>CM035276.1:6634032-6682400 GCA_020226075.1 Hydropotes inermis | reverse complement strand
TTGAATAAACACAATATATCTATACTACAGGTTAGTATGTACTTATTCTAAAATTTTTCTGAGGTTATATATATATATATATATGTACATATATATAATACTTGTAGAAAACATTAGCAACTAATTTTATGATTAAAAGTAGGCTAGGAAATAACATTTCCAATGTAAATATGTTGTTGTAAATTGTATCTCTATTTTTAAACATTATAAAATATGTTAATCAGGATGGTAATATTATTTTCATGTCTAAATTTTGCATCTGCATTTATAATTTCTGCATAATTATTTATAATCACAAACACAAGTTAGAAATAGGATTTTGATTTTTATTATACATATTTCCAGTAGGCATATTATGTATACAGAAACAAAAATGCATAGAAACATTGCAATAAATTATCCTTGTTTATTGGTCATTCTTATGATCTTTTCTGGCAACATTATGTTTTTTTTAATATTAAAACTAATTATTTAAAACAGATTTAGGCTTCAGTCAGTTCAGTTCAGTCACTCAGTCATATCTGACTCTACGACCCCATGAACTGCATCATGCCAGGCTCCCTGTCCATCGTCAGCTCCTGGAGTTTGCTCAAACTCATGTTCATTGAGTCAGTGATGCCATCCAGCCATCTCATCCTCTGTCCTTCCCTTCTCCTACTGCCTTCAATCTTTCCCTGCATCAGGGTTTTTTTCCAATGAGTCAGTTCTTCACATGAGGTGGCCAAAGTATTGGAGTTTCAGCTTCAGCATCAGTCCTTCCAATGAATTTTCAGGACTGATTTCCTTCAGGATGGACTGGTTGGACCTTCTTGCTGTCCAAGGGACTCTCAAGAGTTCTCCAACACTGCAGTTCAAAAGCATCAATTCTTTGGTGGACAGCTTTCTTTAAAGTCCAACTATCATATCCATACATGACCACTGGAAAAACCATAGCTTTGACTAGATGGACCCTTGTTGGCAAAGTAATGTCTCTGCTTTTTAATGTTTGATATATTAAAATAAGAAAAATCAATAATTATGTTTTAAATGGAGATTATGGGTTTAAGAAGTGTAAAAGATTGGGAGATTATGTAAATTCACTTGTTAAAAATTGAAAGCTTTGAAATGAGACCAAGAATTGGAAATACAAGCAGAGTTCTAACCTATCAATATTTGCATACACAATGTGCATATAAAACATACATTCATCAATAGCCATGCAAATAGCAATCAAGTCTCTAGAGAAAGAATGATTAAAGAAACCATTGTAAATTAAAGCATTTAAGGAAATGGTTCTAATTTTGTTGCTTTTTTTTTCACTTGTGCATTAGTCTTTATTCTAAAGTACAAGCTTTTTAGAAACATCATGCCTACTCAGTGCTTGGCATCTAGAATGTTCAGTTGTTTGTCCTCTTGTGATTTCTTCTTTTATAAATTCTCACATAGATTCTGTCACATGAATATAATTTAAATAAAAGTAATTTTAAATTTGTCTCTGAGGTTATCACATTCACATTTAATACTTTATGATCTAGACAGGACAAGTGTTACTAGCTCAATTGTGTTTTGGTAAGAAAATATATAGAGATTATGTGATTGAAACACAATATGAGTGCTTAACTCATATCACTCATAAGAAATTAGAAGTTATTTCCAGTTTATATCCTTTCCTTTTAATATCTAATAGCCAATATATGTTACTTGTGCCAGTATTCATAAATGTTTGCATTCCAATATTCACTCTCAATTAATATTAAAATTAAGTACAGGGATTTATAATATAAATTGAATATTATTTTTACATTATACTTAAATAACTATTTGAATTGAGAGGCTTATCATTAATGAATTTAGAAACAAAACACACTGATTGTTTTGTAAGGTAAAGAACTATATTCAATAGCAACACCTCATTAAATCTCATAATGAAAACTCAACTGAGGAAATGAAGTGGACATTGCAAATAGTATAATCAAAATAATATTTTACTTTCTATTTATATAATATGAAATTCATCCTGAAAATCATATTTACAAATTTACTTTCTAAAGAACTGATGTATTGGAAGAGTGAATGAATATTGGTATTCAGAAAAACAAAAACTTCCATCATCAGAAGTTAAAAAATGATAAGACTGATTTCTCTCTCAATAGATAGATCACTTTTTAGAATATGGTGAATACTTTTTAAGTACAAGGAAAATTAAAAATATTAAATACTTCAGATTTATATCTTCTATTTATAAATTTGTTAAGCCAAATAAGGTGTTTTTCCTTTGTTAAACTGGAAAATAAAATCAAAATAATAGCTTAAATCTACAAAACACATAGAACATTAAAGAAATGTGATATATTATGAAATAATATTAAATTTCCCAATGGATTAAGAAAGTTAA
The DNA here is from genome assembly GCA_020226075.1 of Hydropotes inermis. Lineage (NCBI taxonomy): Eukaryota > Metazoa > Chordata > Mammalia > Artiodactyla > Cervidae > Hydropotes > Hydropotes inermis. Next base: position 6,680,026 of record CM035276.1, on the reverse strand, counting down.
TAATTTAGCTCATATTATCTTTTTTATGAACTATATTTGTTTTATATATGTATATATATGTGTGTGTATGTATATATATATATATATATATGTAAACTTTCTCTAAATTTAGATGGGCAAAAACGTTGTCTTTAAAAAATTGCTTCTTATAAGATTTTGTCATACCAGTCTGTTACATTTTCAGTCATTTTTAATGTGATCATGTTATTTTATGTAAAATATTAAAGTATGATATAAATTTTTCTTTTTTATTTTCATAAGTGGTATTATTCTTTAAAAAAGAAGAAGAGCCTTCTTCAGTACCTGCTGGGACATGGACAGGTGGTCAGAAACCCCGGCATTAGGCAGGTGCAGGTGGACACCTCTTTCAGGGCGTGGCTGGCTAAAGATTCCTCTGCAGCCCCCAAAACTGGATACATCCCCAGTGGCAACCAGGTGAAAGGAGCTGTTCTCCCTGCCTAATCTTAACAACCTGTGAGAGTGACAGTTTCCTGTGAAGATGTTCTGCCTACGGAAGCACACGTTTGCGTAGGACATTACTCTGGATGATGCCACAAGGCATTCTGCCTACTGATATTTCCTGGGAGTCCATCACAACAGTCACCGCACCGAAGAATCATTTCACCTTGACCTGAACTGATGGGTCAGGATCATTCTAGTGCAACCAGACAACCTGCCCTCTCATTTTGACTCTTAAAGTTAAGACAAGAGCAAGGGGCAGGAGAGGAAGGAGACGGGGCCCTCCCGGAAATGCCTTTCCTCTGCTGATCTTCCAGCCGTGTCATCAGATGATGGAGGTGAGTCTGCAGGTCACCGAAGGACTGTTCTCTGGTCTGTGGAGCCTCTGGCGTCAAGGTACATTGTTGCATCAGGTTTAAGTGTTCCTGCTGCAAAAAAAGCTTCACGCTTCAAACTGCTGGGTTCACTGATGCTAAGTCAACTTTAGGTGCAAAGAGTCAAATTTCAATATGACTGCACTAAGTGAAAACAGTGCCCCACTCCAATAATTTAGTTATTCTTTCTTGTTCAAAAAGATTTTGTGAGAAAATTGACAGTTAAAAAATGAATGAATCGCCATGTCCCTAAGGGAACATTGTACTTTCTCAAACATTTTTTTTTCCTTGTACCTTAGATAGCTATGATAATTATAGTAATTTTAGTTTACTTTTTAACTTTTAATTTTGGCACAATTATAGACACAGAATAAGTTGTGGAAACAGTGCAGAGAGGTGCCTTTCACCCTTTATCTACTTTCCTCTAAAGATAATATCTTACTTAATTATTGCATGGTACCCAAACCAGGCTGGTTGAGTTACAAGCAGTAACAAGCTAAGCAGGAGAAACATAAACAACCTCAAATATGTGGATGATATCACTCTAATGGTAAAAAGGAAAGAGGAACTAAAGAGCTTCTTGATGAGGGTGAAGGAGAGTGAAAAAGCAGGCTTAAAGCTAAATATTAAATAATAATAATAATAATAATAATAATAATAATAATAATAATAATAATATGGCATCCACTCCCATTACTTCATGGCAAATAGAAGGGGGCAATGTGGAAGCAGTGACACATTTCTTCTTCTTGGGCTCTAAAATCTCTGTGGATGGCGAGTGCAGCAATGAAATCAGAAGATGATTGCTTCATGGTTGGAAAGCTATGACAAACCTAGACAGTGTGTTTAAAAGCAGGGGTGTTACTCTGCCAATAAAGCTCTGTACAGTCAAGGCTGTTGTCTTCCCAGTGGTCACCTATGGTTGTGAAAGCTGGACCATAAAAAAGGGGGGACACCAAAAAATTGATGAATTTGAACTGTGGTGCTGGAGGAGACTCCTGAAAGTCCCTTGGACAGCAAGGAGATCAAACCAGTCAATCTTTAGAGAAATCAACCCTGAATACTCATTGGAAGGACTGATGCTGAAGCTCCAGTATTTTAGTCATATGATGTAAACAGCTGACTCTGGAAAAGTCCTTGATGCTGGGAAACATTGAGGGCAGAAGGAGAAGAGGGTGTCAGAGAATGAGATCCCTGGATGGCATCACCGATGCAATGGATCTAAACTTGGGCAAACTCCAAAAAATCGTAAGGAACAAGGAGGCCTGTTGTGCTCAGAGTTGGACACGACTGGGCAACCAAAAAACAACCAAAACCAGAAAATTCATACTGGTACAATGCAATTAACAGGGGGATAGACCTTACTTCTATTTCACCAGTTTTTACATGCACTATTTGTGTGTGTGTGTGTGTATAGAATAGCTAAAGTATGAAAATGATTGCATTTCACAGCACTATATGTATTTTTAGTGATTTTTAATGCAGTTAGCCATGGTTTTTCTGTTTTTAATTGGAGGATAATTGCTTTACTCAAATAATAAAATAAAATAAACTGTTAAGAATAATTATTTTAAATTATAATTTGAAGTTCAATTTAAATTTTAGAGAAATATTCTAATGACCAATAATTACAATGAAAACAGGTTTTTGTTTATTTTTGTGTGACCTGCAAGTTATATTTAATGTTTCAATAGACTACAACCAATTACCTTTAATAGCATAGCTACTCTATTGCATTAAGAAATAAAGCACTAATTTTTGTTGCTGTAAATATGGTTGCTGATTACAATTGAAGCAGTTCAGAAATAATGAAGAAAATAATTTTGTACAACAGACATATGTTGAGATGTTAAAAATTTGCATATTTTGTCATCCTTCCTCAAATCTTTTGAACAATCAGAGAAGAAATATTAAATCCTAGGTCTCATTTCATAATAACTTATTAGGGGAAAATATATTGATTTGTCTTACAGATTAGTAGCTTAAACATTTTGAGAGATAAAGAGTTTAAGGTGGATAACTGTGTAACAAATGATTATAAACTACCATAGATTTTAAATTGTTCTGAAGTAAGTACTAGATTTGCCAAAGTTATGTGTTTTGGATAAAAAAAAAATGTACTTTTCTCTAACTATAGGTATTTATTATTTTGTTTTAGCAAAGGATAACATCAAAGATAAATATTTTAGTGTCTATTATTCATATGTACACCTGAGACTACCCTTAGAGTCAACTCTATTTCAAAATTCATGCAATTTTATGGTAGTTCTGTAAGTAAATGTGTATTTATTTTTTAACCTTCATTTTTATGTTGATATATCTCTGCCTTTCTGATTATTAAAAGCAAATTCCATTTTACATTTTTCAGAATAACTCATTATTCCCTGACTTCTTGAATCTTTATAAGACTCAAGTTTCGTTATTAGAGACCGTCTGTAGCTTTTATATTGTTGATAAATATAAAATCATTGGCTCCTTGATTTTTTTGCTGGAGACAAAAGTAAAGTTGATTTTATTTTAAAATACAAAATTTTATCATCGTATTTTAAACTATTGACCATCTGGGTAAGTTTTATCCAATTATAAGATACTGCTTAAAAATACATCATCTGCAATCTTTTATTTCAGGATTTTTCTTAAATAATAATTTATGGTACTTGCTATCTTCCATTCCATTGGTTTCTTCATTGAACAATATTTATATAAACATATATATTATATTCCATTTTGTATGTATGTTTTTTTTCAAAATATTTTGTCTTTATACATTTCTTTTTGAAATATGCATAGTGGAATCAGCAATGAGAAAAGATGGGGGAAATAAGGATCAAATGATGGGGAAAACTTATGAATTAGAAGATATCTGTGTATATAAGGGAATGAAAGAGTTACCAGACAAGGAGAAGTTGAAGACACAGGAGAAAGACAAAATAACTATGCAAGTCAAATTTCTGCTCGTGATAGCAGGAGGTGAGCACCAGATTTTAGGATTAGAAGCTGTTTGCTTAACAGGAAGAGAATCTAACATATCTGAGACTAAAAAGGCAATACTAAGAATGTGTACACATGTACATAAATCTGTAGAAAAGGTCAATACTTGGAAACAGTTTACACTTAATGGCCAGGAGATAAGGCCATTTAATGGTGTGATAATGAGGTAGGATGGATGGATTACTTAAAGGGAATAGAGAAGAATTTGACTAACTAATGAGTAAATAGGTAGAACATTTATATGAAGGAAAAGCAAAATAGCTTTAAAGTGGCAATAAGGACTTTTCTGCAATTCAAGACGATTACTTTGTCCTAGAACTGACCTACATGATCAAGGGGTTAATGTAAGCATCACTCAAAAGCTTAGGTGTGGCATCAAAGAAAGCAGAGTGAAGGCCTGATGTATGTATGGAATTAAATGCACATATGGTCATGATAGGAATAAATAAGTAACTGCATCTTAAATATATTTTAAAATACATTTTTTGCACTTGTGCCACTGTTCACAGTTTATTTTAAAGCTATGCTCATGTTATCTTTTTAATCTGGTTTATTTTATTAGCATATTATTCTAGTCAAAATGACTTAGACACATGCATATTAATACTATATTTTATTTCCTGAAGAAAGGAAATTGTCTAAGTCATTAATCATATGCCTTTATATAGCTTTGTAGGCTAATTACCAAGTGAATCTCTCAGAATTACTTCATTACATCTTCAATTTTTAACTGTAAAAGTATTTTTTACAGGTTAGATATAAGTACAAGTTATGATTGTATAGATAATCCCACTGTATTTATCTATGGAACTATAAATATTTTACTTTATGGTGTTAGGTAAATGACTCTTCCTTAAGGGTAAGTGTAGAAATGCTCATTTAATCTTTAATTAACCAATAAATATGTCAGAAGGCCATTTCTTTTGAGTCTCAATAATTAGTAATTTTTATTTGTATGATTTAGTGAATGAGACAAAGTCTCTTACTGCCAGTGATAATTTCATTCTACAAATTGGGCAAATTCAGAATTTTATAGCTCCTTCAGAGTCACTAGATTCTGTAGTTTATCACTTTAAGTGATAATGTGGACACCGTAATGAGAGGATCTAAATCCTGGTTAATAAGTCTAGGACAAAGATGAACTTACTTTGTTACTCTTTTCACCTATGTCTCTCAGGTTCAATTCTATCAGGAAAAGAAAATGTGCACTGATCTTAAGACTGATGATTATATATAGCAATATTTTTCATTTCTGCCCATTTTCTAGACAGAAAGTCGGAGACCTATATGAGCGGCCTTGACTTCAAAAGTAAATATATTCTCTATGTTATATGGGTTATTTTGCACATTCAACATCTTTGTCGACCTAAACATATTATATTAATCTAGGAGATAATGGTGCCCAATTATTCAGCTAAAAATAGTGAAGAGAATGATTCAAGGCTACCGAAAGTTTATGTATTCCTCTGAGTTACAGGTGGTTTTCTCTCATAAAATGTTCACTATATAGGTGTATAATATCTTCAATTGTAAAATAATTCAATTTGGACTTATATTTGGCGGCATCTCTTTGAACTTAACATCTCGAGCCTTAATCTCTTCACTTGTAATGAGAATGTGACTTTTACTCACTATATTGACTTGTGAAAAGTTTTAATTCTCATGCCTAACTCAAAAATGTTAACATGTTAACATTAAATGTTATCCATGTAAACTCAAAAAATGTTAACAATAGGTATTAGTATACATGCCAGTCAATAGATGACATTTTATGTTGTTAAAACAGTAATTTCCTCTTCATCTCTATTCATTGTTATTTATTTAATTCCCATATAAGTACTTTGAATCACATGTGGATAATAGATGTCTTGAAGGACAGTAAATGGCCAGTTTTCTTTTCTATAAATTTAGATGAATTCGCACATACTTTCCACACATTCTTCTATTGTCTGGACAATATAGAGTTTAAAATGATTAAAAGAACTTCTCCTATAAGCTGATTCAGTAAGATGGAATATATATATGCCTGTGTAGCAATCAGTAGAATATTGTCCTGGTGTGAAAATAAGCACTTACGAAAATGTAGAAGGAGTTGGCAAGTGAAACTTTGGAAAGGGAGTGAGGTGAATTGAACTGAAAGTCACTAGATCTGCCTGAAGCATCAGCAGTGGTGGATAAAGTGGGACTTGTAGGAAAGTCTGAGAAACCTTGTATATTTGGAAGCTGATATGGAACCATGAAAGCTAGCTTGTGAATATCTAGAACTTTTAAGAAAGTTTTAAGAAACCACTTTTACATTCTCTTCCATTAGAGGTTATTGCAATATATTGAGCATAGTTACATATAAGTCATTATTGGCTATATATTTTATATTTGGTAGTATAAGTATGTCAATTTTAAACTCCTAATGTATCCCTCTTTCTTGTTCCCCTTTGGTAACCAGAGTTTGTTTTCCATGTCTGTGAGTCTTTTCCTGTTATGTAACTAAGTTTATTTATATCATTTTTTTCTAATTCCACATATAAGCAATATCATATACATATCTTTGTGTGATTTGCTTCACTTAGTTTAATAACCTTGAGGCCCATCTATGTTGCTGCAAATGGCATTATTTCATTATTTTTTATGGCTGAGTAAGTTTTCATTGTAGATATACATATATGTGTATGTATATATATATGTATGTGTGTGTGAACACATCATGTTCATCCATTCATCTGTCAATGGCCACCTGAAACTAACATAACATTGTAAATCAACTATATTGCAATAAAATTTTTAAAAATAACTGAAAGAGAGAAATCACCTTTAAGAAAGCTTCTTCCTCTGTGAAGGCCACTACCTCTAGGTGAAGTGTAACTCTTATAATTTTAGGTGATAGACTTTGTGCTGTTGTTGCTTAGCTGCTAATTCATATCCGACACTTTTGTGACATCATGGACTGTTGCCCACCAGGCTTTTCTGTCCATGGGATTTCCCAGGCAAGAATACTGGAGTGAGATACCATTTCCTCCTCCAGGGGACACTGCTCAGCTCTAATGCAAGCAGGAGGAAATACTGTGAACTTGCCCCAATTTATCATTGAATCTGTGTACCACAACCTACAAAGAGGAAGGAGTTTCGTTTCCTTTCTGCCTTCTAAATCTTGCTGGCATCCTTTTTTGGCCAAGTCTCACTTCGAACAATATAGGGAGGATGTTACAGAAAATAATTTCACTGACATTGAGTGGGAGAAGTAGTACCAAACTGACAACTTGTCATCCAACATATTCCATAAAGAGTCATCTACCTTCAAACTTCTGACTATAGATATCCTAAAAGTAAAAGGAAGTCACTGTCCTAAAGCAATGGAAAGTATACATCTTTTCCCAAAAGTCTATAGAAAATACCTAAAAAGAGCATAGTTTATATGAAGTAATAGAATCATTTAAAAAGCCATTAGTCTTCATAAGATATTGACAGAGACAAATCTGTCTTATGCATAAAACTGATGAAAATTATATTTGATTTTTAATAATTACATTGTGTAGCTGATAGTTCAGTGGTAAAGAATCCACTTGCCAATGCAGGAGACATACGTTTGATCCCTTGATTTGAAAGAACACCTTGAAAAGGAAATGACAACCCACTCCAGTACTCTTGCCTGAGAAATCCCATGGACAGAGGAGCTTGGGAGGCTACAGTACATAGGTTTGCAAAAGAGTCAGACACAACTCAGTGACTAAGCAACAGCAAACAGCAGCAGCAATTACATAAGCAGAAACTGAATTTTATGGTCTTGTTTAAAAATGATATCCACACATAATTTATCTTCATCTTAGAAATATAATTAGAAATAAGATATATAGTTTATTACAGTGCACTAGTATGAGATAAGAATGGTCTAGAGATAAAATGAGACCAGTAATAATTTTAATATTATAACCACACTATATGAAAAGAGATTCTATTCTTATGTCATAAGATTTATTCACCTAAAAAGTAAATTTCAATTATTTATATGTAAATGTGTTACACTAGTATTTATATATGTACAAATGCTAGTATAAAATGCAATATTATATAGACGTATCGCCTTATAAAATGTTGCTTAACTGGTTCTCAGAAAAAAAAAAAATGTTAACCCATGGAACATACCACTGTGCTTGTGTGGGTCACAGTCATTTCTTTTCAGAGTTATTGAAATATCCTCCTAACATTTCTTCTTGTTTTTACTTCCATGTCTACTGCATGTACATCAGTCAAAGCAATCTTTGTAACTTTAGACAGATCATGTTGTTTTTCTCCTCATATTCATGCCATGTGTTCCATTTCACTCATAGTAAAAGACAAACTATTTACAATGACCTATTTTGTCCTCTTCTATCTAACCAATTATCTCTCAGAGTTATTTTCCTCATAATCGTCCACTCAGTGAGCACAACAGTTGCCTTTTTGCATTTTTCTCTAACATTGCCAGCATGTTCACATTTCAGGAACTCTTGCAGGTCTTACTTAAATGTCTTACTTAAATATTAGTTATTTACTTAAATATTACCTCTTCTCATGCAATGTAATCTGGATCCAGTAACAAAAGTGATGACCAAACACCCCAGTTGTTCATGATTACCTATGTTTCCCTGATTTATCTCTCTCATTCACTCATGTCACTGGCTAACTTGCTTTATTATTCTGGTGCTCATTTTGCAGATCCCACCTCTGAAAATAAATACCCTGAATCTGTAGACTCATTTTTCTTTTGGTCACTCTTGTATCTCCAGCTGTTAGAAAAGTGCCTGGAACACAGCAGATGCTAACTGAAAATTTGCTGAATGAAAGAATAAATAAAAATTGAAATGCATGAAATCTTGAAATTTTGGTAATATTTAGTATCATCTAAATATTTTAAACATTTTAATAGCAAAATCTTTAAGGAAGAATTTGGTGCATAGATTGTCAACAAATATTGAACACAAAAAATAGTCAATAAAATTATACAATAATGGTTTTTTCACCATCATGTTAATAATAAAACCCAATGGTTATGAGGGGAAAAAAAAAAACTGCCCCCACACACACTCTTATTGCAATCTGAAGTTAGTCAGATTGAAATAATCATATTCATTCTGCACCCTTACAGAGATAGACATTACTTCCTCATGAATATTTACAAAAAAAATATTGTATTTGTCTTAATAAAATGTTCAAATATATTTCTGTTAACAATCTCATACAAAGCAAATGTGGATAAGCCTTCAACTCAAAAGCAAAATCAACGAATTGAGCAGGAATGGTTTTCTGACAGAAACAAATATTATTAGTGCTAAATTCAGTGGAAATTTTCTATTCAAAGCATTGAATTTTGATGTATAAATTATGTGAAAATTAAGATAACTTTGGTTGCTAAATTAAATAATAAAGTGTAGATAAAAGAGTATGTATTACCTTAGTACTAAACACTGAATGAGATAAAAATGTACCTAAACTTACTTTATTCTGTTGTAAAAGACATCAATATATTGTTAAAGCAAAAACTTATTGCACATTTTATGTCTATTTTATAGACAAGCATTCTACATTCTTTCTTTGGATTATATTCTAACTCTAAGTAAAAAAATATATTATATAATATATAACATATATTATATAAAGAAAGAAAGCATTATATTCTAACTCTAAGTAAAAAATTATAACATAAAATGAAGTTTAAAAATTGCTCATTAAAGGACATATGTCTCCCTCTTTGACAAATATATATATATGTAATTGCAGTAAAAGATATGAATTTACTTATGTATTTAAGAGCCTCTTGAAGAAGGTGAAAGACAAAAGTGAAAAAGCTGGCTTAAAACTCAACCTTCAATAAACTAATATGGCATCTAGTCCTATCACTTCATGACAAATAGATGGGGAAAAAATGGAAATAGTTGCATACTTTATTTCTTGGGCTCCAAAATTACTGCAGATGGTAACTGCAGCTATGAAATTAAAAGATGCTTAAAGTTAAGGTCACTCAGTCGTGTCGGACTCTTTGTGACCCCATGGACTGTAGCTTACAAGGCTTCTCTGTCCATGGGATTTTTCATGCAAGAGTACTGGAGTGGGTTGCCACTTCCTTCTCCAGGAGATCTTCCCGACCCAGAAATTGAACCCGGGTCTCCCACATTGTAGGTAGATGCTTTACCATTTAAGCCACCAGGGAAGTCTTGCTCCTTGGGAAAAAAAAAGAAAGCTGTGACAAACAGTGACAGCATATTAAAAAGCAGAGACATCACTTTGCTGACAAAGGTTCATCTAGTCGAAGCTATGGTTCTTCCAGTAATCATATACAGATGTGAGAATTGGACCATGAAGAAGGCTGAGTGCCAAAGAACTGATGCTTTCTAACAGTGGTGCTGAAGAAGACTCTTGAGAGTCCCTTGAACAGCAAGGAGATCAAACCAGTCAATTTTAAAGGAAATCAGTCCTGAATATTCATTAGAAGGACTATGCTGAAGCTGAAGCTCTATTACTTTGGCCACCTGATATGAAGGACTGACTGATTGGAAATGACTCTGATGCTAGGAAAGATTGAAGGCAGGAGAAGGGGATGAAAGAGGTTCAGATAGTTGGATGGCATCACTGCCTTGATGGAAATGAATTTAAGCAAGCTCTGGGTTTTGGTGATGGACAGGAAAGCCTGGTTCATTGCAATCCCATGGGATTGCAAAGAGCTGGACATGACTGAGTGACTGAACAACAGTGAATGTGTTTAAGATGACTGGATATCTTCAAAGGTAAATATTTATTTATGAAGAAAATGTTTTTATTCTAAACACCAGCAACTGAACAACAGCATAGTAATTGAATATCACTTTCATATTAGTGTTCCTGATTTTTAAAAAAATGCTTTATTGAAAAAAATTTAAAAAATAAAATGTAATAAAGATAATTTTTAAAAAGTCACTTTTATCATATACTCTTTTTTTTTTGCTTTTACATATACTGTTGAACAAAAATTTCATAAATCATAAATAAGTATGGAAAAATGTTTACTGTTACAAAAAGAAAAAGAAGAAACTGTAAGTGGGACCAAACTTACTTTTAAAGCTTCTATTAATTTATGTAGTAGTTGTTGTAGATAAGAGATTATTTATCTGTACATAAATAAAGCTGCATCAGAATCAAGTTCCCAAGTACCTAGCCCCCATACATTCAAAGCCTTCCTCACTATCAACATCTCATACAAGCAGTATAAATGGTGATAGTAAGAGAGTTTGCACACTTTTTTATGCGTGTGTGTAGGTACGTGGTGATATATGGGAAACTTGTGCTTTAAGCTCAATTTTCTGTGAAAGTAAAACTGTTCTAAAAAATAACATACATTTAAATGAGGGGGAATCAATAGCTAATGGTAACACACTAATCATAGCCTAATAAAGTATATAAAATAGTGACAAAAGCTGAAACCTTGTGTTTATACAAGAATTTTTTTTCTTTTGTTGAATACTAATCCTAACTTAAATATCTGATCTCTATTAATGTTGCTGCTGCTGCTGCTGCTATAGACGACAGCCCACCAGGCTCCCTGCTCCCTGGGATTTTCCAGGCGAGAGTACTGGAGTGGGTTGCCATTTCCTTCTCCAATGCATGAAAGTGAAAAGTGAAAATGAAGTTGTTCAGTCGTGTCCGACTCTTTGCGACCCCATGGACTGCAGCCTGCCAGGCTCCTCCGTCCATGGGATTTTCCAGGCAAGAGTACTGGAGTGGGTTGCCATTGCCTTCTCCTATTAATGTTGATAGAGTAACAAAAATTACTATATGTACTTTATACATGGCTTTTGTTAATACCGTAAATTTATTTGGTGAATTTTTGAGCTTGACTTATATAAAGTTATATCTAGGTGAATGATTTAATTTCCTTCTAATGCTTGGATGGTTTAGAGGGTTATTTGGCACTTGATAAGCTACATTATGCCATGTTATCAGCCATGTACTATAGAGAAAACTAATTATTTCAAAGAATAACTACATGGGAAAATAATATAAAGGGTTGTGATTTCAGAGGTGGTAGTACAGGAAAAACAGGAGATTTGGTAATAGAGAAAATGTAAGTTTAAAAGTTCAAAGTAAGTTTAAACTTTCTCTTGCTGATTATTTGCTTTATATTGCTATAGTATAGTTATAAAGAAAATAAATACAATTCAAGAGGTATACTCAGAACTAGAACTTGCATGAATATAAGTATATTTGGTGTCAACATCTATATTTTGGAATTAATGATTTTAAAAAAGGTGGTAAGAATAATCATATATCTAGTGGACATGACTTGAAGCAAAGGATTTGGAATGTTTACCCATAATTTTGCTTCATCCTAGTTCCTTAACTTCCTCTATTATAAATAGGTCTCTAAAATGAAATCATGTTTTGTTATTTCCAAACTTTATACCTAGAACCAGACAGTGCATTGTACTTATTTAAAGACTATATATAAAGAGTGTTATTTTTTTTTCCCACTTGAAAGTAAAAATCACAGTGTATTTGATTGGTTAATTTATTGTAATAGCTGCCTGGTGAATCTAGTTTTTTTGCCACATGTTTTAATATAAAACATCTTTTTTTTTTTTTTCCCCAGCCCAGGGTTTTATTTTATTTTATTTTTTCCATTTATTTGTATTAGTTGGAGACTAATTACATCATTAAAATATTAAATACATCACATTAGATTTCATTCTGCTTTTCTGCTAGGCTCCTGATTTTAATATACTGCCCTATTTGCTAATTTGCAAAACTCCAATAAAATAGTGATGTTTAGGAAGTGGAAATTCATATTAAATGGAGTCAGTATTTTTCTGCATTATCTAATACAAACAAAATAGAAAAATATTTGAGTTTGGCTGTTGAAGATTATCCAAAATTATAAGTTCCAGAGTTTTTCTCCCAGAGACCAGTAAAGGCTCACATCAAATTATTTCCCTGTATACTGCTTAATTATGAACTTCTTCAAGGGCATACTTCATTCCTCATTTCATTCCCCATGACTGGCTCAATTTCTGATAGAATAGCTGCTGAATTAAATGCTTTCTAGATAAAATTGAATGACTCAGTTTCTTTGGGAAATAATTTTTATTTCAGTGATAAATATCTAAAACTGAAGGTAGATTAGAAATGTTTAGAACTTCCAGACACACATGTTTAAATATTCTAAACAGCAGAATGGAGAAAATATTGGAGGTGAGAAACAGCAACATTAAAAAAGTATATTGATTTAATGTATACTTACATTAAAAAATAATAGCAATACATTTGTGTGTGCTTTAAAAAAACAGAGGTTGAAAAGATTGGAGTGGTTCATGATATGTATATATTTGTGTATATATATATATGTATGCAATGCCATTTCCATAGGTAGAGTTTGAAATAATTGCAAAATAGAGAATAACATTTTCTTGATAATTCTTTTTGTTTTCAACATGTATTTTTTAAACAAATGCATTGAAAGAAATACACCAATAGTGATTATAGTTTACCATTTTTTGAATGCACTTTTAAAACTCATGTGTGGTGTGATGAATGTCAGTGAAAATGGTGGTATAGGTAGCTCCAAAGTCATGATTCTTCATGGACAACTGAACAGTCAAGCAGTAACTCTCAGAATTAACTTTTAGGAACTCGGAAAACAGTCAAAGGTAATAGCGACCAAGAGAATGTTAATCAGAAAATGATAACTTAAAAACATTAGGAAACTTCGTGATATTTTTACTTGTTCTTACACCAGCACCATCCTTGTCTCATCTGTCTTGAAGGAGGCAAACCCTGTTCCCAGTGTAGGGTTCTCATTAACTGTTGTGGAGAGAAAAGTGAAGACCTTATTATCAAAGAATTGTGCTTATCTCTTTTAACCTGTTTAGGAGATACCTTAGGGATGATATACAGTGCTTCCCTTTGTTTCACTTAATTTAGAGATCTATTAGAGCGGGATGGAAGCTTTGAAGATGGCGGGCATCTTCTGAAAATATTGTGAGTCAGGTGAACTATGCACAGTCCACTAAGATAAAATATAACAGCTGTAGTGAACTAGAAAATACCTAGGAGGACCCTGAAAATATCCAGTAAAAGAACAGAAAGAAAATATAATAATTAAAAGAACCTGAAAGACTCAAAGAGCAGAATCAAACCTACAAAACTACTCACTAGAATGACTATAATAACAATAATGCATTTAAAAAAATAATAAGTGTTGGCCTGTGTATGGAGTAATTAGGAGCCTCGTATTGAATACATTGATGGTAGGAATAAAAATGGTATACTCATTGTGGAAGAATGTTTTGTGGTTCCTCAAAAAGTTAAACAGAGTAATAACAAAACCAAGCATTCTATTATTTATATATACCCCAAATAAGAAGGAGAAGGAAATGGCAACCCACTCTAGTACCCCTGCCTGGAAAATCCCATGGACGGAGGAGTCTGATAGGCTATAGTTCATGGAGTCTCAAAGAGTTGGACATGACTGAGTGACTTCACTTTCCTTTTCCCATCCCAAATAATTAAATATATGTTCAAACCAAAACATATTGACTATTAGTAATAGAAACCTATTTACAACATTCGAAAGTTGGAAACAACTAAAATGTCTCACAATAGATCATGGATAATCAAATTTAGTATATCCATACAATGGAATATTAAACTGCTAGACACATGAATGGAGTCCTAATACATGTTACAATGGAGAAGAGAGAGCCTTAAAAACATCATGAGAAAAAAACAAAAACTCAAAATGTCACATGTTATATAATTCCATTTCTATGAAATATCTAGAATAGGTAAATCCATAGAGACAAAAATCATTTGATGGTTGCCAGGTGCATTTGAGTTGGTACATATAAGAAGTGATTATTTAATATCTGTTTTTTTTAAGAGCAATAAAAATGTTTTTTAAAGTTATCTGGTGTTGCTTGTATACATTGTGAATGTCATTGAATTTTAAATTTTAAAATAATTTTATGTTATGTGCATTTCATCTCAATAAAAATGCATTCATTATTCTTATATTAAAATTGTAAGATTGTATCTAAATGTAGATCTGACCATTGGACATAGACATTTTAAAAAGATTATAGTTTATGGTTGTCTAATCGATAGATCAGATCACCTAATACAGACCTAAGTTTTCCCACATGTTCTCAACAAAATAGTAGTTTCATTTAGTAAAGCTGTATACTTCCAAATACCTGGAAATATTAATAATTGACACTATTCCATACCTGTCATGGTCCTGTTAAGCTCTTCTCAGAATCCCTGGTTCTCAGCCACTATCACAAAACAAAACACTAGTCCATTACAATAGAACAAGAGTTGGTTTATCCTCATTCTTCCATACTTGCTAACTGGTGTTTGTTCTGACAGCCTCTCTAGGATTTACTGTACAAGTTCACTCTGCTATGCACACCTAGTGCAAACTGTGTCTAATACCAATATTGACTCTAATTAGCAGTGTCTGTGTATTCAAGATATCCAGTGATAACTTCCAGGGTAATCCAAATCAAGGATTTATTAAAAGACATATTTTAGGATAGCTTCTGATAAAGGAGCTCAAGAGTCTAGCTATGAAATTTTTCATCATTAACATTTCTCAGTTCATTGGAACACAGATTATTTATATATGGTAACAGTGCAAAAACGGTGAATAACAGTTTCAAACACAAAAGACATCCAGTACTCTGAAATTTGGGTCCAAAGCTAGCAGTAAGAATAAAGCATAGTTTATGAATATAATTCTTTGTATTTTGTAAAATACAAACTCACTGGATGTAATTTCACGTGGAAAGCAAACAAAATACTAGAAAATTAGGTTTACCTAAAGTATAAGTAAAAATATCAGTTGACAGTAAACATAGTAGAAAAAAAGAATATGATATTTTTTCTTAAAAAATATAAAAGTAAAAAAAAATAAGAAAGCCTTGCACACAGTTTTTATCACATTCCTAGAAAAAACTGTTGCTGTCTCAATCCCAATCAAGAGTATTTCTAAGGGCTTTATGGCTGGAATCACAAAGATTTGCAAATAGTTTTGATCTCTATAGCAGATAATGGGGATTGAAGGAACAGTTTTTTTTTCAGTGACAGAATTGTTTGATAATGAAATTATTTAAAAATGGATTTCTTACTATGCAGATTTTTAAACAGCTTACACATGGGGTGCCCAGGCCTTAAAACAATAATGCGACTTTTTCTTTGAGATGTTTGATGGAAATTTAGAATTTGAAAGGAACAGAAAAGACAAAACTCTATTGAATACCTAATGTTAAATACTTAAGGTGTGTGTTTACCTGAAATATTCTCTGATTAAATTAAAGGAAAATGACTATTCTGATATAAACTAGTCATCAATAGAATATTGGTTATGTAATTTGTGTTAGAAAAGGAGAAAAAAAGAAGGCAATATGGCTAAAACAAATTAAATGCACTATTATTTGAGGAATGTCATTATCATCATTACTAGAGCGTTATTATGTAGAATAATGAAATTTCCTCTAAGATTCTATCTAAGACTAATGAGTTCAAATCCATAATCAATTGTTTTAATTGGGACTGAGGTAAAAATGCAAAACTAGGGGAATCTGGTTCTGAAATCTGGTATTCATAGGGTCAATTACCTGTTTGAACAAATAATCTAAAAGTTTTGCTTTTGCAAAGATTTTATATTAATATATTGTCAGAAATGTTTTAAAATCTAAAGAGACTCATAGATATAGAAAATAAATTTATGGTTACCAAAGAAAAAAGGGGTTGAACGGGGGATAAATTAGGAGTTGAGAATTAACAGATAAAAATTACTATACATAAAATATTTAAATAGCAAGGTCCTACTGTATAGCACAGAGAACTATATTCAATATCTTATATTAAACCATAAGAGAAGCAATAGAAAAATATATATAGCTGAATCACTTTGCTGTACACCAGAAACAAACACAACCTTGTAAATCAACTAGACTTCAACTTAAAAAAAAATAAAACATTAGCAGAAATTAATTAAGCTAGTGGAGTTTATTTTTGCTTTTATCAAATTTTCACAATTCTTCCTCCAACCTTTTCTGGGAGATGTAAGCATGTTCTGGATACTCTGATGCAAACTATTTTTTAATAGAGATGCTAGAAATAACTTTATTACATTCTTTGAGAGGCAAGTAATAAGCCTTGGTTGTAGCTGGTCATAATGTTTTTTTATCTGATTTGAGGCAAGTTCAAATCAGGGAATTCTTATTTCATCACTCATTCTGAAAATGAGAAATATAGTTCATGTATGGAGGCTAAAGCTAATTTGATAGAGGATTTAATGAAATAGATAAAGATCTAGAATAATAAGGATGAAAATAAAATTAAAATAGGAAGCAACAATGTCAATTACACATCTGGATTTCCACTTTTAAGTGAACTTATTTTTCTGTTGCATTCTCTAGACCCATAGAAGACATTGCTATTCTGTCTTCAAATTTGATGTTCAACATTTTCACATCTCTATGTTTTCCCTTTCTTTTGCCTCTTTTTTATTCTATCAGCTTCATCTTGGACATTCCATGCTAAAATCTCCAATTATGAATCTCCTACTTAACTTGTTATTGTTTTGAGAAAAAAAAAAAAGTAAAATTGAAACACTTTGGCCAAAGTAACAGCAAAACATGTGTGCATTTCCCCAAGAACATAGCTTGCAGGTATTGTGCGTGATACAACCTGATGTGAAGAACTAACTCATTGAAAAAGTTCCTGATGCTGGAAAAGATTGGAGGCGGGAGGAGAATGGGATGACAGAGGATGGTATGTTTGGATGGCATCATCAACTGGATGGATGTCAGTTTGAGCAAGCTCCAGGAGTTGGTGATGGACAGGGAAGTCTGGCGTGCTGCAGTTCAAAGGGTTGCAAAGAGTCAAACACGAGTGAGTGACTGAACTGAACTGAACTGAATTTTTAAAATTCACACATTTTTATTAATTAAATGTCAAATCAAAAACAGCAAATAGAGAAATTCTATTTTGAAAGAATTTATTGACAGTCTATTGTTAATAATAATTGGAATTAATAGTTTGGTATATATTTCCAGATACTTTTTATGCATATTCAAACATGAAATACATATTTGTTTCAATGTATTTTATTATTTAATACATATTGGTCATTTTCTGTATATAATGAAAAGTAGATATAACCCATTTTTCTGTAATAGTCTTTTAAATATATTCAAAATTTTTATTCATTTTTAAAGCATTTGAATACAAAGACTATGTTCTCTTTTTTTAATCTCTCCAGCAGAGAGAGCTACTTTTTAAAATGTGTTATTACTATGTCTTCATTGCTTTTATTCCCCTGCTTTTGACTTTTGTGATGGAGTACATTTTTCATGATTAAAAATATTAGAAATAATAAAGCAAGAGGGAAATAGGAAGGTGAGTAAATGACATTATAATGTGATTTCTTACATTATGTATGAAATAAATCAATATTAATTCAAGGTAGACTATGATAAATTAAGAATACTTATTAAGCTGTCTGAAGTAACCACTGTTATATACAAAGAGGCATAATTATAAAGCTAATAGAAGAGACTGCATGAAGTCCTAAAAAATATTTGATCATCTTAATAGAAGTCATAAAGGGGACTTCCCTGGTGGTCCAGTGTCTAAGATACAGCACTCCCAGTGCAGGGGGCCAGAGTTTGATCCCTGGTCAGGTAATTAAATCTCACATGCTTCAAATAAGAACCTGCACAGCCATATAAATAAATAAATAAATAAATACTAAAAAATAAAAAAGTCACAAAAGAATAGAGGACACACGAAGAACAAATAGCAAGATGAAAAACTTAAAACCAATTTCATCAGTAATTACATTATATGTAAATAAACACTAGTTATAAGGAAATGATTATTACCTTGGGTTTTTTAAAGGTATTATATTATTATACCCTGTTAATATTAGATTTACTGTAAATGTAAAGACAGATTGGTTGAAAGAAAGAAGATAGCTAAGTCTCAAATTAGGCATAAAAAAATCAGGTGTGTTTCATGTACAACTAAGTAGACAAGGAGTATCACCAGAGATAAAAAAGAACAATCAAATTGGTAAAACTATCAAAACTTTGAAAAAAAAAACACATTGCAATCATGCATATATATGCAACAATTAACATAAAGATACACAATGAAATTCATAAAGAGATGAATAAACTGAAAAATACAGTAAAAATTTACCAAATTTTTCTCAAAAGTGGAAGAGAACAACTGGTAAAAAAAAAAAAAAGAAAGAAGAAATATAGTAAATCTAAACAACATATCTGAATGATCTAATTTCTATTTATAGTATAAAACATTCATCAAAACCAGTATACAAATTTTTTGCAAGTACCCATACTATTTTTGCTAAGATCTATCATAGGCTGAGATACACTCAATGTTTTATTTTGCAAGGTCAAAATTACACAGATTTGTATCTTTTATCCATAATGAAATGAAAATATTAATTAAGTCATCTAGAAAATAAATTAGTTCTTATATAAAACTAGTTTCAAATAATCACAAGGAAAAATAGAAAACATTTTAAAATAAATGATAGTGAAATAAACATATCAAAGTATGTGGCTTGCTGCTAATATTCTGCAGTGTGAAATTTATACTTTTATACATTTAAGTACTTACATTAGAAGCAAAGAGAAGTTAAAGATGATCAAATTGTCAACTCTGAGAAACCCAGAGAAAATGAAACAGAAAGAGCAGGTTAATTGTTTAACTAGGGAATCAGTGAAGTACAAAACAAAAATTAATATAGAATATCAGTAAAACAATATTGGTTCTTTGAAAAGACAATTGCAATTGACAAATGTTTACCAAATACAATAAGAAAAAGAAAGAACACAGTCAGTGTAAAAGAATGAACAAGGTACCATTACTGATCTTAGACATTGAAAGCATAATAAATACTTATTATGAGCAACATTATGAAAATAAATTCACCAAATTAGATGAAATCCAATGATTCTTTGAAAAATGAACCATACAAAGTTAAACAATAAGAAATTGATATTATTAATAAGTATACACATGAAAAGATAGAATAATTGACATAAAACATCTCTGTAAGTTTAATGTGTACAGTACAATATTTGACTTATATATACTGTACAATGATATAACAGTAAATTAGCATCTACTATGACATATAAATATTAAGACAACAGGAAAAAAGAAAAAAAATTTCTTATGATAAGTACTCTTAGGATTTACTCAATAAATTTCCTGTATACCATAGATCCGTGTTAACAATAATCATTATATTATGACATAACATTCTTCACACCCAGGTAATAATGATAGTATGATCACTCACCTAGAGCCAGACATCCTGGAATGTGAAGTCAAGTGGGCCTTAAGAAGCATCACTATAAACAAAGCTAGTGGAGGTGATGGAATTCCAGTTGAGCTATTACAAATCCTGAAAGATGATGCTGTGAAAGTGCTGCATTCAATATGCCAGCAAATTTGGAAAACTCAGCAGAGGTCAAGGGACTGGGAAAGGTCAGTTTTCATTCCAATCCCAAAGAAAGGCATTGCCAAAGAATGCTCAAACTACTGCACAAATGCACTAATATCACACGCTAGTAAAGGGATGCTTAAAATTCTCCAAGCCAGGCTTCAGCAATACATGAACTGTGAACTTCCAGATGTTCAAGCTGTTTTTAGAAAAGGCAGAGGAACCAGAGATCAAATTGCCAACATCCGCTGGATCTTCGAAAAAGTAAGAGACTTCCAGAAAAGCCCACTATTTCTATTTTATTGACTATGACAAAGCCTTTGACTGTGTGGATCACAATAAACTGTGGAGAATTCTTAAAGAAACGGGCATACCAGGCCACCTGACCTGTCTCTTGAGAAACCTGTATGCAGGTCAGGAAGTAACAGTTAGAACTGGACATGGAACAACAGACTGGTTCCAAATAGGAAAAGGAGCATGTCAAGGCTGTATATTGTATAGGCTTATTTAACCTATAGGCAGAGTACATCATAAGAAATACTGGGCTGGAGGAAGCACAAGGTGGAATCAAGATTGCTGGGAGAAATATCAATAATCTCAGATATACAGATGACACCACCTTTATGGCAGAAAGTGAAGAACTGAAGAGCCTCTTGATGAAAGTGAGAGAAGAGAGTGAAAAAGTTGGCTTAAAGCTTAACATTCAGAATACAAAGATCATGGCATACAGTCCCATCTCTTCATGGCAAATAGATGGGGGAGACAGTGGAAACAGTGGCTGACTTTATTTTTCTGGGCTCCAAAATCACTGCAGATGGTGATTGCAGCCATGAAATTAAAGGACGCCTATTCCTTGGAAGGAAAGTTATGACCAACCTAGACAGCATATTAGAAAGCAGAGACATTACTTTGCCAACAAAGGCCTGTCTAGTCAGGGCTATGGTTTTTCCAGTGGTGTATGGATGTGAGAGTTGGATTATAAAGAAAGCTGATTGCCAAAGAATTGATGCTTTTGAACTGCAGTGTTGGAGAATACTCTTAAAAGTCCCTTGCATTGCAAGGAGATCCAACTAGTCCATGCTAAAGGAGATCAGTCCTGGGTGTTTTTAAAGGACTGATGCTGAAGCTGAAACTCCAATACTTTGGCCACCTGATGCGAAGAACTGAATAATTGGAAAAGACTGTGATGCTGGGAGAGATTTAGGGGCAGGAGGAGAAGGGGTCTACAGAGGATGAGATGGTTGGATGGTATCACTGACTCAATGGACATGGGTTGTGTGGATTCCAGGAGTTGGTGATGGACAGGGAGGCCTGGCGTGCTGTGGTTCATGGGGTCGCAAAGGGTTGGACATGACTGAGTGACTGAACTGAACTGAATACATTACATTCAGAGTACTTCATTTTTTTTTTTTTTTTTCCCTGCACCATGAAGCATATGGTATCTTTGTTCCCCAACTAAGGATAGAACCCAGGTCCATGGCAGTCAGAGTCCAGGTCTTAACCACTGGACTGCCAGAGATTTCCAAGTACTTAATTTTATACCTGGAATTTGCACCTTTGGACCTCTTTCTGAAAATGTTAAACAACGAAATCTCCACTCCACTACATCCTTGGTAAATTCTAAGCATTTAAGGACAGTTACACAGGACTTTAAGACAATAGACGAGGAAACATATCAAAATCTGTGACTCCTGGTATTCACTTGTCTGGACAGTCTTAAGGACAGCAGTTTTCTCTGTCCTCTTTTATCTTACAGATACCCAAAATGTTGTTCATTTTTCAGTTGATTCAGTTTTGACTTGCTTGAACAGATGGAGAGATGATTTCCAAGTGCCTTACATGAGGAACCAGAAACCTGAAATTCTTTCTTTCCTTTTTATATCATTTTTTCACTCTTTTAAAAAAAATGGAGTATATTTGATTTAAAATGTTTTTTTAGTTTCAGGTGTAGAGCAAAATGAACCAGTTATACATATAGAAATATTCACTCTTTTTTTATTATTTTCCCATACGTGCCATTACAGAGTATTGGGTAGAGTTTCCTGTGCTATATTAGTTATCTATTTTACATATTGTGGTGAGTATATGTCCATCTCAACCTCCCAATTTATCCCCCCTCCTCCTCCTTCCTCTCTGGTATCCATAAGTTTGTTTTTTGCACCTGCAAATCTGTTTCTGTTTGGTAAGTAAGTTCATCTTAGATTCCACATATAAGTGATACCATATATTTGTCTTTCTCTGTTCCATTTACTTCACTCAGTATGCCAATTTCTAGATCCATCCTTGTTGCTAAAGATGACATTTATTTTTTATGGCTGACTAATATTCCATTGTTTATATGTACCACAACTTCTTTACTCATGCCTCAGGGGAACAGGATAGAAGCTTCAGAGGTAAACTCACAAGTGTGTGGTCACCTAACCTATGAGAACAAGACAAAAACATACGATGGAGAATAGAGTCTCTTCAATAAACAGTGCTGAGAAAACTGGACAGCTGCATGCTAATGAATGAAATTAGAACACTTCCTAACATGATACACAAAAATAAACTCAAAATGGATTAAAGACCTAAATATAAGACTGGATACTTTAAATTCTTAGAGGAAAATATAGACAGAACACTGTTTGACATAAATCACATTTAAGATGGGAGAAGAGGAGGATGAGGAATTCATCTCTCCTCATCAGTTCATCCAGACCGTGTCTACAAATGGAACATTTCTCACAGAGCTCTTGCTGAACACTAGCTGAGGACTTCAGACACCTAAAAGACAAGAAAAATACCATTGCAAACAGACAGGATGAAATAAAGAAAAGAGGAATCAGAAAAAGGACCAGCAACCTGGCAGGGAGCTGAAGATGAAGAAAGCTCCCTCACTCAAACAAACAAAAAAGCCCAACATAATAACACCCTGATTGGTGAGAAATCAGCTGGGACAGAAAAAAGATTTCCAGGAGAGCAAAAGATAACACAGCTGATGGTCTTTTGCAGGCAGGACAAAGTAAAAATTTAACACATTGTCTGTGCTGCAGCCCTGCACATCCCAGCCTAAGTCTCCTGTTGTGGAGGTGGACTGGTTGCTGAAAAGTGAGGTTTGGAGCAAGGTAAGGAACAGCTGTTCCCTGATGGAACTGTACCTGATGGAACTGGAGTAAGGAGCTCCACAAGTAAGAAAGTTTGTGGAAAAAGCCTGGGACGCCATAGAAACAAGGTGTTGATGCTGAGTGCAGTACAATTGCAACCCCTTTCCCACCATCTGTCTCCAAGGGCACTGGGAGGGGAAGCCATCAGAGCTGACACACCTGCCCCTCCAGCCTGCATGGACCCCAGTGTCCTAAGCACCATCCACCCCAAAGTCTTCTTGGGAATCAACTCTGGGTCCCCTTTCTGAGATGGAAATACACCAATACTGACAAGGGTTGAGTCTTAAAGCATGGAGTTAAGAGAGTGGATCAGCGAGGGACCTCTGTTGGCTGCATGGATACAGCAGAGTAGAAAGGAATCAGGGGTTTTGTGGCTGGGAGTGCCCCTAGAGGAAGCATGGCCTTCCCAGGAAATAAACCCCACTGTTGAGTGATGTGCAAGGGGAGTGGTCACCACTGCCTGCATATGCCAGCCCATCCTACAGTGCTATGTATAGGGTAGATAGCCAAGGAGGACTTACTGTATAGCCCAAGGAACCCTGTTCAGTACTCTGCAATAACCTAAATGGGAAAAGAATCTGGAACAGAATATATATATATATATATATATATATATATATATATATATACATATACTCTTGAGAGTTATTTGGACAGAAAGGTGATCAAGTCGGGCAATCCTAAAGGAAATCAACCTTGAATAATCATTGGAAGGACTGATGCTGAACCTGAAGCTCTAATTCTTTGGCCACCTGATGAGAACTGACTCATTGGGAAAGACCCTGATTCTAGGAAAGACTGAAGGCGGGAGGAGAAGGGGGCGGCAGTAGATGTGATGGTTGGATCGCATCACTGACTTGATGGACATGAGTTTGAGCAAACTCTGAGAAGTAGTCAAGGACAGGGAAGACTGGCATCCTGCAGTCCATGGGGTCACAAAGAGTCAGACATAACCTAGCCACTGAACAGTATGTCTGTTGTAAATATAATGCAAGGTTGTAAATGAACTATATTCCAATATAATAAACAAAAATTTAATCAAAAAATTATGGCAAGGTCTTTTTTGATCCACCACGTATTATAATGGAAATAAAAACCAAAGTAAACAAATGGGATCTAATTAAATTTAAAAGATTTTGAACAGCAAAAGAAAACCATAAAAAAACAAACAGTAAAAGACAACCCTCAGAATAGGAGAAAATATTTGAAAACAAAGCAACTGACAGAGGGTAATCTCTAAAATATGGAAACAGCTTAATATAAATATAATTCAGTATAAAATATATTTTATATATTTATTAAGCTCAATATAAAATATAGCTCAAAAGATAGCTCTATATAAAAAAATGAAAAAAAACACTTCAATAACAAATATGTGGAAGATCTAAATAGACACTTTTCCTAAGAAGACACACAGATGGCTAAGATGCAGATGAAAAGATGCTCAACATTACTAATCATTAGAGAAATGCAAATAAAAAATATGGTATCCCCTCACACCCATCAGAATGGCCATCATTTAAAAAATCTACAAACAATAAATACTGGAGAGGAGAGGGAACAGAGAGAAAGGGAACCTTCGTACACTGTTGGTGGGTATTAAATTGGTACAACCACTATGAAAAACTGTATGCATGTTCTTTAAAAAAACTGAAAATAGAGCTACCACAAGATTCAGCAATTCCACTCCTGGTCCTATACGTGGAGAAAAGAATAATTTGAAGAGATACATGCACCCCTATGTCCTCTGCAGCACTCTTTGCAATAGTTAGGACAGAGAAGCAAACTAAATGTCCTTTCCATAATATTTTCTTGCATCTGTACTTATTCTCATATCTCTAACCTGAGACATGGAGAATGGTTCGGTGTTAGCCTGGAACAGATTAAGGAAAGAGTGTTTGAAACAGAAAAGGTAGTGCAAACTTTAGAGGTAAATAACTGGGGGGCATGCTCAAGGACATAAAGGTGGTTCATAAGTCTGGGATGTAGAAGTGAAATATTAGGTGTGAAAAGATGAAACTAGTAATGTTAGCTAGGAGGCAAGGTGAATGATGATAGATTGGGGTAGAAAGAAAAAAAAAAAAGGAAAAATGAATTGTATCCCAAGAGCATTGGTGATCCACAGAGGGCTCTTATCTGTTGGGGTGGAAGCTAATGATACTGGCTAGAAAAACCACTCTAGCTGCAATACAGAGAAATAGAAGAGACTGAGAAGAACTGAGACAGTGCAGTCATAGAGGAGGCTATAATAGGAGTGGAGAGAGGCAAATAGGTTTTAAATAGATTAATGAATTGGAGTTCACAAGACATAAGGACTTGTTTTTATTCAACAAATAGTTATTGCGATAGTAAAATTGGCAGATTTTGTGCCAAGTACCCAGAAGAAATGTAATTAGATATGATATCATCTGATAGAGCCTCTAATCCAGTGGGAAGCAGAGACAAACACACAATAGTGACAAAAAAGCTCTAAGAGCAGTTTTACATTGCACATCACAGGAAGACAATAAAAATCTCACTTGTGGCCTCTCTGTGCATGTGGGAAGGATAATTCAAGTGTGCCGATCAAGCTACTGATTGAGTCTTAAGAATGATGATATCCCATTAACAGAGACAGAAATCTGATTGCAAGAATCATAGTTGGAAGCAATTTTCTCTTGAAAAAAAATCAGAGAGCATTTACAGAGAGTTAAAATAGAAATGAAAGTGCAGTCCTTATTTTTGTCATAAATTCCTGAAAATTTGCTACAGCTTTAAGATGAATTGATCATATGATGCACCTGAAAAATAGTTATGTATAGATGACTTTCAAAGAATCATTACTTTTTAGACCACCAGCATTCTTTTTTAATAAAATAGCATCCACAAGTGGATCTCTACTATTTAGAAATCAAAGTCATAATTTTTGTCAGATGCCCATCAACACAGGCTATGTAAGGTTATGGTTAATGACACCATATACACTTATATATGTGTGTGTATATATATATATATATATATATATTATATATATATAAAATACAAATTATATAATAATAACACTTATTATTTCCTTACCTAGATCAATATTTTTCAAATTCTTTTATTTAAAGAGTACCATGGAACATTACATTGTTTACAGATTTATGTTTTATGAAAACTTTAGTATCAATTATTAATGTCTGATTTTATTTTTTAATTATACATCTTATTATACTTCCAGAATAAATTCTTTTCTCAATGCTCTATGACATAGAAATAAAAGGTATTAGCATTCCATGTGTCTTAATTGTAAGTAAACATGCAAACATGTTTGGATAAAAATTTAATATTCACAACATTTATCTATTTCTAAGTAAATATATGTCTTTTATGGCTCTTTAATTTTTACAAGGAAATTATCAACTTCATATGAGTTCATTGTTCATTCTATGAAAGGACAACATAGACTAATTTTATATAGGACTTGTTAGGTTTATATTCTCTAAATTGCTATCGCCCAATGACTTTCAAACTAAAGGCAAAGGAGAGAAGGAAAGATACACCCATCTGAATGCAGAGTTCTAAAGAGTAGCAAGAAGATATAACAAGGCTTTCCTCAGTGATCAATGCAAAGAAATAGAAGAAAACAACAGAATGGGAAAGACTAGCGATCTCATCAGGAAAATTAGAGATTCCAAGGGAACATTTCATGCAAGGATGGGCTCAATAAAGGACAGAAATGGTGTGGACCTAACAGAAGCAGAAGATATTAAGAAGAGGTGGCAAGATTATACAGGACTATACAAAGATCTTCATGGCCAAGATAACCACGATGGTTTGATCACTAAACTAGAGCCAGACATGCTGGAATGAGGAGTGAAGTGAGCCTTAGGAAGCATCACTATGAACAAAGCTAGTGGAGGTTACAGAATTACAGCTGAGCTATTTCAAATCTTAAAAGTTGATGCTGTGAAAGTGATGCACTCAATATGTCAGGAAATTTGGAAAACTCAGCAGTGGCCACAGGACTGGAAAAGGTCAGTTTTCATTCCAATCCCAAAGAAAGGCAATGCCAAAGAATGCTCAGACTACTGCACAATTGCACTTGTCTCACACTCTAGCAAAGTAATGCTCAAAATTCTCCAAGTGAGACCTCAAGAGTACGTGAACCAAGAATTTCCAAATGTTGAAGCTGGATTTAGAAAAGCAGAGAAACCAGATATCAAATTACCAACATTTGCTGGATCATTGAAAAAAAACAGAGTTTCAGAAAAAAACATCTACTTCTGCTTCATTGACCAGCAAAGCCATTGACTGTGTGAATCACAACAAACTGGAAAATTCTTAAAGAGATGAGAATACCAGACTCCCTTACCTGCTTCTTGAGAAAACTGTATACAGGTCAAGAAGCAGTTAGACCTGGCTTAGAAAAACAGGCTGGTTCAATATTTGGAAAGGAGTCTGTCAAGGCTGTATATTGTTACCCTGTTTATTTAACTTTTATGCAGAGTACATCATGTGAAATGCCAGGCTGGATGAAGCACAAGCTGGAATCAAGATTCCAGGGAGAAATATCAATAACCTCACCTCAGGTATTCAAATGACACCACCTTTATGGATGAAAGCTAAGAGGAACTAAAGAGTCTTTTGATGAAAAAAGAAAAGAGGAGTGTGAAAAAGCTGGCTTAAAACTCAACATTCAAAAAATGAAGATCATAGCATCCAGTCCCATTACTTCATGGAAAATTGATGGGGAAAAATGCAAACAGTGACAGGCTTTATTTTCTTGGGCTCCAAAATTACTCCAGATGGTGACTGCAGCCATGAAATTAAAAGACACTTACTCCTTGGAAGAGAAGATATGACCGTCTAGAGAGCACATTAAAAAGCAAGGACAACACTTTACTGACAAAGGTCAATCTAGTCAAAGCTATGGCTTTTCCAGTAGTTATATGTGGATGTGAGAGTTGGACCATAAAGTTGAGCACTGAAGAACTGATGCTTTTGAACTGTGGTGTTTCAAAAGACTCTTGAGAGTCCCTTGGACTACAAGGAAATCAAACCAGTCCATCCTTAAGGACATCAGTCCTGGAAATTCATTAGAAAGACTGATGCTGAAGCTGTAGCTCCCATATTTTGGCCACCTGATTTGAAGAAAGGAGTCATTGGAAAAGACCCTGATGCTGGGCAAGAATGAAGGCAGGAAGAGAAGGGGAAGACAGAGGATGAGATAGTTGGATGGCATCACCAACTCGATGGACATGAGTTTGAGCAAGCTCCAGATGTTGGTGATGGATGAAAGCCTGGCATGCTGCAGTCCATGGAATTGCAAAGAGCCAGACACCACTGAGCTACTAAACTGAACTGCATGCCTTTCAAAAGCACTACCGAGAGAACTGGTATTAACATATGATTACATAAAACATTAAGTCCAGCCATTTTTCCTTATATTCTAAGATTTATTGCTACACTCACCCAACTTATGTAAAGCAAGTGATTAGTCCAATTCATATGGACTTTTGGATAAATTGTTTTGGCTGAATGGTACTTTGAAGTAATATAATACATCTATAAGTTAAAAATCTATAAAAATTGTCTTATAAAAGTTGTCATTGTGTTACTTGCAAGAATGGATATAAAAATATATTTTTATATGACACAAATCTCAATTTATCAATACTGACAGAATCTTTTCCACTGGTTTTTGCATCAAAAATAAATAAACTCTAGAGAAAATACTATGTGTTTATACATGTAGCTTTTTGAAAGACAAAAAACATTTAATACTTTATATACAAATATGATGCACACACCTATTTTATGAATATATGCTCTCTTCTTGATCTCAATTTCTTAAGCATTTAAAAATTGACAGTTTGATTTATTCCATTTGTTATTAATGGAATAAGCATACGAGATACATATATAGTTATATTCTGTATCTATTTGAGAGTTTAGATACATGTCACTTTTTATCTTGTTTTTTTCTCTCTAAAATTAATGTGTATATAAATCATTTTAATTCATTTGAAATAAATATCTATTTTCTTAAATAGTTTTCATTAAAAATTTTTTAATATTTATTTTTTATTAGTTGGAGGCTAATTACTTTACAATATTGTAATGGGTTTTGTCATACATTGAAATGAATCAGCCATGGATTTACATGGCTGTAAATGTAAATCGGCTGTAAATTTACATCGGCTGTTCCCCATCCCGATCCCCCCTCCCACCTCCCCCTCCACCCGATCCCTCTGGGTCTTCCCAGTGCACCAGGCCCAAGCACTTGATTCATGCATCCAACCTGGGCTGGTGATCTGTTTCACCCTAGATAATACACATGTTTCAATGCTGTTCTCTTGAAACATCCCACCCTCGCCTTCTCCCACAGAGTCCAAAAGTCTGTTCTATACATTTGTGTCTCTTTTTCTGTTTTGCATCTAGGGTTATCATTACCATCTTTCTAAATTCCATATATATGTGTTATATATGTGTTAGTATACTGTAATGGTCTTTATCTTTCTGGCTTACTTCACTCTGTATAATGGGCTCCAGTTTCATCCATCTCATTAGAACTGATTCAAGTGAATTCTTTTTAAAGGCTGAGTAATACTCCATGGTGTATATGTACCACAGCTTCCTTATCCATTTGTCTGCTGATGGGCATCTAGGTTGCTTCCATGTCCTGGCTATTGTAAACAGTGCTGTGATGAACATTGGGGTGCACGTGTCTCTTTCAGATCTGGTTTCCTTGGTGTGTATGCTCAGAAGTGGGATTGCTGGGTCATATGGCAGTTCTATTTCCAGTTTTTTAAGAAATTTCCACACTGTTTTCCATAGCGGCTGTACTAGTTTGCATTCCCACCAACAGTGTAAGAGGGTTCCCTTTACTCCACACCCTCTCCAGCATTTATTGCTTGTAGACTTTTGGATAGCAGCCATCCTGACTGGTGTGTAATGGTACCTCATTGTGGTTTTGATTTGCATTTCTCTGATAATGAGTGATGTTGAACATCTTTTCATATGGTTTTAGCCATCTGTATGCCTTCCTTGGAGAAATGTCTGTTTAGTTCTTTGGCCCATTTTTTGATTGGGTCATTTATTTTTCTGGAATTGAGCTGGAGGAGTTGCTTGTATATTTTTGAAATTAATCCTTTGTCTGTTGCTGCGTTTGCTATTATTGTCTCCCAATCTGAGGGCTGTCTTTTCACCTTGCTTATAGTTTCCTTTGTTGTTGCTTTTGTTTCTAATATTCTGGGATGTGGGTCATAGAGGATCCTGCTGTGATTTATGTCGGAGAGTGTTTTGCCTATGTTCTCCTCTAGGAGTTTTATAGTTTCTGATCTTACAGTTAGATCTTTAATCCATTTTGAGTTTATTTTTGTGTATGGTGTTAGAAAGTGTTCTAGTTTCATTCTTGTACAAGTGGTTGACCAGTTTTCCCAATGCCACTTGTTAAAGAGGTTGTCTTTTTCCCATTGTATATCCTTGCCTCCTTTGTTGAAGATAAGGTGACCATAGGTTCATGGATTTATCTCTGGGCTTTCTATTCTGTTCCATTGATATTTTCTTAAATAGTTTTAAAATCTAATTTAAATCCTATATGATATTTAATAAGATGACAGACATTAAGTTATATTTTTAATATTTACAATGAAAGATAATTGGTTCATAATTTAAACTATTTTGTAATCATATCTGGTTATGTTTTGATTGTACTTTTATGCTACAGGCTTATAAAATCCATTCTCTTACATTTATTTGGTTATGTTTTCAATAAATATTGCTTGAGCAACAAGCTTTGTATTACATTAAGTAATGAAATGTAAGGTTTGAAAATATATCCTTCTTAGATCTTGAGTGATTTCTAATGAGGTGGATGAAACTAGAGCTTATTAAATAGAGTGAACTAAGTCAGAAAGAGAAAAAAAAATATATATATATATATATAAAATCCAGAAAGATGGTACTGATGAACCTATTTGCAGGGCATCAAAGGATACACAAAGAACAGACTTGTGGACAGTGGGAGAAGGAGAAGGTGGGATGAATTGTGAGAATAATATTCAAGCATATATATCACCAGGTGTAGAAGAGATGACTGGAGAAAATTCACTGTGTGGCACAGGAAGCTCAGATCTGGTGCTCTGCAACAACATAAAGTGTGGGATAGGTTAGGAGTTAGGAGAAATGTTTAAGAGGGAGGACACACACACACATTTATATATATATATACCTATGGCTGATTCATGTTGATGTACGCCAGAAACAAACTCAATATTAAAAATTAATTTTCCTCCAATTAAAAATAAATTTAAAAAGGAATATCATATACTAGTTAAAGCAATACACACATATATACAATACAAAACAAATGTGGATAATGTAGTGATAGAAACCTGGAAAAGATTATTAATGGAATAAAGATATCAAATAAGTAATTATGTCTGCATTTGATTTCAGAGGTTATGTATATATATATATCACTTTCTTTCTAAAATTGAAGTGCACATAAACCACTTTAATTCAATAGAAGCATATTCTGCTTCATTTTCTTATACAAAATTTTAAACATCTAAATTATTCCTATAATAATCATATCTTACATTTATATATTGATATTTAATAGCAGCACATTAAAATATTTTAACATTTATGTTAATACTTTTATAAACAGTTTTATTGGAAGGAAAGTTATCACCAACCTAGACAGCATGTTAAAAAGCAGAGACATTACTTTCTCAACAAAGATCCATCTAGTCAAGACTATAGTTTTTCCCCTAGTCATGTATGGATGTGAGAGTTGGACTATAAAGAAAGCTGAGCACTGAAGAATTGATGCTTTTGAACTGTGGTGTTGGAGAAGACTCTTGAGAGTCCCTTGGACTGCAAGGAGATCCATCCAGTCCATGCTAAAGGAGATCAGTCCTGGCTGTTCATTGGAAGGACTGATGTTGACGCTGAAGCTCCAATACTTCGGAATTTATGCTTCACCATTTAATGGTAGAGTATACACAGGCTCAGAATATAAATAATCTGCCTCAAAAGCCAGGCTTGGGTTTGATTCCTGGGTTATTAAGATCCTCTGGAAGAGGAAATGGCAACCCACTCCAGGAGTTTTGCCTGAAAAATCCCATGGACAGAGGAGCCTGACTGGCTACAGTCCATGGTGTTGCACAGAGTTAGGCACAACTGAGATAAAAACACTTTCACCATATACATGAAATATTTGGAATCCTTCTCTAAGGGGGATTTGTTTTTTCACTCTTAGTTATTTATTTGTTTAATCAGTTGTTGATGTCAGTGTGGACTCATGATATGTATATGATACTTTGAGTTATAATACCATAATATTTTATTTTATCACTCAAGTCATTCAGAGTTCACATTCAGACTAATTGATTGGCTTCTGTATCACTTTAATGTAACCCCTTTAATATAAGGAGTTTTAAGATGTGTTTTTTTGAGTATGTTCTTGTATTAGACAATGTACCATGCTCATTTGTTTATTTCCTGCTATGGTCCTAGGACCATCCATTTCTTTTAAAGATAGATGGTATTAAAAATCCATGTCTGGATGATAGGAATTCTAAAGGCTAATAGAATGTTGCTGTTTCAAGGCCCTTCAATTGACAAAACATAGATATAAATGTCTATATTCTAACCTGTGTTTATCTTGTGTGTTTAGACATATCTATTAATGTTTTATATGTATTCATGTGTGTCATTATTACACTTAATATGGATTTATGATTCTTTACCATATGATTTATTCTAACTTCATTCAGTAACTTACCTGTAACTCCAACAGTGAAAAATCTTAATCACATGTCCACTTATTTACTTAATCATTCAGCTCCATCATAGACCAGGGCTTCCCTGGTGGTTTAGAGGGTAAAGAACTTGCCCAGAATGCAGGTGGCCCAGGTTCGATACCTGAGTCAAAAGATCCCTTGGAGAAGGGAATGGCAAGTCACTCCAGTATTTGGGCCTGGAAGCTCCCATGCACAGAGGAGCTTGGCAGGCTACAGTTCATGGGGTTGCAGAGTAAGACATGAGTGAGTGACTAACTTTTGGCTCCATCATGCATATATGGTAGTTTCAGAACTATTACCTTCTATCCCCACAGTATGAAGGGCAGACTTTTTCAATGAGACTCAGTGCTTTTCTACAGGTCCTTTTACTTTGGCTTTACAGACTCCAATCACTTTGACATTTATATAATTTAGTGCTTGATTTGGCCATTCCCTTCAGTGAAGTTGTTTCACACATTTTTAACATATTTAAATTACTTTGTCAGATTCTACCTTCCATTCTGAGATCCTGCTGGATTCCTACCTGAAATTTTTATTAGTTTTCATGTTTTAAAATTACTGTACATGCTGTGAAGTTCTCTGAATTTTGATTAATGTTTAATGCCTTGTACTTACCATTATAGTACTGTATAAAATGTTTTCATCACCCTAAACATAACCCTTGCGCTCCATCTACTCACTGCCCTTTGGCAGCCAATAACCTGTTTACTGTCTCTATTGCTTATCATTTTCCAGAGCTTCATATTACTTTAATCACACAATAGGTGACTCTCAGACTGGCTTCTTTCACCTGGAGCTATACACTTATGATTCATTCACATCTTTTTGTTACTTGAAAACTATTTTTATTGCTGAATAATATTCAACTGCATGCATTCACTAACTTTATTTACCTATTGGCAGATATCTTTAGTGTTTTGATTTGAAGAATACTGAATAAAATGTATATAAAATATTTATGTGCAGGTTTTTGTGTACATATGGGTTTTAAAATCTAGCTAAGAGAACATTTTGCTGGATGATGTGAAAAGAGTATGTTTAACTTTGGGAAAAATGACAGATTCTGTTACAAAATGGCTTCACTGCTTGAATTTGCTTGAATTTCCATAATAAGAAATCCTACTTTCCTGGATCCTCACTAGCAATTAATGTAGTTATAATCTGGACTTTGATTCTATGAACAGAGTGTAGTAGTATCTCATTTTAATTTAACTATTTTAACATAAATCGAATTTTATTCTTTTCAAACTTCACTAATGAAAAAAGAAGCTTATTGAGCATGTCTTTGCTTATTTCTTGTTTTTATATTTTTTGGGTGAGGTAACAGTTTGTATCTTTCCCCTGGTTTTAAAGTGAGTTGCTTGTTTTCAAATGGTTGAGTCTTAAGGGTTTTTGTTATTTTGGATTAAAATCTTCTGATGGAAGCATGATCTTTTTAATTTTAATAAAATCATATTATATATTTTTCATAAATAATATTATTTCATTCTTGTGTTTTAAAATGTGTCATCAAATGGAGGTAACATGGATTTTTTTTCTATTTTTTCTTCTTGAAATTTTATAGTTTCACATTTTCATTTAGCTCTAAATCTATTATGAGTTACTTTTTGTTTAAGAAATATGGTCTACATGGAGATTGCATTTTTCCTAAAATGAAAGTGGTGTCCAGTTTTCCCAGCATGATTTCTTGAAAAGATTATCCTTTCTCCTTTGAATTATCTTTACTCTTTTGCAAAAATTTAAGTTTATTATATTTATTATATTTCTCTTATAGTTTCCATGTTCTATTTATTTGGACAATATGTCTGCTTTCCCACCAATATCAAGTTGTCTTTATTAATACAGTCCTAGAGTAAATCTTGAAACAGTATCAGTTCTCTAATGTTATGTTTCTTCAGTACTGTTTTGTTTTTTTTTTCAATGTGATGTTGAAAGGGGTGCCAAGAGTAAGACATTTTCACTTTTCTTGATCTTAATGGAAAAGTGTCTATTTCTCACCATTAAGTATGAAGTTAGCTATAACAGTTTTTATGGTACTTCATCAGCAGGTTAAGAATGTCCCCATATATGCCTAATTTGCTGGGAGTTTTTATTAAAAATGGCACTGTATTTTGTAAAAAATTCTTTTTCTTTTTTTCTGATCCAATTTATAATATCATATGAGTTTTCCTACTTCATATGTTGGATGATATTGATTGATTTTTTATTTAGCTAGTTATCTTTTTCACAATTTAAAAACTGGTTATACAGTTTTAAAGATTTATTTCCACTTACAGTTATTACACAATGCTGACTATATTCCCCAAGTTGTACAATACACCTTGAGCTTGTCTTACAGCCAGTACTTTGCGCCTCTCACTCTCCCACTCCTGTTACAGCCCTTCGCACCCATTTGTAACCACTCGTTTGTTCTCTATACCAGTGAATCTGTTTCTCTTGTGTTATATTCATCAACTTGTTGTATTTTCAAAGTTTTTTTAAAGTTGATCAAGATCCAGTTTTGCATACCTGAAATAAACTCCACCTATTCAGGGTGTGTAATTCTTTTATACATGGTGTTTCAAATTCACTAATATATGATTGAAAGTTTTTACATTTGCATTCATGAGAGATATTGGTTTATAATTGTCCTATAAATGTGTAATTGTTTCTTTTTTTTTTCTTAACTGAAAACAAACTGTCAATAATTCTTTGGCAGCCTACTTGTAGAGAGTTTTGGAGTTGTTATATAGAATTCGGTGAAGGAACTTTGCCCTGAAAATGGGCTCCTTTCTATGCTAGACTTTGCTTCCACTAACTGTCTCATTTGGGATATTTGCTTAATATCTCTGTCATTTTTTTCATGGCTATGACAAAATGAACCTTGATCTTTACTTATTAGCAATAAATATGTTTCTCTATATAAAACACCTAGCATTATGTCCGATGCAAAGTAAATACCATCAGTTCAGTTCAGTTACTCAGCCATTTCGGACTCTTTGTGACCCCATGGACTGCAGCATGCCAGGCTTCGCTGTCCATCACCAAATCCTGGAGCTCACTCAGATTCATGTCCATCAAGTTGCTGATGCCATCCAGCCATCTCATCTTCTCTCATCCCCTTCTCCTCCTGCCTTCAATCTTTCCCAGCATCAGGGTCTTTTCCAGTGAGTCTGTTCTTTGCATCAGGTGGCCAAAGTACTGGAGTTTCAGCTTCAACATCAGTCCTTCCAATGAATATTCAGAATTGATTTCTTTTAGGATTGGCTGGTTGGATCTCCTTACAGCCCAAGGGACTCTCAAGAGCCTTCTCCAACACCACAGTTCAAAAGGACAATTCTTCAGTGCTCATCTTTCTTTATAGTCCAACTCTCACATACATAACTGACTACTGGAAAACCATAGCTTTGACTAGATGGATCTTTGTTGGCAAAGTAATGTCTTTTTAATATGCTCTCTAGGTTGGTCATAGCTTTTTTTCCAAGGAGCAAAGTCTTTTAATTTCAAGGTTGCAGTCACCATCTGCAGTGATTTTTGGAGACCCCCCAAAAATAAAGTCTCTCACTGTTTGCATTTTTTCCCGATCTATTTGCCATGAAGTGATGGGACTGAATGCCATGATCTTCATTTTATGAACACTGAATTTTAAGCCAACTTTTCTTCTCCTCTTTCACTTTCATCAAAAGACTCTTTAGTTCCTCTTTGCTTTCTGCCATTAGGGTGGTATACCATAATTATCTCAGTTTTCTTAACTTTTATTGACACAGGAGATACTGGGGTTATGGTAGCTACTATAATGTAACTTCAGTTTATTTAAAGCTTTGTTTGATGCTAGAATGTACTTCTTGTAGTAGAAGACTCTTATTTCAGTTGAAATTGCAGTCAATTATGGAGTACAAAGATTATAATGCTACATGAAACATTAGAATGCTTACAGTTTACACATATGGATGAATCATAACCTGGAATCAAGACTTCTGGGAGAAATATCAACAACTCTGGCATGCAGATGATCCCCTTTAATAGAAAGTGAAGGGGAACTAAAGAGCCTCTTGATGAGGGTGAAAGAGGAGAGTGAAAAAAGCTGGTTAAAACTCAATACTCAAAAAACTAATATGGTATCTCAGTCCATTACTTCACAGTAAATAGAAAGGAAAAATGTGGAAGCAGTGGCAAATTTCATTTTCTTGGGCTCCAAAGCCACTGCAGACAGTGACTGCAGCCATGAAATTAAAAGACATTTGCTCCTTGGAAGAAAAACTATGATGAACTAGACAGAATACTAGAAAGCAAAGACATCACTTTGCTGACAAAAAAGTTCTTATAATAAAAGCTATATAAGAATTGGGACTTAAAGAAGGCTGGGCATCAGAGAATGGATGCTTTTGGATTGTGGTGTTGGACTAGACTCTTGAAAGTCCCTTGGACTGCAAGAAGATCAAGACAGTCAATCCTAAAAGAAAGCAACACTGAATATTCATTGGAAGGACTGATGATGAAGTTCCAATACTTTCACCACCTGATGAGAAGAGCTGACTCATTGTAAAAGACTGATGCTGGGAAAGGTTGAAGGCAAAAGGGGAAGGGGCAGCAGAGAATGAGATGGTAGGATGGCATCACTGACTCAATGGACATGGACCTGTGCAAACTTCAGGAGATAGAGAAGAAAAGAGGAGCCTGGCGTGTTGCAGTCTGTGGATTCAGACGTGACTTAGGGACAGCTCAACAACAACATCTCTCTCTCTACATATATATATATATAGAGAGAGAGAGATTTTTTTTTTCTGAAGTAAGTTTCTTAGTGGTAATGAAACTAAAGCCCCTGATGATTCAATAGCATTATTAAGGCACTTGATGTTCATATTATTTTACCAAAATTTTTCAATTATTTGAGAAACCAGAAAATCTCAATGGAAGATCTATAATGCCCATTATTTCACCAATGGTAATTTCTGCATATTTTTCAGCTTTTAAAAATTGATGTATTATATTATATGTAGTATAGGTAGTATACGGAGAGTTTAAAATAAAACTATGTGTGCCTAGACTATATTTAAATATATTTTAGTTGTAAAACATCTTGATATGTCAATTTGTAAGATAAAGTAACTGTCTTTAAGTCAGAGAAACACTATAAGTTACAGTAAACTAAGATTATTTTTCCTAAATTTTATAATTCTCCTGAGGAGTAGAGAAGTTTTACTATTCAGAAACATCATGTGAAATTTGTCTCCATAATCATTTCTTATATGTAAGCTGCTTCTTTTTCTATGTTAAAAATCACTTAATGCTAAATAGAAAACAGACTAAGGTGTGTTCCCTGGGTAAATGATTATAGACAAAATTGTGATGACAGAAAAATTATGCACTAAATTTGATTTAGCATCTATGTGGTATTACAGAAGGTATTCTTCTTCTTCTTTTTATTTTTGGTTGTACTAAGCAGCTTGTGAAATGTGAGCTCCTGGTCAAGATTTGAATCCAGGCCGGGCAGTGAAAGCATCGAATCCTAACCTCTGTACAGGACCATCAAGGAATTTTCCAGAAGGTGTTCTTCTTATAAAGCTATTACAAACTCAGTGTTGACAATAGAGTGGTTAATTAACAAGGATACCAAGGGACTGAGGCGGAAAAAAAGAAGTTTATTTAACTATGACTTAGTATTTAACGAACGTGTAATGCACAGGGCTCCAACCTCCGAGCCGCGGACCCCGTCAGATCAGTGCGTGGCATGAGATTAGAAACAAAGTGCAGATTAAATATAAGGCACTTGAATCACCACAAAATCATCCCCCCTACCCTTGTCCTTGGAAAAAATGTCTTTCATGAAATCACTCCCTGGTGCCAAAAAGTTTGGGGATTGCTGGTAAGGCTGAAGTTAAAAAAAAAAAAAATTGACAAAATAGATTATCATTAAACTAGTTTAACTATAATTTTAATATATTTCACTTAGAAAGATGGAAAAAAGTGTTAACTTTTGAATTATTACTAGTTACTACTATAATAATAGCACAAGTGAGCATGTGGTATATATGTATATAAAAAAGCCTTACTCAAAGAAGCTACTTTTCTCAACTCTGCAAAGTCTCACATCTAGATTTTCTTATCTACAGCAGCTATCTTCTTCTAGGTTAGTGAGTTCAGTCTCAGTATTCATCTAAGACTTGGTTTCTTAGCTGAGTCTCCCAGAAACGATATCAATTAGTTACAAATGTCATGGTCATTTTTTAGTGTGACCATCTGCCCACTTAGAACTTGAATCTGATGAAAAACTTATTTCACAAAGGCTGGCACACAGCTGCCAGATGGCAGCAACTTGTGATCACCATGACCCAGCCTAAATTTAAACAATAGGACTAATAATAAAAGTTGGCTTATCGAAATTTATAAATTTCAATTCAGGAAGAAGTGTGAGGATTTCAGGCTTCTGACCAAAGGTCAGCAGTTGAGTTATATTCTGAGATATATAGTTAGACAAGTGC
The DNA here is from genome assembly GCA_020226075.1 of Hydropotes inermis. Lineage (NCBI taxonomy): Eukaryota > Metazoa > Chordata > Mammalia > Artiodactyla > Cervidae > Hydropotes > Hydropotes inermis. The sequence continues at coordinate 6,640,333 of CM035276.1, read as the reverse complement.
TGATGAGCCACAATTATCTCTTCGTGTCCCCATAGTCTAGTTTTAATAACTGTAAGAACTTTATCTTTAGTAATTGCACATTCTTGAGTTTTTAATATGCATAATATTTACCGCATAATTTAGCTGTTGCATATTTTATTTTCCTTTTATATTGAAGCACAGACTTGAGAGCATAAAGGCTATGTAAATACCACAGAAAAAATAAAACATTTTATATTCTGTATGTGTATATAAAACACATAATAAGCTTTGGGAAACATATGATAGACATTATTATTTATATTTTTCAATAGACAAAATGGGGTTTTGCAAAAGTTAATAGATTTTTCATATGATATTTATTTACTAATGTAAGTGCTAGATCAGGGACATTAGCCACCTATCACTCCAATCTCTGTACAATTTTCAATAAACTACTCTCTTAATAGAAAATTATAAAAATGGTATTATTTAGCTGTTTTCTTACACTCCTGTTCATTTCAGTCACTCAGTCATGTCCTACTCTTTGCAACCCCATGGACTGCAGCACACCAGACCTCCCTGTCCATCACCAATCCCCGGAGTTTACTCAGACTCACATCCATTGAATTGGTGATGCTATCAAGTCATCTCATCCTCTGCTGTCCCCTTTTCCTCCCACCTTCAATCTTTCCCAGCATCAGGGTCTTTTCAAATGAGTCAGTTCTTTGCATCAGATGGCCAAAGTATTGGAGTCTCAGCTTCAGCATCAGTCCTTCCAATGAATATTCAAGACTGATTTCCTTATATTTCATTGGAAATTAATTATTTCTTAACTCAGCATTGGTGATGATGATAATGATGATGAGTTGTGCTTACTCAGTTATTATTAAATTGAGGGCTTTATTATAATTTAACAATGTTAAAGCATTATCTTAATACAAAAATTCTGTTATTATCATCTCCAGTTTTCCATGGATTATAAACAGAAAGTTAAATGGAATACCGTCTTCTGCCATCAAAGGATCTGTGTGTTTTTGTGTTGAGGGCCTTGTTTTATCTAACCTGGATATAGGTTTCATTGGTTCTTTGTTGATATCAGCTCCATAGTAAGCTTGTTTCCTCAGCTAACTCTTTTCTAGACTACTCATCAAGGAAAACATTCACTTAAGCAACCCATAACCTTACTCAATGTGAAAAAAATAACAAGCTTAACATTCTCTAGTTCATTTGTCTTCTAATCAGCTGTGAGAACCAGGTATAATGGAAGAACAATGTGGTTTGCAAGTGCATAGTTTATTTCCTGTGATAGGTCTCCTCTCTGACGGATATAAATGTGTCCTCTATAATAATCTTTTTCTAGTAATTGCAGGTTGATTATAGCCCCTGTTAATGACAGCTAACCTCAAGCTTCTCCTTATCTCATTATTTGATATAATAAAAATAACAGCTCTTAAGATATTAACCAAAATAACAATAGTCTAACATCACTGTAGTTGTTTGAAGATACCACGACCTGTGCGAATGAAAGTAGTGGCACTGTAGCTGCGTCTCAGTTAGTGTAAGGACAACTCTTTTCCCGGCCTATCACACAGTTACAGCCACAAAAATACAAATATCCGATGACCGCCAACAAATTCTCAAATTGGATATTGCTCCAAAGTTGTCTCCTGAATCACACTTAAACTATTCAGGGCTTTCCTGGTGGTTCAGCTGGTAAAAAATCCACCTGCAATGTGGGATACCTGGGTTCAATCCCTGGGTTGGGAAGATCCACTGGAGAAAGGAACAGCTCCAGTATTCTGATCTGGAGATGTCTGTGGTCTTTTTTGTCCATGAGGTTGCAAAGAGTCAGACACAACTGAGCGATTTTCACTATTTTTATTATATTTTAATATATTTAATTTATATATAATTTAATATAATTTATAACATATTTAAATTTGTGTTTTCCTGAGATAGTATGTTCATCCTCTAATCAACACAGGTTGACCTGATACTTACTTCTACATGTCCAATTAGTTAGCAGAGTTTCTTGCCAGTAGTAAGGATCAGTTTATATCAAAAGCAAGTTATTGAGTGTTTATTATACTCCAGGAGCAGAGGGGGAAAAAAACAAAAACAAAAACAACTGTAAGTATATTTTCCAAATTCAGAAAGTGTGATGTCTCTTAGGAGGTAAATACTGACAGGCAATTTGATCAATACCCCACTAATGGTGAAGCAAGAATAAGTATGCAATAACACAAAAGGTTAGTATTTAGTCAAAATTTTCAAAGAAGAGTGAAGCTTGAAATTAGTTGTGCCTGGTAAGGGGACAAAAATATTTGGGAGTATTCTTGGCAGAAAGAAGTGCATAGTTAAAGGCATACGGGTGTAGGATAGCATGTTGTATGCCAGGATCTGCAGTATCCTGATGTAGGGAGAGGTAAGTGTGATACCACAGTGGAAGGTATCTTAATGGCTCATTCATGTCAATGTATGGCAAAAACCACTACAATATTGTAAAGTAATTAGCCTCCAACTAATGTAAGTAAATGAAAAGTAAATAAATAAATAAAAAGAAAGGTGGTGTAGTGGATGTCTTGAATTGTACATTATAACTTTAGGGATTCTGTAAACACTGGGAAATTGCTGAAGTGTCTTTAGCAGAGGGCATGTAAAATCAAAATTATACTTTAAACTTTCTGACTGCAAAGGCAGAGATGTGTTCAAAGAGGGGAAAACTGAAGTTTGGACAAAAAGTTTAGGCTTTGTTCTAAGTTAACTCTTGAACAAGAAAAGTGTTTGAAAGCTTAACATAAGGACATATATTTTATAAATGCTTAGATTATGAAAGGCCAGGGCATGGGTAGATTTCCCTGAATAAGCCTGTAAGACAAGTATGTATAGTCAGATTTGAAAAATCATATGGATGATATTGTTGTGGAGCCAGACTCTTCATTAGTGATAAAAGTTGCTTTCATATGTCTGCAATTTTCTTTATCTTTATCTGTGGAAGATATTTCACTAGATATTATTTTTCAAATTTTTTTCAACACTGAGTCATTGCTCCATTTCTTTCTCATGTGCATATTTTCCGGTAAAGACAATGCTGTCATCTATATTTTTATTTCTCTTCACTTATTCCCCCCCACCCTGTCTACTTTTAACATTTTTCTCTTCATGCATTTCCACTGTTTTATAGACAATTCAATTAAGATGTGCTTCGGGTTAGTTTTACTCACATTTCCTATGATTGGATCTTACTGACCTCCATGAATCTCAGGGTTTATTGTTCTCTGAGAATCTGGAACATGTTTAGCCATTATACCTTCAAATATTTTGTATATATGCATGTACATTTTGATATATTTTTAATGTTTGGTGTTATTGTTCTCATGTTTCCATCCTTTGGGAATAGCAATTCAGTAAATTAAATATAAATATGATCATTTAAAGTGCTATGTGTCATTAAAGATCTATTCATTTTTAAATCTCTCTTTTGTTCTCTTTGTGCTTTATTTTCCATAATTCTTATCACAGCTTTTTTTATTGGCTAATCTTTTCTTCTAAGCTTAACCCTAACTGCCATTTTGGACTACTTTCATAAAGGAAAAGCAAATCTACAAGGAATAAGACTGTGCTCTTTTTTTTTTTTTTTTCCTGTACATTATGGCAATTTGAACAGTGTTTTATAATATATTTTATATAATTGGTATGGTTGCACTAATAAAAATGAGAAATTAAAATAGATTGCTTACAATATCAGTGATATATTAGGTAGTGTCCCTGAAGAGCTTTTCTGTGGAAGTTCATATGGCTATATCACATTGAACTTAAGCTTGAGCTATTTTATTTTATAGAAAGACATTTCCAAATGTGCTGACATCTTTAGTGATAATAACTCACTGTCAGTAAAGACTACCTAGCAGACTTTTTAAAAAGAGACGAGCAATATGTACTTTTAAGGTAAAGAAGACAATAAAAAGAGTTGAACTGCTTTCAAAACAAGTCTATTACTGCAGAAGAATGCTGAAAATAAGTTTTTAATATTTTCCTTTTTTCAGAAATGTGTTGTTTAATTTGCATCTTTGAATCTGTGTATCATTTTTAGGTTTGATCACCATTAAAATTAAATATAGAGGAAATTGATTAATGTATCACAAAGAATTAAATTCATATTTTCAAAAATTAATATATCATTGTATGATGGTACTCAAATAAAATTAAGATAATTAATAGTAAATTAAATGTGAAATAATAATTATAAATTATAATCCTCATTTCACCTTTCCCTTTTTATGAGTTCTACTTAGAATACACACAATATTAATACAGAAGTACAAACAGTTTATAAATATGTGCATGACTGAAATCACATCAAGGTACCAACTCACTTTTTTCTTTACCATTAAGCATCCAAGATAAAAACAATACGGGTCATTTCTCTTCAAGAATTACCTCTGTTAGTTTGCCTAAAAGAAATAAAGTCCGTCTTTTAGAACTGTCTCTAGTTTTCACAGTTGCTACAAATATAATTGTAACTCTTCAATGACCTCCAAAATTCAGAGGTATGATTCTATCTAAAAGGAAAAATGTTAATTTCCTTTTTAAAAGAATTGACATTTACTTTATATGTCTAATCCTTCTGCATAAGTATTTACTATGTTCATTTAAGTTAATGGAGTTCTGATAGAGATATTTTATATGGAAAGATCTAGATCTGGGAGTAAGACAACATAGTATCCAATATGTACAAACTCAGAAAAATAAAATCATTAATTTTAAATTATCCATTACATTCACTATTTTTATCAGTAGCAAATTATACATCAGTTTTCAGTTATTTTTCAGTGTATCCTTTCATATTCACTGCTTTCTTTTTCCAGTTGTAAAACAATTGGTTGACATTCTGAAGAGATTTTTCTAGTGTTAGGAAGCAAAAGCAAAACAACTCATTTTAAACTTATCCAGTATTTCAAAGGAACATGAGTATATACTTGAATCACTTAAATGCATGCAGTTTTTCTATTTACTTTGCTTTATGGATTATTTTTATTATCATAAAGTTAGCACAATCCTTTAATGGCTCTTCTCAGAGTTCTCATATGTGTAAAAGAAGCCTATTATACTCTCAAATAATAAAACACATTGGAATAAATTCACCTACACTTTATATGCTTTATAAATTAGAAACATAAAAACAAAAGTAGTGTGGGGCTGCAAAATTGTTTGATGTATTTTGACTAGTCGATATCTGGTTTCCCTTTTACCGGTGTCTATAATTCATGTGTCTGATATTTTTCTTGTTGGTTTTTGAAGCTAAGAAATAAGTTTTATTATGCGGGGCTGCCGGGGCTGGGGCCGGCAGGCAGCCGGGACTTGGGTTTCGGTTTCCCGTGAAATGGTGGGATTCCCCACCCCCAGTAAAAAGCCCGCGCCGTTTGTACCAATAGAATTGCTTTAAGTTTAAACAAAAGCCCGAGAAGTTTGTGCCAATAGGATTGCTTTGTAAACATGTAGCCCGCGAAATCTGTACCAACAGGATTGCTTTGCAAACGTGTAACCAATCACTTTGTAACTCGTATGTAACATGCTGATAGTATGGTTTTTTGTCTATAAAAAGCTTGCCCAATTTGCTGTTCGGGGTGCTCTGCCTCCCAGGAGATCAGAGTCACCCGGTTGCGCAGCCGACAATAAACCCTCTTGCGTGTTGCATCTGCTGGGCTCGTTTATTGGGTCGCGCGGTTTTTCCTCCTTGGAACAAAGGCCCGAATTCTAGGTCTTACATTTGGGGGCTCGTCCGGGATCGGGAAAGCCTCGGACCCAATACCAACCCCAGCGGGAGGTAAGTCCGGCCGGCATTGAAATCTGTGTTATCTGTTGTCTGTCTGTACTCTGTTTCGGTACCCGTACGGGCTTAGTAGGAATTCGTGAAGCGGACTGACGGGTCCACGGGCTTCCGAATTTCAACCCTGGAGGACGCTCCAGGGGTGACTTGGGTGGCTGGAAACAAGCAGACTGTCTTCCTGCCGGGGGCGCGACACTTTCAGTGTCCGCTCCCGTCTGAATTGTTCTGGAGACGAGCATATCGTCCTCCTTCCGGGGGGCACGACACTTTCAGTGTCCGCTCCCGTCTGAATCGGTTTGGCGCCAATTCTGTACCGCGCGGCTTCTGGTCTGCATTTCGTGTGTCTGTTTCGTGAGTCTCTCTGTGTATTTCTGTTTCCCCCTTCCTCCCAACATGGGACAAAAACTAACTACCCCTCTAAGTTTGACTCTAGGACATTGGAAAGAAGTCAAAGACCGAGCCGACAACCTATCGGTAGAAGTAAAAAGAGAAATTAGAGGCAAGACCAAA
>CM035276.1:6580067-6629794 GCA_020226075.1 Hydropotes inermis | reverse complement strand
TAAAATGCTACTCTAGGCAATGACTTACTATGAAGAAATGCATACCTACCTAGAAAGAAGTCATGCTTTTCCTAATCAAATTCAAATAGAATCTTACTGGAATTTAGCTTGTTTTTATATGAAATCAGATATTCAAGTGACAAAACATGAGACTGAAATGCAAACATGTTTCCTAAATTCTATTAAAAGAATTTTTTTAAATTTTTAGTGTCTTATCAACCACATTTACATACCCTTAGATAAAGTTTTAAAGGCAGATATAATTCTGCTTAATTGTCCTCATTTTCCTATTGAAGAAAATTGAGGCTTATGCCACTCAACAAAATCCAAGGTAAACAAGATCACATAGCTTGCATGAGGCAAACAATGCCTCCTATTTAGGTCTTATACCTAAATTAGCTGTCTTTTCACCACTTTGTCACACAGATTCAAAAATGATAAATAAATAGCAAATCTGGGACATAGCTGCAGTTACACAAATCACAGAAAAGATAAACTGGAGTATCACCAAATGTGCTTGTCATCCAAATCAAGAAACTGAGAATTATTTCTCAGTATTCTGTTCTTAAATTTCTTCTTTTTAACTTCAACATGGTTAGGCTAGCCATTCAATAATTTCCTTTTGCTCTTACATTCACTAATAGTAAGTCATATATGTTAAGTAAGTTAAGAATTAACAAAGATAGATACGGAAAGGAATAGTCTAAGCTAATATATTTGAACCATGTTTGTTAGCTGATGAAGACTTGGAGGTACAATACCTTAAGTACAGTATGTTAAAATTTGTAGAAAAAGAGGAAGAGTGAGAGGAAGCCCAAGCAAAGATATTTATATTATCATATATAACAGCTGGGACTAAGAATAAACAAGTGGAGAACCAATGTAGAATAAAATAAGCCATTTACTAGATCGATTCAAAATGTTGTGTAGTAGATTACTGTCTCTGTCATTTGTGCCATTCTACACATGATAACATTTAGCTCTATTGAATGATAATCTGCATCAGGTCACATTTTAATAAAAGTATAAGTGCATAAGACTTCCCAGGTGGCTTAATGGTAAAGAATCTGTCTGCCTACCAGAGACACAGGAAACGCAGGTTTGATCCCTGAGTTGGGAAGAACATTTAGAGGAGGAAGTGGCAACTACTTTAGTATTCTTGCATAGAAAATTCCATGGACAGAGGAGCCTGGTGTACTACAGTCCATGGAGTCACAGAGTTGGACACAACTGATCATACACACATATGCACACACATACACACATGCATAAATTCATAATTTTTATGACTTCATTCCAAAACATAAGGTGTTTTTTTTTTGTTTCAAGGAAAATGTTTGAGTCTTGATGCTATAGTTATCTAATCTTTTCTAAGTGTTCATACGAACATATCAAATAATACATACTTTTATATTTGAGCAAATTAGCTTCTCTTTGCTTCCCTCATCCCTCTCTAGTTTCTCAAGAAAACTTTGTTACATAATCTTCATTTTTCTAATCTCTGTATGTTGTCGTGCCACAAGGCCCATTTTCTGTGTGGAACTCACATCCCAGACCCACTCACCCAAGACAATAATATCAAATATTTATCTAGATAAAGATGACTCTTCCCATATCTAGCTTTTCATTTCCAACTTCTTCCATGATCTCAACACCTGTATAAACTTAGCATGGGCAAAAATCTAATTTCCTATCCTACTCCCGAATCTGCTCTGTAAGTAATATTCCTTGATTCAATGAATGCTAACTCCACTCACTCAGTGGCTCAGACCTCTAAACTTGCAGTTGTCTATAACTTTTCACTTCCTCTCATTTTTATGTTTCATTCAACAGTACAGCCTGTATGGTCCATCTATAGCATGCATCTTTCTCCATTTCAGTTCCTATCTCTTCTACATCAACCATCATCTGTCACCAGGACAGGTAAGATAACTGAACAGTTTGATTACCTGTTTCTGTTATTTTCCTTCTATATTATTCAGCACACAAAAAACACTGTCATTATTTAAATATATGTTACTAATCACCTCACATCTCCACTTAAAAGTTCTCAAAGTCTTTTTATTAGTTAAAATAATAATTCAAATTTCTCACAGAGAAATTTCTAAAAGGTTATTGCAATTCTCTTGCCATCATCTCACCTACTCTTCACCTACTCTTCACCATTCAGGGAACATTTAGCTTCTCAACAGTATACTTGCTCTGGTCTCCGCACCATGCAGTTGACCCCTCCATCTGGAATGATTGCCTAAAGAAATCCTTGTTGCTCTCTCCTTCAGTTCTTTAACTGCTCAATTTTTACCACTTAAGAAGGGCTTTTCTGAACTCTCAATATAATATGCAAGGTTGAACCTACAAGATTGCCAACAGTCATCTGGTTTTGACCTAAGGTCTGTCAACACATGACAATCTTTGCTCTCTATCTCCCTCTGTCTCCTCCCATATGCTTTCACTGACATTGTAGCACCTAATAATTGCCTGATCTTATGGTGACTTTTCATTTGTTTATACATTGACCATCCGTCTTTCCTCACTATATATAAATATAAGCTGCACAAGACCAAAGAATTAGTTTTTTTCTTTGAGCAATATTTAGTATAGGAAGCAGTCAATGAGTGTTCATTCACTATATGAATTGATTCCCATTTTATAAATTGACAATAATAAACAATTTAACTCTCTCATTTTGGGGAAGCAAAAAGTAGAATATGTGTAATAAAATCACTAATTTGTATGATTATAGACTTTATGCTTTATAATAATTTTCATGTTTCATATTTGTCTTTTATTTCAGTTTTTGTTATTACATATGTGGATTCAGTGGCTCAGTCATGTCTGACTCTCTGACCCCATGGACTGCAGCCCTCCCAGGCTCCTCTCTCCACGGCATTTTCCCTGCAAGAAAACTGGAATGCATTGTCTTCTTCTCCTTAAAGGGATCCTCTTGAGCCAAGGATCAACTCTGCATCTCCTGCATCTCCTGCATAGCAGGTGGATTCTTTACCGCTGAGCCACAGGAGAGGCTGTAATTGCATATATTGGTGTTTAAATATGAAATTAATTTTTATTCTATAAAATATATAAAATAGGATAAAGCAAATCTAGCTATGAACAATTATGTGTTTGTATATTTTCTTTGTAAATCATAATGTGTATGAAGCACACTGTACTGGAATCTGGATGGGAAAATAAAACATTCTTCATCTGGGTGAAATAGCTTCTTAGCATTTCAAAAGCTCTATTTTTGTAGTAATCTTGAATTCATAATCCAAGAATAAAAGCAGAGAGTGCAAAGGGTTATTTATCTAACCTTATATAATCTTCTGAATAAGTCATAACACACACACACTCTCTTTTTTCTTTTTTTCTGTTTCTCTATTCCTATATTTTTTCCTGTATTTATTACTCCTTCTTTATTTCCATGGTTCCAGCATTGGGATTTAAAATTAAAATTTTAAGTGGCTATGTAAATTGTGAATGAAGTTTTGTATTAGTAAGTTAAAAAATTGAAGATTTACTATTTTAACCTTATGTATATACAGCTTCCTATTACAGTCCTCAATCATTTTTTAAAAATTTTTATATTAAGTTATTGCAGAGAATTCATTGTCTGTTATTAAATTGCAGATGCAAAAACAAAAAGAGATTACCAAGTAGTTCTAGAGGAATAACATACTTTGATTTAATCAGAGACTGTATATATCCCTTTAAAATGCGATGTTTTACATTTATATTCTCAATTAAAGATCTAGTGTCAGTTTTCTCCTCCTCACTTAATGTCAATTTTTCTCTAGTAAAATTTGTATTTTCAAAACGTCTAATAAGTGTCACTGTCCCCTTTTACTTTTGTATCTGTCCCAAACTCACATCCTGTAGATCTTCTGTGTTGTGCTATTATCTTTAAAAGAACTCTGAACAGACAGGGTGAGAAATTGATATGGTGTCATTTCAATCTCTTTTTCTAACACTGTTCCTCACTATCCTCCATTAAAGTCCTGGACAAAGTCATGTGGGCAAATCGATCTAGACTGAAAGGTGTAGAACATTAAATATGTCTTCACTATTCTTCAATCTCCTATAGGCATTTGAAGACAGAAAAATGCTCATATACTAGGACAAATATGGAAAGAAATAGCTGAGCCTAAAGCATGACATACCCACATCTCTTTCAGGCATTTGGATATATAAAGGGAAAAAAATGTCAGCACATATTAAATATTTTTTAGTATTATCAGGAGTTGATATATTTTAACATCTTCTAAAGGAAAATCTCAAACATAAACAAAAGCAGAGAAAGTAGCAAAAAGAAGTACCATGACAATATCAACCAGCTTTGATAATCACCAACCATGACCAAGCTGTTTCTATCTCTGTGTTCCAATCATCACTTGCTTGTCCTGCTGGATAATCTTGAATCAATTCTCAAATCCTAGATCTCATAGCATTTATTTTATAAAAGTAAATTTTAGCAACACATAGAGAATATATACTGCACATTAACATGTACATATTAGAAAATTTAACAGAGAAGAAAACAATTAATGTGAATAAATATTTGAATTTGCCATTTCAAAATGATTATAGATACCTAGATAATAATTTAAACATAGCTCTGCCCTTGACAATATTTCTATCCTTAAAATATATTATGAATTGTATTAACCAAGTAGTTCACTTCTCCTGAATTTGTTGAATGGATGATTATGTTTTTCTCACTGCTTCTTTGCCTCTTATATGGAATAATACTAAATCATATACAGAACATAATGAAATAATTTTAAGAAAAGAATGAAATAATTGAAAAGTTTTGGTGGACAGGATCACCATCGAATTTTCAAAACAAATACCATTAAAAAGATAATTTGTGGAGGCATTAATTCCATGTTCATTTGTATATACTTTCTTTATATATATATAGACACACACACATCTATACACACACATATACACTAAATGTATTACACACTCTAGGCTATATACCACAGGTCAGAGTCTGTGCAATGAAGTGGGAAAGAGAAATACAAAATGTTTCAGATTATGAGAGAGTCTGATGTAAATGTATACTTAAAACACAAAATAAAGAATGCCAAAAGGGACATTTTACATGCTCTTCATAAGTTAACAGGAACAACTTATTAATATTAGAAACACTATTTTATAATTTTATAACTGATAGTTATTCTTGATTATAGCTTCTGAAGTAATTCTTGATTATGATCTGGTTATAGAAGCATAACTTCTATAATTTTTTTAAAACAGGTTACCATCAGTCTTAAGATATTTGGTTCCTGTACATCAGTAAAATTTTACTTTTTATTTTTAAACAGGCAAGCTTCTTTCTTAAGCATATGGTGAAAAGGCACTATCAAAAATAGTATCAGATTGAATCTGTCAACCATAAAGTTTGGGTTGGCCTCGTAGTAGGGAATGGAGAAGGCAATGGCACCCCACTCCAGTACTCTTGGCTGGAAAATCCCATGGATGGAGGAGCCTGGTGGGGCTGCAGTCCATGGGGTCACTAAGAGTTGGACACGACTGAGCGATGTCACTTTCACTTTTCACTTTCCACTTTCATGCATTGGAGAAGGAAATGGCAACCCACTCCAGTGTTCTTGCCTGGAGAATCCTAGGGACAGAGGGGCCTGGTGGGCTGCTGTCTATGGGGTCACACAGAGTCAGACATGACTGAAGCGACTTAGCAGCAGTAGGGAATGTATTCAGAGAGACAAATATGAACAGTTACATAATTCATGGTATTTGTTTCTCTGTTTGTGGGTTCACTGTTGTATCCCTGGTGCCTTGAAGAGTCCTGAATTATGTGTTCATTGGCAATGTGGTGTCTGGTCTATTCAATAGACCTGCAGGCGGGACAGGACATTACTTACAAGAGGTGGTCATGTAAAACATCTGAAAAACAGAAACAAAAAACCAAACCTTTCATATAACATGATTTGGAGATAATGACAAAGAAATGTTTCTCTCTTGCTTTAGGATTACAAATTAAAAAAAGAAAAAGAAAATAAAAGTAGTCTTGAAACTTGTCAAAATCTATCCCCAAAACCCCAATCATCAGTAGAATGGAAAGTACATAAGCCAACATAAAGGCAGATGTTCGAGAGAAGGAGAGAGAAAGAGATGGGGCCACAAAGAGAGAAGGTTAGATATTCCTGAATGCAAAGCAACAGGCAGGGATGAAGTGGTTATATACATATTCAGGTGCAATGTCAAAATGAACTTCACAGTGTTCAGATAGGTTAACAAACAATGCTCCAGCTGGTTAACATCAATGTTTAAATCATCTTCATTTTTTTATCAAATAGTTACCACAGAAATTTGCAAGTTTCTAATTTTACTCCTGCAATTTACTATTTGAATCTTTGATAGTATTAAGCAAAGAATTTAAAAATAGATGCCATTTCTTTTTTTATTTTAATTTTTGTTTTCCAAATGTCTAACTTGTTCTTATGGATTTAGGTCTAATTTTGTCTTCTCAATTTACAATTTTTTTTTTCTTTCTCAAAATTACTGTTTGGTTAAAATTAATCTCAAGATGTCATATTTTTTCTTTGAAAATATAAACATTTTAATTAATCACATATAAATAAACTGTTTATGTATCAAAATATCATTCATATTATGATTAATTCCTGTCTTTCATAGTATCATTTTTAATTTTTTTGTTTACTGAGTATTAAATGTTTACTTGCAAACTCAGTTTTGATTAGGAGTTTCTCTCTCCTCCCTCCTTCAATGCCATTTTCCTTTCCCATTTTCTATACACTCCCCTAGCTAGCAGTTTTGCCATTGCTCCTGCCCCACAATTCCTAGATGGTAACATAGAACCAGGTCCCTGATTTCCAGGGATGTGGGTGATTCTGCAGATGCTTCATGAGAAGAATGCACAGAATGACTCCCATACTGGTTTCCTGACTGTCTTTCTTTGTCATCTCCTTTGGCCCATATATTCTGATGCACTCCTAACCTAAGTCAGTACACTGTTAACTTTCCAACAGTCTTTCATCACAAGAAAAACTTCACTCCTGACTTTCTTTTCCTAATCTTATGTGGATAGTCAGTCTTCCTTTTCCCTCAGGAGTCATATTGTCTGCTACCACTGCCTATTTATTAACCAGAGGTCAGTACCACACAACATTTGCTGATTGTAATTTTTCCTTTCTTAAAGCTGTTTTGTTATATTTAAAGTTAGTTATATCTTCTTGTTTTCTACTTTTCATATTTTCTTCACTCATTGCTATGTATTTGGAGCAGTGGGTGTCTCTCAGTATAAATACTCTGGGGCATGTTAGTATGAAGCTAAGCTTGTTTTATCCAACAGTGTTAAAATTTAACAATAATGGCAATGTATATTGTTAGTGTGTGTGCGTGTGGAATGTCAAATATTAAAAAAAAAATAGATGAGCTAGTATTTAAAAATAGTTAGTCATCTTACAGCTTTGTTGATGCAAATACTCTCCTGGTTAGACTTTCCTTACAAGCTCTGTTACACTTGTTTAACTCAACCACGTGGGATTTTCAGAATTCACAGGTGATAGCAGTCAAATAAATGCACCTGGAGAGAAATAAAAAACCATATGACAGCTGTTGGAGACAGATTTTGACCATCTGTTATAGAGTGACTATGAAAAAGAAAAATATGGACATTTGAAAATGTGGATTATGTGAGAATATCATAGTATAGTATGCAGGTTTATAAGAAATACATATTTAGTCATTCAGATGAACAAAATATATAGTCCATAGTTCCTGACTAACAATTCCCAACATTCTTGGAATTTCCTGAGTGATAAGAGCATGTTTTGTTATAATATTTTGTCTACTGTCTTTGGTTCCTCAAATTGCTTCAGAGCCATAAAAGGTGAAGTTAGTGTCTTGTTATTCACTGTTTCTGCTGTCTTGTCTGGAGAAGGAAATGGCAACCCACTCCAGTATTCTTGCCTAGAGAATCCTGTGGATGGAGGAGCCTGGTGGGTTGCTGTGCATAGGGTTGCACAGAGTTGGACATGACTGAAGCGACTCAGCATGCATACATGCATTGGAGAAGGAAACTGCAACCCACTCCAGTGTTCTTGCCTGGAGAATCCCAAGGACAGAGGAACCTGGTGGGCTGCCGTCTATGGGGTCGCACAGAGTCAGACACGACTGAAGGCACTTAGCAGCAACAGCAGCAGCTGTCTTATCAACCATAGGTTTATGGTAATAAGATAACTTTTGGAAAGCACCTAAGGATGGAAACTGGTTGACAATCAATCATGAATTCAGGGGTGGAACTTTGTCCACCCCCTGATGGACCTTTTTCCACCTCCTCCCCAGGAGGGGAGATAGGCCAGATGTTGAATCAGTCACCAGTAGCCAATGATTTAATAAAACACACTGATGTGATGAAGCCTCCATAAAAACCCAAAAGGACTATTTTTTGAGAGATTCTGAATTGGTGAACACATGGAGATTGAGCTTTCATGTCCTTTCTTCATAACTTGCCCAATACATCTTTTGCATGTCTCTTTCCATGTTATATACTTTTATAAAAGACAGGGATCTAGTAAGTGACATGCTTCTCTGAATAATGTAAGTGCTCTCTTAAATGAATTGAGGCCAAAGAGGAGTCACTGGAATGCCCAAGCTATATAGCTGGTTGGTACGAAGCACAAGTGGCAAACAGGAATCCAAGGGATGTCAAAAGTGAGAGAGGGACAGTCTGTGGGACTGAGGTCTTACCTTGTAGGATCTGATGCTAGCTTCAGGTCCATAGCGGAATAGTTGAATTGAATTGTAGGAAGTCCACCTAGTGTTCAAGAACTGCTTGGCCACATGGGGACTCCCCCACCACCACCGTGTTGAAATTGAGACTAGAACCCAAAATATATAGCAATAATATATTAATAGAAAATAGTTAGGTAAGAATGGACAAAACAAAATGAACCTGAAGAGAATAGTTTTGCTTTTAGAATAATTAATACCACCATAATTATGCAGGGTTTTTTTAAATCAGAAATCAACATAGTGAAGAAAATACTCAAAGCATTTGTGTTGAATTATAAATGGTTGGGCATAGAAAAATGAATATTTAATATTAATGTGGGATAAAGAAACAAACATCTTTGGAAGAAAATACAGCAATACCAATACACTGAATACTACTAAATATGTCAGCAAGTGAATGACTAGGAAAACAAAAACAAATGGGTCTTTACTAAATAGAATATTTCTACAATGACTCATTCAATTTTAAGTACACTTTTGTTTTCAGGGTTTTAAAAGTGGAAAAATACTTCAGAAATTACTTTTACTATGTTTCACATACTCAGGAATTTTTTCTGTATTCTATTTTTTTTTTTAATTAAAGAGAGTCTGAATATTTTGAAGCCTTGAATGAAGTGATATACAATATATGTAGAGTAATTTCTGCAGGAGAGTTAATATAAGGCCCAACTTTAGTGTCCTGATTCAATCACACATCTGACTTCCAAGAAAACAGCATAATGGTATAATATGGCAGGTATTTATAAAGGAGCTACTTTCATAGTATACCACAAAACCCTGAAGGATGGTAGGACTCTATTTTGACAAAACCTTCCAAAATTTTCTATTATAAATATATCTAAAATTAAAGAAGCATGTTCTTTAACAAAAGTATGCTTAATAAACATGCCCAACAAATCAATAAGAATGAAGCAAAAAAGGAAAAATATAGTGTTAAAAAGTTAACCGATGCATATTAAATTTGAATCATTTCTTCGAGCAAACATTGATTTGAACTGAATAGCACCAAGCCAAAGTTATAAGGAGTGCTCTACCAGTAGGGACTGGGGATGGACGCTTTATCTAGAAGAGATGAAAGGACAGCAAATAAATTATTTGATTACTTATGACTTAAGTGATTACCTTATTTGGGAAAGCCTCATTGGCTGTTTGTAATGGACTTTTCCTAACCTTCGCTTTCTCAGATATGGATGCATTCACTCTGGCTTAGGTTTGGTTTGTTTACATAGGCTAATGAGGCATTAGGGCCACCACAGTCTAAAGGTCACTTTGTTAAAATACTTTAACAATGAATAGATAATACTTAGAGTTTTGGTGAGGAGTCTCTTCCTGGCTGCAAATTGCCATCTTCATGTTGTATATGTTAGCTCCCTGGCATCTTCTCAAAAGGGTGATAATTCAATTTATGAGGATCCCACTCTAATGACCTAACTACCTCTCAAATGGCCCCACCTCCTAATCACTTTGGAGATTTGATTTTAATGCATGAAATTTGGAAGAACACAAACATTCCATCTATAACACACATCCACTACTGTAATATTTGTCTGTCCTGCTCAAAATAATTTACTATTAGTTTTTTTTTTAACTTAATATACAAATCTAGAGGTGAAACCTCCAAGACAAATCAATGAGACGCCCTCAAATATATTTTAGATTAGTAAGAGGGAGAAAATAATGAAATGGATGCTAAAGAAACAAATTACTTCACGAATGCTATAATGATAGTAAAAATTGTTCAAGGTGAACTAATTATGCTTCCTGATCTTACAGGTTGTCATTGAAGACATACAAGATGTTACTGACTGTATCCAAGTTCACTTACCCAAACTGCATGAATCACACTGGGTATTGGGTTAGATTAGCAGTAAGTTTTCCCTAAACAGTCATATAAAAATAATGTATGAACTATATATATATAAATTTTAATGTAAGCTGTGCCTACCCACTTATGAAATATTCTCAATGAATATGAGATTCTGACAAAACTGATCAGAAGACTAGAAAATGTCAAGAAAAGAAATTCTACATAAAAGGAATATAATTAAAATATGAGTGGAGAGGAGCAGTGTTATATCAAAAGGAGGGACAGTAAGGGTATCTTATCTCTGAAAGTTCACGTGTTAGTTATTCAGTCTTGTCAGGCTCTTTGCGACTCCATGGTCTGCCCATGGAATTTTCCAAGCAAGGATACTGGAGTGGGTTGCCATTCCCTTCTCCAGGGGATCTTCCCAACCCAGAGATCAAATCCAGGTCTTCTGCATTGCAGGCAGATTAAAATGGTTGGATGCATGAGATGGGTGTTCAGGGCTGGTGCACTGGGAAGACTCAGAGAGATGGGATGGAGAGGGAGGCAGAAGAGGGGATTGGGATGGAGAACACATGTAAATCCATGGCTGTTTCAGTCAATATATGGCAAAAACCACTACAACATTGTAAAGTAATTAGCCTCCAATGAATAAAAATAAATGGAAAAAAAAAATACCAACATTAAGAACGAGGCAAACAATACTACAAATCAACCAACAATAAAATTTTATAATATTTCAAATTAATAATTTAAAAAAGTAAAAGAAGCCTGAGCACAACTTATTAATAGTTTCATCAGTACTGTGTGCTGGGACTTCTAAGTAATGTCTCATTTTGGTAATCCACTGAATGAAAAAAAAAAAAAAGTCTGCATCATTCCCCACATTTTCAGTATGTTTTTAACCTAGTACTGAGCTAAGCAATCTATGGACAATCCAGGAGTGTTTGGCCCTCAAAGATAAAGACTAATGCATCCTTCTTGAACTGCTAAGACTGTGATATTTTTATCAGGTAGAAAGAAAGCTAGCTTAGTATCCCAAGAGTCATTTCAAACATTACAAAGTTCATGTATTTTACTCTTCCAAAATGTCTAAGGAAAAAATAAGCAACTTGAGAATGCTGCTGCATCTATCTCATTTCCGCAAAACCATTGAATTAAAAACAATTTCAACAGCTGTTATAGCCATCTTGCTTCTTAGCAAAATTTGATGTCATCAAGAGGAAAGATGATAGACTAGAAAGTTAACAAAATAGGAAATATTTATTTATTTTTATTCCATCAGTAATTTAATCAGTGTGAGATTTGTCAACCATTTACCAACTTTAATTATTTGGGAGGATTCACCTAGGAATTTGTGGCATTGAACTGCCAATTTTCTGGGGGAAATTCCACCTACTTACATCATTCTATCTCTCAGAGGTTAAAATACAAAGTGCTCTTTGTATTTTTCAAATTTAGAAATGTCCTCTAGCAGGTGATACTATCCAAAAGTATGCCTTTCTATGCTTATGAATTTTTCATGTTTTCAGTACTAATATGAAAACAATCCTTTCTTCTGTATCCTGTAATGTAGCATTGGGACCTGACTCTATTTTTTTTTCTCTTTTTCTCTCTTTCTTTTGTAGAGTCTTGCTGAATCTTTAACAATTTTAAGATTGGTGCTATTATTCCCCTTCTCTACTTTTCGATCCTAATTTTATTTTTCTCTGGGGATTTTTTTCTTCCTCATATTTCATCTCTTTTTAGAGTCCCAAATGTATTTTCCTAGGATTCCACCAGAAGCGTCCACTGGTCTTTATACCTAGTTATTGCGCTATTTGCTTTCCAAATCTTAATAATTTGATGCTTTACTAAATCCACCTTAGGAATCCCCTAGCAGTCCAGGGGTTAGGACTGTGCTTTCATTGCTGAGGACATGGTTTCAGTCCCTGGTCAGGGAACTAAGACCTCACATGGCATGAAGCAGCCATAGATAAATACGTAAACTCGAAAATGAAATAAAAATTGAGAAAAATAAGTCCATCTGTTCCCAGGTTAGGAAAGTTGGATCAGCTCAGTCATACCTTTGCTACCATGTTTCTTTCACTTGAAAAAGTGGAGGTTGCCTTTTTCCTCTTGTTTTAACAGTGGAGGAAAATAATTTTAATTTGAACTAATACAAACATTTTGAAAAGTGATACAGATGTATTGCAAGTTATTTATATACCATAAGTGTGTAAACTACCAGCTAATCTCTTAAGTGCTTCAAAAAAGACTTTTTTTTTTGTTTTTTTTTTCCATTTATTTTTATTAGTTGGAGGCTAATTACTTTACAATGCATGAAAAAGACTATTTTGAATAAGATTGTCTGACCCACCCACTGGCATTTGTTTTCAGATAATACGGTTATTATTGATGCATAGCTATTATCTATTGAAAAATTATTGATGGGATAAGATGAAATGAATTTTTGAAAGAATAATTATGACAGCAAAACCTTCTTGAACATTGGAGAATGCCACTTGCTTCAACCCCCACACCATCACTTTGTTTATTATATGCTTTACTTCCATAATCCCTTATTACTGGCTTCCATCATACTTTCTTCATCAGGCTAATCATTTTTTTTTTAACTGATGTTATATCCACTTGGGGAAGAAAAAAAAAAAACAAAATCCCCAAAACATCAGCTACTAAACCCACCACAAAACAAGATTTGATATCCCTACACTATTTACATAGTACATTGCCCATACATTGACTGCACCAGTAAACACAATTAAGGATTTAGATTTCTTCACTTAGTGTTTCTCCCCCTAATATCACAAATACCTTGAGTACTCTCATTTTTGTCTCAGTATTCCTAAAAAATAACCATGTACCTTTCTTGAGGTATAAGCTCAAAGAATCTTGGTTAAATGAGTAACTTCCCAAATGTATTGTCTTCTGAATATTAAAAGCTACTCAAGTATCTTGAAAGAATTCTAGAAATAAGAACCATCCTATGTGGTCAACGAGTGATGAAACTATGTATAACTTCAATATTCCTATATATACATAAACTTAACTTGAGCATAAACTTGAATCTGTCCATTGTTGTGCCTTTTATCATAGTAGGCAAGAACTGAAAACATCAGTTATGTGTCCTGGTGTGATAAATAAGATCATCAGCATATAGCTTAAATACAGCAAGAAAAAGGTTAAAAAGACACAGAGCTGTTTTCTGTGTACTTTTTAAAAACATTCTGCATTGAAATTTTTAAAAAGCACTGAAACAATTGTCCTCAGAACAGTTGTGAAATATCTACTACGGTTTTCCAGGATTTTGCTTTAGAAATTAAATGAAGGGTCATCATTAGGTGCCTTTTATTTGTAGTCAAATTAATTTTACTTTATAAATATTAATTTTCTATTTACCGTATTTTATGTTACCTAACTAAATTTGGAGGAATTAAGTCATGAAGCCACAGTAGCAAGAATATTAATCAGTAGCAGGAGGATAAAACAGATACATATGGAAGTCCTGCTGGATGAACATGGTTGGTGCTTACAGCTCTGCTTCTCACAGAAGCCATAACCCTTTAAGAGAGGGTAGCCTGAGTGGGAGAAACAGCCCTCTCTATCTCTAAAGCTTTCTGTGTTCATTGAATGTACATGTTTAACTTCCTATGCACACTATGGACTTGTGTATCTAACGTTTTCAGAACAACTTTATATTTCCCTAGTGACTGACTACCCACTGGCTATATATTAGGACATGCTGCCACTAACTGCTCTCACCGAAAGATTTTTTTTTTTAACCCAGGTTTAAATTAGAACATTTAAAAGATAATGCTTTCCCCATCCACAATTAAGTAAAAATTTAAAGTATTCAGTTAAAGTAATTCTAACAACAAGAAATGTATGTAAAGAAGCAAAATAACGGCAGAAGGTTGAGTTAATTATAGTATTTATTTCACAGCACATTATTACCTAGAATACTTAAACAAGAGGATTATGTGTGCTTTAAGGATGAGTCAATATAACTTGTAAAATTTACTAATTAATAATATTTAATTTTAATATTAAATAAATAATACAAAGTACAGTTATTAAATATATACTTAAGTTTCCATAGTGAATATAGTTGTGATATACCAAACTATCCCCTAAATAAATTATTTTGCATTTTCACTTTCACAAGTTTAACAGTTACACGCAGGATATTTTAGCTCATTAATCAACCATCCAAAGACTCATATTGTCTCTCTCATTCTATGCTGCATTTTATTCAGCCTTCCTTCATAGTCTTAATTCCATACATTCCTTGACCACATTTCTTAGGGTATAAAAATGATTCCTGTGACCTCACCCACAGTGAAATTGTTACAATGTAGTTTATCAAGCAGTTTTTAAGGATAATGCTGGCGTTCTGAATCTTTTCCCCTGAAATGTCTCTAGATTGATTGTATCTATTTTAATCTTTTATATATACCCCTGTTCCTTTTCCTCTGGGTTTTTCAGTTCTTGCTTTAAGAGAGTCTCTCTACTTAATTTCCTGCCATCAGGTCACTTCTGAATGCATCATTTCTGTCTGCTCTCTGACTTGCCTCTTGCTTGGTCTGATTTCCTTAGGACCCATTAGCTTATGGTCTAATAACATCTAAGGCAGCCTTCTTAATAACGCTAAGATAGATTTAGTCCATTTTATTTTGTCTTTTACATATTTCCTTTGGTACCTTTCAGATCTCATCTTTCCCTTCATATCTGAGGAACTTCTCTTCTAAGGTAGGATGTGTTATCTCAAGGAAAACTTAATGTCTTTCTTCCAGCTTAGTTCACATACGCTTTGAAAATTTTGTCTTTGGTTTATCACTGCATATATCATCAACCTATTTCATGTTCTTGTTGGATCTGTAGAAAACCTGATTCCTAAAGACAGGTTATTCCAAACAGAGATTTTAAAATTACCCAAAGCAGAAAATGACCAGTTCTGCATATTGAGGCCTGACACAAATAGCTTAAAGTCAAAAGTCACAGTCTTATATTCCTTATCTCACATTGGACTTAACATGCATTCTAAAATTTAGATATGGATAGAAAAATAGTGAAAATATGTAAAATTGATTCTTATCCCCTTTTATGTACAAATGCACCATCTATAGAAACATTTCTTTCCCCAATAGTTGAATCATTACTACTTGCAGGGAAAATAACACCTAAATGTTTTGAGATTCCCACAAAGCCTCATGAAGCTGGTGTATGCTTTCTCACAAATGCCTTGGTCCTGAGGAACCCAGGTCCCTGTGTTTCTAGGTGACCCAAACATTGGCTGAAAGATGTCTTCATAAACTGCAATTTCAAGCTAAGATCAACATACTCTTGGCCTAAGCCCTACGGCCTCAGATACAGAGCAGCCAGAGCTACTCAATTTTACCTACTCAGTTACAGTAAATGCTATCCAGTCTCCTTCCCTGATGAAGAATTATTTGATTCAGTTCAGCTGCTCAGTCGTGGCCGACTCTTTGCAACCCCATGGACTGCAGCAAGCCAGGCCTCTCTGTCCATCACCAACTCCTGGAGTCCACCCAAACCCATGTCCATTGAGTTGGTGATGCTATCCAACCCTCTCATCCTCTGTCGTCTCCTCCTCCCACCTTCAATCTCTCCCAGCATCAGGATCTTTTCAAAGGAGTTACTTCTTCGCATCAGGTGGCCAAAGTATTGGAGTTTCAACTTCAACACCAGTCCTTCCAATGAATATTCAGGACTGATCTCCTTTAGGATGGACTGGTTGGATCTCCTTGCAGTCCAAGGGACTCTCAAGAGTCTTCAACACCACAGTTCAAAAGTATCAATTCTTCAATGCACAGCTTTCTTTATAGTCCAACTCTCACATCCACACATGACTATGGAAATACCATAGCCTTGACTAGACGGACCTTTGTTGGCAATGTAATGTGTCTGCTTTTTGATATGCTGTCTAGGTTGGTCATAAGTTTCCTTCCAAGGAGTAAGTGTCTTTTAATTTCATGGCTGCAGTCACCATCTGAAGTGATTTTGGAGCCCCCCAAAATAAAGTCTGCGACTGTTTCCAGCCCCATAAAGAAACATTATGCTCCTCAAATTCCACTCCTTATTTCTCTCTTAATATCTTCAGCCTAAATAAACAGCAACTGAGTTTTACTTTATCTAATAAAAAATGGATCTTTTTATCTTGGCCAAGTTCTGAACAATTGTGGCACCTAGAACATAAAATCTCAGCAGTTAAAGACCAAAACAACACCATTTTGACAAAAGCTGTTCAAACATGTGGCTTTAAGTCTAGTAGTTATGGAGCTAGCTGGCATTGTATACTATAATTCAGTGGATAGAGGCCTGGCAAGCTGCAGACCATGGGGTCACAAAGAGTTGGACATGACTTAGTGACTAAGCACTTCTTCAGGCCAGAACGTGAAGGGCTAATTTATGATCCCCCTCATAGGGGCCTATTTCTGCAAAATTTTTAAATTGAGATGAGAATGTGGACTTTAATGGATAGTTCTTTAAGCAGGAAAAGAGGGAAGAAGTAAAGGGCTGAAAAGGGTCCTTCCCCAATGGAAATAAACCACAGCATGCAGGACAACAGCTGACTGTGAGAGGCATGGGCTTAAGATCAGCAGCACATTCTTTCCTTCCAAATACGAAAGAGGTTGATATCTATCTCACATCTACTTTGATTAGCAACACAGAATTATGTTCTATTACATGCAAATATCATGACCATAAAAAAATATTTTCTTTCACGTTATTTGGAACATTAGAAAATGACTTGTGTGGGTTTTTTTATTTGTTTGATTTTCAAAAAGTATTGACACACTCAGCATTAATCTTGCATTTTTAACATATCTGCATATGTTATATATGTTCCCTGCAGAGAATTTTCCAAACATGAAGATTGTAAGCTATGCCTGTGTGTTTGGGACTAGATTATGCAGTTTTTATCATCATAAGTTAAGTTTTTGGAAGTCCAGAAATTGACAGTAGCAATAAGGTGAGGCAGATTTACTTCAAATACTGTTTTCATGATTTCTAAAACAAACAAAGGGATATTAATATGGAAAATATCTTTGCTTAAATATTTCAAAAAGCAAATTTCATACCATTAATGAGGTGGGAACAAAATTATTTTCCTGATTTTATAACCAATACATAGCTAGCAAAAGGAAAGAGAATTGAGATGATAAAAAAGTTTAATAGATTAGATACAAAAGGATACATGTAATGAATTAAATGAAAGAAAAAGTAGGGTAAACTACAAAAGAGAAGCAGACAAAAAATAAGCCACTGTAAATGGGTACCTTGGAGAAAACGAGAATGAAATGTGTTTTCAATATTAATATTCTAAGAAAATAAGTATTTGATTTTGTTTCTATGACCACAGGTGTCAGAACTAATTGCAAAGATTCAATTACAAAGGGGAGAGGCTGACATCCCTTCAAAACTCAGTCATAATTCAGTGGTGGAGTAGAAAATGGCAACCCACACCAGTGTTCTTGCCTGGAGAGTCCTGGGGATGGAAGAGCCTGGTGGTGGGCTGCTGTCCATGGGGTTGCATACAGTCAGACATGACTGAAGCGACTTAGCATGCATGCATACATTGGAAAAGGAAATGGCAACGCACTCCAGTATTCTTGCCTGGAGAATCCCAGGGATGGAGGAGACTGGTGGCTGCCGTCTATGGGGTCGCACAGAGCTGAACATGACTGAAGCGACTTAGCAGCAGCAGCAGCAGCAGCATAACTCAGTGGAATTTATGAAGTCTTGAAAAAACGTTCAGATCTTGAATATACAAATTGTATCTATAAATAGTAATTGGGTTATTCATATATTGATATATTGGGAATGGGCTATTCACTAATTTGTAAAGAATATTAAAAGTAAGTTTCTTGAAAAACTTCACTATTATTAAAGTTTAAAAGTATTTCTGATTAGTTTCTGATTTAAATTTAGACCCTGTCCTCTTCAGAGAACTTCCTTGTTCATTTCCCTTCTCTGTCTCTATGAAACAGTGAAACTAGCCTAACTTTGCTTTCTGATGTGTTCATTTTTCCTTTAGCTTCTAGATCTTCTTTTAAGGGGAAAGTAGTTCCTCCTTCCAGCAGCAAGATTTTCAAATATTTAATTTTATTTAGTCTTAATTATTTAGTAAAGTGATATGCAGCAACTTTACATTTTCTCTTTTCTTATATAATGTATGAATATGACACTTATCCATTCATATCCACTGGTTATTGAATATTAAGTTTTATGTATCAGGCTTAATAGATCATTTTCAACTTGCTACATCCAAACAAAATGATTAGATCATAATTAATTGCACAAACAGGTAACTAAAATATAATTGACTATGATTATATATAAAAGACAAAAAAGGTTTCTAAACTTCAATTATTGGTTCACCTTGAATATTTGATTTCTATTTGTTTATCTTCTAATTGGAGAAGGCAATGGCAGCCCACTCCAGTACTCTTGCCTGAAGAACCCCAGGGACGGTGGAGCATGGTGGGCTATGGTCCATGGGGTCACAAAGAATAGGGAACAACTGAAATGACAGCAGCAGAAGCATCTTCTAATTATTAAAATATTTTATTTATTTTTAATATAGATTTAGCTCAATTAAATGTTCTTTAAAATCAATTTTTAATTTACAGCTAAAGTTACATTTTTGGGGAATATCCAATACTTCTGTTTTTATAATAAAATTATTTATATATAGCATAATGAATTAAACAAATTTTGTTAGGATGTAAAAATCAGTAAGCCAAAACATTCTTGATACTGGTAACATGACACATTTTTCAAACTATAATTCATTATATAATGCAACTGAAATTTTATGAGTTAATGGATATAAGTGAATAAGAAATGAACATTCTTTAGAAAATAATGCCTGTCTTATAATAAAAAGAACTTAATATATTGAGTGTCAGTCAAATTTTCCAAAAGCATTATGATGGCATAGGTATATTTAGAAAATATTTCCATATGTTTATATACAAAAGCTTTCTAATTCACTTTATGTTTCAACATTATCTTTCACATATCTCTTCTTGTCTAATGTTATACGTGAGCCTAAAATTTGAATTTTTTTAGTACTATCACTATAAATATTCCCATTTTAAGCTCTTAAGTATTATATAAGAAAATTTTTAACCTATGAGATCTTATGAATAAGCTTAAGCATAAGATGGTTTTAAAATCAATGTAATAAAATTAATTTCTAAATATTTAGTGATATTTCAAGTAAAAGGATTAATAAGCAATATTGAAAATATTAATTGAACAACTTATTAATTGTATCAATTATTTGGAGTATTTGTTACTTTTTAAAAAATTTATATTCTAATTTGTATTTAAAATCTCCTTAGGCAGTTAATAATGTCTCAAGATACTTTAAATTTATGGGGAGACAAAGGTCCTCTAGAAAATGAAATTAATGTTTCATTATGTTACAATGGGTATGAATAAATTATTTATTTAATCTGGGCAAGGAGAAATGTAAGGAGTTTCTTAATTGGCATAAGTGTACCCAGAAAGGAAAATAAAAGTGAAATTTGGAAAAGAGTAACTAGTTAAAGAAAGGTAGCATTATACCTAAAAGTGTTATTATAAAGCTGCATTATTTCACATTATATTACAAATTTAAGTAAAAACAAAAAAATTGTGCATATTTACATTTAAAAGAGTGACTATTTAATTGGATAGGATGATCAAATATTTGTTAGTGTAAATAGATTATGGAAGTTTATATTCTACATGTACACTCTGAAATTTACGTTGATTTGTATTTGCTCACACAGAGTCAAGTAGTAAATTTCATGCTATAGATACAAGAATGTAACTATAATATATATATATATATATATATATATATATATAATATTAATATTTCTGAGGAAAAATAAAAACAAAATCCCCAACATCTATGTTTATCTCTATTACTAATGTATTTGAATCTCATTCTTCTGAATTTTTCTTTTATTTGCAATTTTGCCTTGGCCCTGTCTTGGAATTGCATGTGTCCGCCTATACCTGCCAGTCTACTAGTATTACAAGATCGTAAGTTATATTTGTCTTGTTTATTCAATGATACACAATTTGTCATGGTCTTTGTAGACCCGGACATGGGGACTGGAGTCGATGAGAAGAAGGACACAGGGGACCCAAGTCTCGAGTGAAACAAGGGTGCTTGTTTATATATCTTCATATAAGGTACCTGTTTATATATCTTCATACAAGGCAGCTTTAGGCAGTAAAAAAATTGAACAAGAACAAAGCCAAGCAAATAACAATCTTCAAAGGGCCAGAAAGCATTCAATATCTTGAGTAAAAGGGGTGTAACTGAATAGATTACTTTTAAGTAAGGTCACTGAAGGGAGCCACTGAAGGGAATCCAAGCAGGTGCCCTCTCTCACGATCTCAGTCCTGAGAACTGCGTGCAGCTCTGCTCGCTCCTGTTTTCCAGAAACTGATAAGTAACAGAGAGTCCTTGAGAAACAGCACACAAAAGAAAAGAACAACCTATTGGATCCCTTAAAGCTGAACGTCCCCTGACAACAGTTCAGTTATCCAGTATTTGGTCTCTCTTATGTAGTTAGTCCTGGAATCTTATGCAAATTATGTAACATCTCTAAGCCTTAGTTCTTATTTGTATAGTGGGCTTATTATAGATAATCCATGTAAAATGCTCAACTTTCTGTCACATAACTCTTAAAAGATGAGTAACTTAAAACCAAAGATGAACAAACTGAAGATTTACCTATCAATCATAAAGATACATACCATATTTTTGTTTTTGACATAAAACATATACAACATAAAATATAACAGAATTATAGTATTTCATGGAAGAAACTAAATGCAAATGGAAAGTCAAATTAAAATAACAGTGAAAGATAATCTGCAAATAAAGTGATAGCTGTCTTTCTTAAAGTCTGAACTAAACTGGAGTCAAAGGGTCCTATGATCTTGTTGAATCCATAAGCAAAATAAAAGCAAAAACTAAAGAATAAAAGAGAGTAAAAGTTAATATTTCATCTATTTCATCAAGGAGACAATTTTGTCCATGCACGTGAATGCATGTGAAGTGGTTCAGAGTTGTCAAATTATTTGCAACCCTATGGACTATAGCTCACCAGGCTCTTCTCTCCATGGGATTCTCCAGGCAAGAATACTGGAGTGGGTAGCCATTCCTTCCTCCAGAGGATCTTCCTAACTCAGGGATCCAACCAGCATCCCTTATGTTTCCTGCATTGGCAGGTGGGTTCTTTACCACTAGCAGCACCTGGGAAGCCCTGTCCTGCACAGCTTGGGTCAAAATAATGTATCAGAAATGACAATCACCCAAATCTGTGGCTCAGTGTGTATGGAACTGTTTAAAGTGGTTAATTATTTTATCATCTGCAACTATTTAATTTAATTATCAGAAACTAGATACTTACCCACTTAAACTTTTAGTCATTATAATCTCAATGGTCAGAACTCATTCAGCATGAAAGCCAAAGAGAGAGAAACATCAACATTCAAGAAAATTGTGATCATGATCTCATATCACAGATTTTAGGCCAGTAAATAAACAATCTCACAAGGTACCTCTTTCTATCACTGAGGTCAACAGCAAAGGGCAGAGCATAGGAAGTTAGACTTCTCTCTAGATATACTAATGATTATCTGACAGTGTATGAAAAATTGAATGAATATCTCAAGTCTTGTAGTGGAATATTGACATTCTATAATTACATCATTTTAGCTTTGTATAATAGTTTTAATATATCTATATTATTAAAGCAAAATAATGGTACAGAGTTGCTTATTGGTCATACACAGGTCACTGTGAAATAGGAAAGATGATAGCATTTTATTGTTTTTTTATTAAAACTTTACTTCTAGTAAGAAAATGGCATAATTCTTATCCTTTTAATTTCAATGTCTTGACCATAAATAATGAAATAGTGTATAATATAAAAACTATAATGTATACCCACAGTTCTACCTGGTTTTGCATTACTTGAATTCATGAATGGCTAGGTAATTAAAGGCACACAAATCTATGCAGCTTTAAAATATACTACAATTTGTTCTTTAAATTTAAAAAAAAATGGTCATGTGGATAAAAATTATTACATTTAACTTGCAATTGTCTTTACCAACAAAGAAGTTACTTCAGTTTCTTTCAAGACCAAATATGTTTATTTAGATTAAAAGTAAAATGTGTAAGCTAATAAATTTTTCAGAGGCAATATGTTTATAAACTAAATATGAAGAGGATATCTACAACATTGGAAACATCTGCCATGCAGCAGTTGTGTGCCCTATTGTCACTCAAATAACTTGTGCTTTCTTTTAAATTAAAACATAATTCATTGAATTTAAGAGGGTACAGCCATCACATGGAAGTCACTAGTAAATATCAGGAAGTATTCATTGGGTTAAACTTTATGGACCATGATTAAAAACTCTCTCAAACTTCATGTATTGGAGTCTTCAACCTATTATAGATAAGCAAGATACCCTTCAAACTTTTTTGCAAAGGTGCTTCAGGTCCTTAAGAAAGAATTTCTATACTTCAACCTTCTCTGCCTTCTCATTTATACATCTTTTTCTTGTGCTGATAAAATGCTTAGATAAAGAAAATTACTATCCACTTTCAAAATGGCTTATACTATTGTTTGTATGTTTGTACATTTTGTTTATTAAATGTCCTGTAGATTAAAAAAAAAAAGCGAACATACCTCAGAGAAAACCACCTAATGAATTATAATAAAGTCCAGTAAGTTCTGTTTTACAAACATGAAAGCATATTCCAACACTCTTTTTTTGGTGGAGGGACACTTAAGAAAATAAATAAGTATAAACCTCAGATTTAAGGAAATTCACCTTCTACTTAATGGGTTTAATTTTGGAACAAAAAGTTCTTTCTCATAGGAGATAGCACTATATGCTCTATTAATATATATGTGTATGTGTGTTGTTGTTATGTGTGTGCTCAGTCATGTCTGACTCTTTGCAACCCCATGGACTGTAGCCCTGCATGGTCCTCTGTCCATGGGATCCACCAGGCAAGAATACTGGAGTGGGTTGACATTTCCTGCTTCATGGGATCTTCCTGACCCAGGGCTTGAGCTCATGTCTCCTGTGTCTCCTCCACTGGCAGGTGGATTCTTTACCACTAGCAACAGCCGGGAAGAAAATAATTATATATGATGAAGGGAATGGCTACCCTCTTCAGTATTCTTGTCTGGAGAATTCTGTGGACAGAGAAGCCTGGTTGACTGCAGTCCATGAGGGTTGCAAAGTCAGACATGACTGAGTGACAAACACTTACACTTTTCATGATAAAGATTAAGCAAAGAATGTCTTTTGATGCAAAAATGAAAGAGATAAATCTTATGAATAACTTTTGGAAAATGGAGTCTTATGATATGACCACATCAACAAGGTAAGAATATAAATGGAGTATAATTTGCTTTGAATGTGAAAGTGTAGTCACTCAGTCGTGTTTGACTCTTTGCAACCCCATGGACTGTAGCCTGCCAGGCTCCTCTGTCTGTGGATTTCTCCAGGCAAGAATACTGGAGTGGATTGCCATTCCCTTCTCCAGGGGATCTTCCTGACACAGAGATTTAACCTGAGTTTTCCACATTGCAAGCAGATTCTTTAATGTCTGAGCCACCAAGGAATTTGACAAATCTATATTTATTAAAAAAAGGTTTCATGTTCAAAATTATTAGAGATTTTAATCTTTCCCTCTTCATGCTACTATCCCAGATAAATTGCTTTTATGATGATTACAAAATGGTGAACAGGCTCTTAGGTGCTCAGTTTAGATGGAGTACCATTTCTACTTCCATTCTCAAGCCAGAAGCCCAATCTGATTCTGCTGTTATTAGCACACACTTTTTGTAGTATCTACTCACACCATCTCCCCAGGGTGTTGCTAATATGACTTTAACCTTCCCCTCAGCTTGACTAGAATTTCTCAATATAAGTACCTATTCGTAGAGCATACATTCAGAAAATTTGAAATTATAACTCCTTTTCTGCCAGGTGATATGTAAATTTCTCCCAGTCATTGCCAATTTTGTAACCCAGGAATGCTTTTTTCAAGGAACTGTGATGCATCCCATTGAAAAGTAATCTCACGTGGAGGATAGGGCACTTATTTTGATAAGTACCGGTTAGTCAGTTATTAAAAACAGATGATATAACCACTATAGTCAAAGTTCCTCCTAATGTTCTCAGTGCTTTTCAGAGTAGTTTACTCTCTGAAGTTACTTCTCTATGGAAGTTTCTATCCCCTATTGCAGTAGTCTGAATAAAATGTGCTTTTCTCCTTTCTTTCTTTATAAGTATTAAGAAACTTTGAAATCTTTCTTTGGCTTAATTTGATTTTATATTATATTCACCTTTAGATTATTTTTCATAACCATGTAACAGCTCAGAGTAGTTAGGATACAATTTACATACATATGTGTGAGACCTAGATAAAATTTTATAAAGAAAAGATTGGTGAATTGCTTTATCTTTATTTGGGTTCAATGGGTTTTTAAAATATTTTATTTTATTTTGAAAGTACATTTTATGTATTATCACAGAGGAGGAAGAGAAAAATTCTGACAATGAGATTTGTCTTAATAGTAAGTTGAATGTAAGGAATGCTATTATGGGGGGTGGGTGGGGGATCTCAGTAAGGTATGTTGGAAAGGCCACTGTACCTGCATTTCTCTTTTAAATCCAAAGCCATGTTAGTGCAATATGTATATCTTAAGTCAAGAAAATTTAGTTGTTCAGTCGTGTCCTACTGTTTGCGACCCCATGGATTGTAGACTACCAGGCTCCTATTGTCCATGGGATTTTCCAGGCAAGAGTACTTGAGTGGGTACTCCAGTCAGATAGCCAGGAAGAGAGAGTTAGACATTATCTTTCAGGTTGAGGAAAATAAAATTTACAAGAAGAAATAATTTGCCAGCTTTGTTCAATTCAGTTCAGTTCATTCACTCAGTCATGTCATGCCTGATTCTTTGCGACCGCATGAATCGCAGCACGCCAGGCCTCTTTGTCCATCACCAACTCCAGGAGTTTACTCAAAGTCATGGCCAGCTTCGTTATATTCATGTAATTAATACAGAAGAGTAAGTTGGGCATAGGATATTACTTAATCTGGGAGTAACTTCATTAACTGACAATGTAAAAGAAATTATGAAACAAAATATGTGGAAATACTTGATTAAATAAGAAATATGATAATGATCAGAACAATCAGTTCAGTTCAGTCATGTCTGATTCTTTGCAAACCCATGAATTGCAGCACGCCTGGCCTCCCGGTCCATCACCAAATCCTGGAGTTTACTCAAACTCATGTCCATCGAGTTGGTGATGCCATCCAGCCATCTCATCCACTGTCGTTCCCTTCTCCTCCTGCCCCCAATCCCTCCCAGCATCAGGGTCTTTTCCAATGATTCAGCTCTTCTCATCAGGTGGCCAAAGTGTTGGAGTTTCAGCTTCAGCATCATTCCTTCCAATGAATACCCAGGACTGATCTCCTTTAGGATGGACTGGTTGGATCTCCTTGCAGTAAGGGACTCTCAAGAGTCTTCTCCAACACCACAGTTCAAAAGCATCAATTTTTCAGTGCTCAGCTTTCTTCACAGTCCAACTCTCACATCCATACATGACCACTGGAAAAACCACATCCTTGACTAGATGGACCTTTGTTAGCAAAGTAATTCCTCTGCTTTTTAATATAACAATAATCATATATTAATGGTGGTTTTGATAATAGTAAAGATGTCCTTGGAAGAAAAGCTATGAAAAACATAGACAGCATATTAAAAAGTAGAAACATCACTTTGCTGCCAAAAATTCCTATAATCAAAGCTATGGGTTTTCTAGTAGTCATGTATGGATGTGAGAGTTGGGCCATAAAGAAGGCTGAGCCCCAAAGAATTGATTCTTTCAAATTATGGTGCTGGAGAAAACTCTTGAGAGCCCCTTGGACTGCAAGGAGACAGAGTAAGCTAATTCTAAAGTAAATCAACCCTGAATATTATTGAAATGACTGATGCTGAAGCTAAAGCTTCAATATTTTGGCAAAGAGCTGATTCATTAGAAAATACCCTGATGCTGGGAAAGACTGAAGGTAGGAGAAGGGGATAATGGAGGATGAGATGGTTGAATGGCATCATTGATTCAATGGACATGAGTCTGAGCAAACTCTGGGAGACAGTGAAGGATAAGGAAGCCTGACATGCTGTAGTTCATGGGTTCACAATGAGTCAGACACAACTTAGAGATTGAACAGCAATGATGTCCATTGTTTTTTTTTTAATTGCAGAAATGTGAAAATGTAGGTAGATACTGTCTCATTAAAACTTTTTATCTGAAAAATCTTTTGTTAATCTAGCTTTAGACTTAAAGGAATGTAGTGTGCAGACTACTTTGAGTGAAATCTCTGCCTTCTGGTCTCCAGAATGAAACACTATCATATAATAACTGGAAGTTTGTTGATACAATAAAACTACTGACATATTTTTCTCCATAGGTAAAAGTCTGTTCTTAACTTGGTGTGAGTAAATATTTTAATATATTGGCAAGTGAATGCTATTTTGGTCCACATAAATTCTCTTCTGATTTGTTTGAGTAATTCATGGATTTATTAAACTCTAAGATGAATTATAAAAGTAATAAACAAAAAACTTACAGCAGTATATAGAAACATTTTTTAGACCTGTGAGACTTCCTGACTTGTTTAAATTCATATTTTAATAATAATCTGTAATTTATTATGTTTGTTATTGTATAATATTTTTCCTGATGGTGAGATATGGATATTTTTTGCTATTCATATTTTATTAATGCTACAGATATTCAAAAAAAGTACATTTTATTTGCATTTCTCTGATACTTAATAATATTGAGTATCTTTTTATGTATTTGTTAGTCTTATGTCTTCTTTGGGAAAGTTTCTATTCAGAGTTTTGGTTCTTTTTTAATTTTTCTTTTTTGCTGTTGAGATACTTGTATATTTTGGGCATTAATCCATAATCTAATTTGTGATTTGCAAATATTTCCTCCCATTCCATATATTGCCTTTTCATTTTGTTCGTCTTTCCAGAAACATTTTAGTTTGCTCTACTCTAGTTCTATTTTTTGCTTTGTCACATTTGATTTTGGCGTCAAGTCCAAAAGATCCTTGCTAAGACCAAGGTCAAAGAGCTTATTTCTTGTGTTTTTTTCTAGAAATTTTATGTTTTCAAGTGTTTCATTCAAGTCTTTAATTCATTTTTTAGTTTATTTTATGTATGGTATAAGTTACTGGTTCATTTTCTTTCTCTTGTTATGTGACTGTCCAGTTTTTTCATCATCATTTCTTGCAAACTTGATCCTTTCCCCACTCTTCTTTCTTGGTTTTGTGTCATCCATTAAGTAACATATCTGCATAATTAACCATATATGCATGCTTTTCTATCATGTTCCATTAATCTATGTGTCTGTATTTATGCCAATATTATACTGTTTTAATATAGCTTTGATACATCATTTCTCAACTCTTAGGCTGTCTATCACTAGAAAAGATAGATAACAAATTCCTATGTAGATATGGAGAAAAAGAAACTCATACACTGTTGGCTGGAATGTAAACTTGTAAAGTCACATTGGAAAACAATATGAAAATTCCTCAAGAAACTAAAACACAACTATCATATCGTCCTTTGACTGGACTTCTGAATTTAAATCCAAAGGCAATGAAACTTCCTACGGTAAGTTCCCTACACACGAACTTTCAAGTTTAAAATTATCACAGATGTGAACATGTGTTCTAATGTCCGATCACATAAATTAGTTCATGTGTCTGGCCTACACTTTCGCATGTGTGCACCCTCTAAAAGTGGTCGTGCTTTTGTGTGCTTTACTATCCAGAACTGTACAGAGTACAGTAGTGGGGGACCTTTATTTCAAGCCTAGAATGTCTAGAAGCAAGTGTAAAGCGGCAGCAATACAGTTGGTAATGCTAGGCAATGCCAAGTGATAACGATAGAAACAAAAGTGAAAATAATCGAGAGTAGAACGGGGCGGAAAGATGACCACACGCAATCAGTAACTGAAGAACCAGAGAGACTCACAATGCAGAGAAAGATAGGGGATGTTCTTTATCTGAGGAAGCACTGTAAATTTTGAGGCACAAGACCGGAGCATAGAACAGTACACAAGTGTTGAGAAGCTGTTCAGAATACAATCCAATGCTATCGTGTCATCTATGATGAGACAAAAAAGAGATACTACCCAGATATTGAAAGGTTGTTGCTGAATGATAAGACGCCGGGATTCTTGGGCTCCGGAGGAGACGACTTCAATCCGGGGCCAGAGACGAGGCTGGATCACTCAGAGTTTTTGTGTAATAAAGTTTTATTAAAGTATAAAGGAGGGAGAGAAAGCTTCTGACATGGGCATCAGAAGGGGGCAAAAGAATACCCCCCTCCTAGTCTTTAGCTGTAAGTTATATAGTCACTCACAGTCTGTTAATGAAAAGAAAGAAATGTCTTAGAATTTAGAATGGCACCAGATAATTCACCCCTGGCCATAAAACAATTGACTTGAATCTTGTAGAAGGCCAGATTACCAACAAATAGTTTCATTTACATAGATTAGGGAACAATATCTGAGTAAGTAGGTTAGGCCATTTGGTGGAACCAACTTGAAGATAGAGTCTGGGGTACATTAACATAGCTTAAGACAACATTTCCATAAGAAAAAGAAATGTATTGGTTAACTCAAGGTTTGAGAGTAGTTAGCTTCAGGTGAAGCCAGGTGTCATAGCAACACAGCATTTTAAGAGAAACCTCCTTTTAAATTTGTATAGAGAAAAAAAAAATCGCTGATTTGTTTCCTCCTGCCCCTTAAAGAGAGATAAAAATGTCTGACACTTGCAGCATATTCCTTCCTTTGGAGACCCCTGGCCTTCCTGCCTGTTACCCTCTCAATATCATTGGGTCATATTTTCAAGATAAAATTGAATCCAGAAAGCAATCAGAATCTGTGCCATCCACCTCAGCCTTGAGTGAAACTGCAACTAGACCTCTGTCTCCTATTGCTAGCAATCCTTCGGCTCTATCGTATCCACATCCTCCTCCAGGCAGAACACTTCTGCTCTGCTCACTCGTTTGTTTTTCAGTCATTCAGTCACAAATGAGTCTTTGTGACCCTGTGGACTGCAGCAGTCCTTCACCCTCTCAAGGAACTTGCTCAAATTCATTGAGTCAGTGATGCCATCCAACCATCTCATCCTCTGTCTTCCCCTTCTCCTCCAGCCTTAAATATTTCCCAGCATCAGGGCCTTTTCCAATGAGTCATCTCTTCGCATCAGATGTCCAGAGTCCTGGAGCTTCAGTTTCACCATGAGTCCTTCCAATGAATATTCAGTGTTGATTTCCTTTAGGATTGATTTGTTTAATCTTGCTGTCCATGGAACTTTCAAGAGTCTTATCCGATATCACAGTTTGAAAGCATCAATTTTTTTTGTTTCATTTATTTTTATTAGTTGGAGGCTAATTACATTACAATATTGTAGTGGTTTTTGTCATACATTGACATGAATCAGCCATGGATTTACATCATTTTTTTTGGCGCTCAGCTTTCTTTATAGTCCAACTCTCTCATCCACACATGATTACTGGAAAAACCATAGCGTTAACTATACAGAACTTTGTCAGCAACGTAATGTCTCTGCTTTTTTTTTTCTTCCCATTTATTTTTATTAGTTGGAGGCTAATTACTTTACAATATTGTAGTAGTTTTTGCCATACATTGGCATGAATCAGCCATGGATTTAAAGAGTTCCCCATCCCAATCCCCCCTCCTGCCTCCCTCTCCATCCCATCACTCTGGGTCTTCCCAGTGCACCAGCCCTGAAGCACTTGTCTCATGCATCCGACCTGGGCTGGTGATCTGTTTCACCCTTGATAGTATACTTGTTTCAATGTTATTCTCTCAGAACATCCCACCCACGCCTTCTCCCACAGAGTCCAAAAGTCTGTTCTGTACATCTGTGTATCTTTTACTGTTTTGCATACAGAGTTATAGTTACTATCTTTCTAAATCCCTATATATGCATTAGTATACTGTATTGGTGTTTATCTTTCTGGTTTACTTCACTCTGTATAATGGGCTCCAGTTTCATCCATCTCATTAGAGCTGATTCAAATGAATTCTTTTTAGTGGCTGAGTAATATTCCATTGTGTATATGTACCACAGCTTCCTTATCCATTCGTCTGCTGATGGGCATCGAGGTTGCTTCCATATCCTAGCTATTATAAACAGTGCTGCGATGAACATTGGGGTGCATGTGTCTCTTTCAGATCTGGTTTCCTTGGTGTGTATGCCCAGGAGTGGGATTGCTGGGTCATATGGCAGTTCTATTTCCAGTTTTTTAAGGAATCTCCACACTGTTCTCAATAGTGGCTGTACTAGTTTGCATTCCCACCAACAGTGTAAGAGGGTTCCCTTTTCTCCATACTGGGGCACTGTAAAAGCAGTGCTAAGGGGAAGGTTCATAGCATTACAAGCTTACCTCAAGAAACAAGAAAAATGTCAAATAAATAACCTAGCTCTACACCTAAAACAACTAAAGAAGGAAGAAATGAAGAACCTCAGGGTGAGTAGAAGGAAAGAAATCTTAAAAATTAGGGCAGAAATAAATGCAAAAGAAACTAAAGAGACCATAGCAAAAATCAACAAAGCTAAAAGCTGGTTTTTTGAAAAGATAAACAAAATTGACAAACCATTAGCAAGACTCATTAAGAAACAAAGGGAGAAGAACCAAATCAACAAAATTAGAAATGAAAATGGAGAGATCACAACAGACAACACTGGAATACAAAGGATCATAAGAGATTACTACCAGCAGCTCTATGCCAATAAAATGGACAACTTGGAAGAAATGGACAAATTCCTAGAAAAGCATAACTTTCCAAAACTGAACCAGGAAGAAACAGAAGATCTTAACAGACCCAACACAAGTACGGAAATTGAAACTGTAATCAGAAATCTTCCAGCAAACACAAGCCCGGGACCAGATAGCCTCTCAGTTGAATTCTACCAAAAATTTAGAGAAGAGCTAACATCTATCTTACTCAAGCTCTTCCAGAAAATTGAAGTGAAGGTAAACTTCCAAACTCATTCTATTAGACCACCATCACCCTAATTCCAAAACCAGACAAAGATGCCACAACAAAAGAAAGCTACAGGCCAATATCACATGAACATAGATGCAAAAATCCTTAACAAAATTCTAGCAAACAGAATCCAACAACATATTAAAAAGGTCATACATCATGACCAAGTGGGCTTTATCCCAGGAATGCAAGGATTCTTTAATATCCACAAATCAATCAATATAATAAACCACATTAAGAAATTGAAAGATAAAAACCATATGATTATCTCAATAGATGCAGAAAAAGCCTTTGACAAAATTCTACATCCATTTATGATAAAAACTCTCTAGAAGGCAGGAATAGAAGGAACATACCTCAACATAATAGAAGCTATATATGACAAACCCACAGCAAACATTATCCTCAATTGTGAAAAATTGATAGCATTTCCCCTAAATCAGGAAAAAGACAAGGGTGACCACTCTCACCACTACTATTCAACATAGTTTGGAAGTGTTGGCCACAGCAATCAGGGCAGAAAAAGAAGTTAAAGGAATCCAGATAGGGAAAGAAGAAGTGAAACTCTCGCTGTTTTCAGATGACATGATCCTCTACATAGAAAACCCTAAATACTCTATCAGAAAATTACTACAGCTAATCTACAAATATAGTAAAGTTTCAGGATATAAAATTAACACACAGAAATCCCTTGCATTCCTATACACTAACAATGAGAAAACAGAAAGAGAAATTAAGGAAACAATACCATTCACCATTGCAACAAAAAGAATAAAATACTCAGGAGTATGTCTCTGCTTTTTAATATGCTGTCTATGTTGGTAACAGCTTTTCTCCCAATAAGCAAGCATCTTTTAATTTCATGGCTGCATTCACCATCTGCAGTGATTTTGAAGTGCAAGAAAATATACTGCCACTGTATCTATTGTTTCCCCATCTATTTGCCATGAAGTGATGGGACTGGATGCCATGATATTAGTTTTTGAATGGTGAGTTTAAGCCAGCTTTTTCACTCTCCTCCTTCACTTTCATGAAGAGGTTCTATTTCCTTTTCACTTTCTGCCATAAGGGTGGTGTCATCTTCATATCTGAGGTTATTGATCTTTCTCCTGTCAATCTTGATTCCAGCTTGTGCTTCGTCCAGCCTGGATTTCTCATGATGTACTCCGCATGAAAATTAAATAAGCAGGGTGACAATATACAGTCTTGATGCATTCCTTTCCTTTCTGGCTTGTCTCCTATTGCTAATGATCTTTAAGTTCTATCACCTCCACATCCTCCTCCAGCCACTAACTCTTATTGTCCCTTCACTTGACTCCAGCCCCTGTATGCCAGCCGTTGTACTGTACTGTCATACTTTTCAAGGTAATACATTATAAGATTAAAACTTAGTCTTTTTTGTGTTTGTTTTATATCTACCATTTTATGAAAAGCACTATAAACTTAATACTGTATATAGTACTATATAGCTGATTGTGTTAGTTGGGTACCTAACTTTGTTGTATTTATAAACAAATTGGACTTAGAAATGCTTTCTTGGAATGGCTCTCATTTGTATGTGGGTGACTTTACTAGATATCTGTACTCTCATTTTCATTGCAGCATTGGTCACATAATCCAAGATATGGAAGCAAATACCTCTAAGTTTCTGTCAATGGATGAAAGAACAGAGACACAGTGGTAAATATATATACACCAAATTATTATTCACCCTTACAAAAGAACATTCTAACCTTTGTGACAATAAGAATGAACTCGGAAGGCAATATCCTAAGTGAAATAAGGCAGACAGTAAAATAAATACCACATGGTATCACTTACATGTGGAATCAAAAAAAAAAAAAAAAAAAAAGGACGAGAACAAGGTGGCAGAGGAGGAACGCACCTTCAGATACAGAAGTGCTTGTAGACCACTACCTGAGAGCATACAGGGGTAAGTGCCCAGTAAAAAATAATATATAGAACCACACAAAACTCAGTAGGAAAAAGGAACTAGGGGGAAAAAACAGGAGTGTTAGTAGGGGGAACTGAAGCAGGGGTCCAATCCCCACATCAGGGCAATTGTCTGAGTCAGAGGGGAAACATTTAAGGCTGGGGGCGGGGGGCAGGAAACAGCTGATCTGTGGCAGTCTAAATGGAATGAGAATCAGACAGTCCTTGCTGCAGGCATACATACCCTGGACAGGGATGCAGGCCCCCTGGAAGGTGCAGAGGCTGGGAGCTGGAGTTAATGGGTATTATAGAGCAATCCCCAGGGTGAGGGCTGCTGTTGACTGCAGACAGACAGATCAAGGGGATGTGAGGGAGGAGATTGTGATGGGAAATGCCTGTGGAGGAAAGCCAGGCAGCCACGGAAGCAAGGTGATACTGCTAAGTCACATGTAGGGGGTGGAGCCATCACCATGGCTGTCTCTCCCCACATGCCAGCATTGGCAGCTGAACAGTAGAGCGGCTGGCCCATCAAATGCCTGACTGCACTGAACTACAGCGTAGGACCCCATCCAGGGTGCTTCTTTAAGTGACTGATGCACCGATTTACAGGATAGGACCCCAGCCAGGGAGGCCTCTCTGTGTGCCTGACATGCTGTAAAACAAATAAGGACCCCAGGCAAGGGAGCAGTCTATGTGCCTAAGTGGGTGGAGCTACTGGCCAGAGGCCTTCTGATCACCAGCTATAAAAGGCTAGACAAAAGACTCTGATGGGGCCATAACTCTTGTGGTGGAGGCAGTCCATGCCAATGCACACTTGGCCCTGTCAGGGTCCCCAAAAACCAAGCAGCTGCGCCACCTTCACACCCCACTCTCACTGGGGCAGACATGCCAAAGGCAAAAAGAGTCTTACGTCTATGCGCACAGGGTCTCTTCTGTCATGTCCAACTCTTTGTGACCCTGTAGACTGTGGCCTGACAGGCTCCTCTGTCAGAGGGGTCTCCAGGCAAGAATACTGGACCGTTTTGGCCAATACTGGTTGCTATACCCTTCTAGAGCACGCTATTTCCTGCTGCCCTAGCCGCCAACTCCCCTGAGAACCTGGTGCTGCCAGAACCCCTGCCACCCAAGCAGCTGCTCCACCTCCACACTTGGCCTCACAGGGCAAACCTAAGCCCTCCAGGGCAGCCTCAGGAGTAAACCCCAGTGGATGACCCACATGCAGAGGTGGAAATACAACCACAATTGAAACCCAGGGGCAGTGTGGTTAAGAAAGAAAACCCAAAACCTTCCCACCAGTTGTACAAGCTGCAGATTAAATCCACACAATCAGCTAGACAGACTGTGTCTATGGAATATATAAAAGGACATAGAGAGCTCCAACAACAGAAAACACACTACTTCTAATAACCATGAACATTGGAGGCAAGAATACACAGGAGGAGGATCAGATTAGAATCTGAGCTGTCCCCACAGCGGGTCCATCCAGAGACCAGCACTGTGTTGGAGGGCATCCTCCAGCACTCACTGTGACTCCCAGCAAGGGAAAGGACCCTGACAGCAGTGACTCAAGAAAAACATTTATCATTCTTATGTTTTAACTTGTTCTATAGATTCTTTTGGATTTTTTCTCCTTTTCTCCCCCACTCTGTTGTAATTGTCGATTTTATTGGCACTATGAAATCTAATTAAGCTTTTGAACTTTTGTTTATTTTTCTTCTTAGTTGCATTTGTTAATGTTGTTATAAATCTACCTCTAAGCTGGGTTTTTGCAATTCTGTGGAGTTTGCCTTTCTCTCTCTCTTTTT
This sequence comes from Hydropotes inermis, assembly GCA_020226075.1. NCBI lineage: Eukaryota > Metazoa > Chordata > Mammalia > Artiodactyla > Cervidae > Hydropotes > Hydropotes inermis. Next base: position 6,594,295 of record CM035276.1, on the reverse strand, counting down.
CTTTAATTTTTTAAACTGATTATTATTTTTCTTATTTATTTCTTTGCTTGATTTTCCTACTGCACTTTTCTCTTTGCAGTTAATCTTTAATGTATATACATAATCTTCATCTTCCTCTGTTTAAAATTGCCTACCTTTTCCTTCTTTCTTTTACTCTAAACATATTTGTTAGTTTTATCTTCATTGCTTTATTCCCCAGCTGGCATCTTGCTGTAGTTTTGTTTTCCAGTTTGTGCCTTATTTAGTCTTGTTCTTTACTAGTAGATATACTTTTTGATTTCTTTTGTTCTCCAGGTAAATCTATTGTGCTTTATTTTTGTCAGAGAGTTTTAAATTTGCTTATGGATGTATACATATATGTGAATATTTAGTCACACTCTTTATTGTTTTTATAAACCTCTGCCCCTACATTGGGCTTTTGCCATTCTGTGGAGTTTGCCTTTCTCTCTCTCTCTCTCTTTTTTTTTTTTTTTTGTCTTTTTATAATTTTAATTTTTAAAACATATTATATTTGTTTACATGTATTCCTTTATTTGGCTTTCCTACTGTTGTTTTCCCCTTGCAGTTAATATTCAACGTACATACATCTTCTTCAACTACCTCTATTTAACTTTGCTTATCTATTCTTTCTTTCCTTCTCTCTTAACATATTTTTTAGTTTTGTTTTCATTGCTTTATTTCTCACTTGGCACCTTGCTTGAGTTGTCTTTTCCAGTTTGTGATTTAGTTATTTTTGTTTTTAATGGATAAATAAAATTTTTGACATCCTTTGTTTACCAGGTCAATCTACTGTACTTTATTTTTGTTGGACTGTTTTGACTTTGTTGATGGATGTATATTTATATGTGTACATTCCATTATTTTAATTATTATTTGTCTGATTTTGTAACTGACATTTGTCTGGGGTTGATCTTTGTTGTCTCAGTTTTGTGTATTTGTTTTAATCTCACTTAATGCTATAAAAACCACTTGTGAAATCTTCATTGCTGCCCAGAGATCAAGCCTTGAGTTTTGGAGTGGGACACTGACTCCAAGACCCTAGACTACCAGAGAGCTAACCCTAAAGAGTATCAAATACTGAGAGCTCACATACAGGAAACATCTTGAATACAAAATGTGACATCACCCAACCACCAGTAGCACCCTATGCAAGATGCCTCATCTAAACAACAAGCAAAACAAAAATACAAACCAAATCACCAGCAGACAGGATTACTACCTCATTCAGTCTTCACCATCAGGGAAAGAACAAACAAGCAAAGGAAAATAAAAAAGCTGAGCACAAATCTCACCCTATATGAAGCTTACACAAACCACTGTACCAACCTTAGGAAGACAGAAACCAAAAGGAAGAAAGAATTCAACTTTGAACCCTAGAAAAAGGATATCTCAAACACAATAAATTAAAAAAAAAATTGAAAAAACAGAAATGCTACACAAATGAAGGAACTAACTAGAAACACAGATGTCCAAATAAAATAGACAAATTAACTGAAAAAGAATTCAGAATGATTACAGTAAAGATGATCAGAAACCTTGAACACACATGGAAAAAATGCAAGAATCAATTAACAAAGACCTAGAAGAATTAAAGAATAAACATACAAAGACAAACAGCACAATTATTGAAATTAAAAATATTCTGGAAGGAATCAATACCAGAATATCTGAAGCAGAATGAATCAGTGAGCTGGAAGGTAAAATGGTGGAAATAGCTTCTGAAGAGAAGAATAAAGGTAAAAGAATGAAAAAAACTGAGGATAGTCCCAGAGACCTCTGGAACAATATCAAATGCACCAACGTTTGAATTATAGGGGTTCCAGAAGAAGAGTATAAGAAAATGGTATGAGAAAATTTTTGAAGAGATTGTAGTTGAAAATTTTCCCACCATGGAAAATGTCAATCAAGTCAAAGAGGCATAAAGAGTCCTATACAGGATAAACTCAAGGAAAAACACACCAAGACACAGATTAATCAAACTAAGACTAAACACAAAGAAAGAATAATAAAAGCAGCAAGGGAGAAGCAACAAGTAACATACAAGGGAAACCCCATATGCATTTTAATAGCTGAACTTTCAGCAGAAACTCTGCAGGCCAGAAGGGGATGGCAGGAGATCTTAAAAATACTGAAAGGGAAAAATCTGCAACCACAATTACTGTATCCAACAAAGATCTCATTCAAAATTGATGGAGAAACAAAAAGCTTTTAGACTAACAAAAGTTAAGCAAATTCAGCACCACCAAACCAGGTTACAACAAATGTTAAAGGGACTTACATAGTCAAGAAATACGAGAAGAAAAAAGATCTACAAAATGAACCCCAAACAATTAAGAAAATGGCAATAGGAACATATATACCAATAATTACTTTAAATGTAAACTGATTAAATGCTTCATCCAAAAGACACAGACTGGCTGAATGGATGCAAAAACAATACACATATAAATACTGTCTACGGAAACCCACTTCAGACCTAAACACACATATAGACTGAAAGTGAGAGGATAGAAAAATATATTCAATGCAAATGGAAAGTAAAATAAAGCAGGAGTAGCAGTCCTCATAGGCAAAATAGGCCTTAAAATAAAGAATATTACAAGAGATAAGAAAGGACGCTACATAATGATCAAGGGAAGAAGACATAACAACTGTAAATATCTATGCATCCAACATAGGAGCACCTCAATACATAAGACAAACACTAACAGACATAAAAGGAGAAATTAACAGTAACACAATAATAGTAGGAGACATTAACACCCCACTGACACCAATGAACAGATCATTAAAACAAAAAATTAATAAGGAAACACAAGTCTTAAATGATACTTCAGATGAGATGGATTTCATTGATATTTTCAGTACACATCATCAAAATGCAGAAGAATACAACTTCTTCTCAAGCTCACGTGGAACATTCTCTGGGATAAACCACATCATGGGTCACAAATAAAATCTCAGTAATTTTAGGAAAATGGAAATCATATCAACCATCTTCTCTGACCTCAACTCTATGAGATCAGATATCAAGTACAAGAAAAAATCTAAGAAACACAAACACATGGATATTTAACAAAATAACCAACAGCTTACTGAAAAAATCAAAGGGAAACAAAATATTTCTAGAAACAAATGACAATAAAAACACAACAGCTCAAAACCTATGGGATGCAGCAAAAGCAGCTCTAACAGGAAAGTTTATAGCAAGACACCCTACCTCAAGAAACTAGAAACTCATTGAATAGACAACCTAACTTTACACCTAAACAACTAGAAAAAGAAGAACAAACAAAAAAAAAAGAAAAAGAAAAGTTCAAAATTAGTAGAAGAAATCATAAATTTCAGAGCAGAAATAAATGAAAAAGTAATGAAAGAAACAATAGTAAATATTAATAAAACTAAAAGTTGGTTCTTTGAGAAGATGAACAAATTTTAGAAGCTTTTAGCCAGACTCATCAAGAGAAAAAGAGAGAAGAATCAAATAAACAAAATTAGAAATGAAAAAGGAGAGGTTACAAAAGACAATGCATAAAAACAATGGTTTATAAGATACCATTACGAAGATTTATATGACAATAAAATGGATAACCTAGAAGAAATGGAAATGTTCTTAGAAAAAAATCAATCTTCCAAGACTGAACCAAGGAGAAATAGAAATTATGAACAATCCAATTGCAAGCACTGAAATTGAAGCTGTGATAAAAAATCTCCCCAAAAAACAAAAAGCTGAGGCTTCACAGAATTTCATCAGACAATCTGAGCTAGATAGTCAGACAAGAGTTAATGCCTATCCTTGTAAAACTCTTTCAAAAACCTGCAGAAGAAGGAAAACATCCAAATTCATTCTATGAGGAAACCATGATACCTCAACACCCTGATACCAAAACCAGACAAGGAGAACACACACACACACACACACACTAGAAAACTACAGACCAGGAGTAGAAAGAACATACCTCAACATAATAAAAGCCACTGCAAACATTATCCTCAATGGTGAAAAATTGAAAGCATTTCCCCTAAAGTCAGGAACAAGACAAGAGTGCCCACTCTCGCCACTACTATTCAACATAATTTTGAAAGTTTTAGCCACAGCAATCAAAGAAGAATAAGAAACAAAAGGAATCCAGATTGGAAAAGAAGAAGTAAAACTCTCACTGTTTGCAGATGACTTGATCCTCTACATAGAAAACCCTAAATACTCCACCAGAAAATTACTAAAGCTAATCAATGAATATAGTAAAGTTGCAGGATATAAAATTAACGCACAGAATTCCCTTGCATTCCTATACACTAGCAATGAGAAAACAGAAAAAGAAATTAAGGAAAAAAATTCCATTCACCATTGCAATGAAAGAATAAAACACTTAGGAATAAATCTACCTAAAGAAACAAAAGACCTATATATAGAAAACTATAAAGCACTGATGAAAGAAATCAAAGAGGACACAAATATACCATGTTCATGAATTAGAAGAACCAATAGAATGAAAATTAGTATACTAGCCAAAGCAATCTATAGATTCAATGCAATCTCTATCAAGCTACCAACAGTAGTTTTCACAGAACTAGGACAAATATTTTCACAATTTGTATGGAAATACAAAAACCCTCAAATAGCCAAAGTAATCTTGAGAAAAAAGAATGGAACTTGAGGAATCAACCTGCCTAATTTCAGGCTATACTACAAAGCCACAGTCATCAAGACAGTATGGTACTGGCACAAAGACAAAAATACAGATCAATGGAACAGTATAGAAAGCTCAGAGATAAATCCACAAACCTATGGACAACTTATCTTCAACAAGGGATATACAATGGAAAAAAAAACAACCTCTTTAACAAGTGGTGCTGGGAAAACTGGTCAACCACTTGTAAAAGAATGAAACTAGAACATTTTCTAACATCATACACAAAAATAAACTCAAAATGGATTAAAGATCTAAATGTAAAACCAAAAACTATAAAACTCCTAGAGGAAAACATAGGCAAAACACCCTCTGACATAAATCACAGCAGGATCCTTAATGACCCACCTCCCAGAGTAATGGAAATAAAAACAAAAAATAAACAAATGGGACCTAATTAAATTTAAGCTTTTGCACAATGAAGGAAACTATAAGCAAGGTGAAAAGACAGCCTTCATAATGGCAGAAAATAATAGCAAACAAAGCAACAGACAAAGAATTAATCTCAAAGATATACAAGCAGCTCCTGCAGCACAATTCCAGAAAAATAAATGACCCAATAAAAAATTAGGCCAAAGAACTAAACAGACAATTCTCCAAAGATCCAAAGATATACAGATGGCTAATAAACACATGAAAAGAGGCTCAACATCACTCATTATCAGAGAAATACAAATTAAAACCACAATGAGGTACCATCTCATGTCGGTCAGAATGGCTGCTATCCAAAAGTCTACAAACAATGAATGCTGGAGAGGGTATGGACAAAAGGGAGCCCCCTTATACTGTTTGTGAGAATGCAAACTAGTAGAGCCACTATGGATAACAGTGTGGAGATTCCTTAAAAAACTGGAAATAGAACTCCCATATGACCCAGCAACCCCACTGCTGGGCATACACACCAAGGAAGCCAGAATTGAAAGAGACATATGTACCCCAATGTTCATTGCAGCACTGTTTATAATAGCCAGGTCATGGAAGCAACCTAGAGGTCCATCGGCAGACAAATGAATAAAAAAGCTGTGGTACATATACACAATGTAATATTACTCAGACATTAAAAAGAATACATTTGAATTGGTTCTAATGAGGTGGATGAAACTGGAGCCTATTATACAGAGTGAAGTAAGTCATAAAGAAAAACACCAATGCAAGATATTAATGCACATATATAGAATTTAGAAAGATGGTAATGATGACCCTATATGCAAGAAAGCAAAAGAGACACAGATGTATAGAACAGTCTTTTAGACTCTGTCAGAGAAGGCAAGGGTAGGATGATTTGAGAAAATGGCATTGAAACATACATAATATCATGTGAAACAGATAGCCAGTTCAAACAGATAGCCAGTTCAGGTTTGAAGCATGAAACAGGGTGCTCAGGACTTGAGGACTTGATTCTCGAATGGCTGCTCAAACTCCATATAAAGTGGCAAAGACTTGGGTTGGATTATGGCTTATAAGTTTATGAAAAGAATTTAGAAGAAATAGAACTAGACCTGGCAGAGATGGCTAAGTGGAAGAAATGAAAGGTAGATAGGAAATAAAGCAAAGATTTCATTCACTGACATTTCTCAAGAATGCCAGTAAAACGTAGACTTCTAAAAGAAGAGGCTAATATCAATTCTAGGGCTTCCCAAGCGGTGCAGTGGCTAAGAACTCATCTGTCAGTGCAGGAGATGGAAAAGACTGGTTCAATCCATGAATTGGGAAGATCCTCTGGAGTAGGAACTGTCAATCCATTCCTGTATTATTCTCTGGAAAATCCCATGGACAGAAGAGCCTTGTGGGCTATGGTCCATGGGGTTGCAAAGAGTTGGACATGACTAAGTGACTCAGTACACAACCAGAGATACCTTTAGGGCACACTTTATTTTCTTTCTGACTGTATCCACTCATTTTTATATCTTTTGTCCTACATTCAATTGAATCAGTTTGAGATAAGACACTATGCCTTTATATATATATATATATATATATATATATATATATATTTATATATATATGTTTAGTTATTTTAATTGGAGGCTAATTACTTTACAATATTGTAGTGGTTTTTGCCATACAGTGACATGAATCCACCAAGGGTGTACATGTGTTTCCCAAACTGAACACCACTCCCATCTCCTTCCCCATCCCATCCCTAGGGTCATCCCAGTGCACCAGCTCTGAACACCCTGTCTCATGCATCAAACCTGGGCTGGAGATCTGTTTCACGTAGGTAATATACATGTTTCAATGTCATTCTCCCAAATCATCCCACCCTCGCCCTCTCCCACAGAGTCCAAAAGTCTGACACTCTGCATTTAGAAGAGTTAATGAAAATAATGGGAAGCAGGAGATAAGTATAGCCACAACTTTGTAAAAGATGGCTTTATATGTGCATGGTGCAAATCTAAAGCAGCTCTTTCAGGCTTCTCTTTGTTCTCCTTTACATTCTAACAGTCCACTTGTTTTCTAGAACTGTTCCAAAGGTGAACTATCTAATTTTTGAAATGTGAGTTTCAGTACTCTTTTAATTCTGTGTCCCCATGTTGTAGAAGAGCTGACTCATTAGGAAAGACCTTGATGCAGGGAAAGAATGAATGCAGGAGGAGAAGGGAGGCGGCAGAGGATAACATGATTAGATGGCATCACTGACTGGATGGACATAAGTTTGAGCAAGCTCCGGGAGTTGTTGATGGACAGGGAAGCCTGGTGTGCTGCAGGCCATGCAGTAGCAAAGAATCAGACACAACTGAGTAACTGAAATGAACTGATGTTGTAGAAGATGGGAATGATTATGCTTACATTGCTAGCAGTTGAAAATATCATATTTATGAAATGTTCAGTTCTTTTTCCCTAGAGAAGCTCTAGAGAATTTACAATGCCAGATCAGTCAATCAACTCCAATGAGATGATGATCCCCTAAGGCTGAAAATTTGGCTATAAATTAGCAAGGTTGAAAAATGATTAGGGAATGGCTTGTTATTATCGATGGAAAAAGGGACTCCTGATTTCTTTAATTTTGAAAAGCCTTTCAGAATTTCTTTTTATGTAACATTATCACAACTGGGAAACTAGGTTGAAGGAAGGATTTATTATGTCATCAGTATCACTGAGAATGAATGCCTGGTTCTTACTTCAGGACATAATTTTCTTCTATTAATATCCTAGACATTAGATTAAGTTTTTTTCTGTAATAATTCACAGAAGACTTATGAATGACACATTTTAATATTAAATTAGTTGAAATGTTGCCTTAAAAACATACTAATCATGAAATTATGAAGTTTTTTATACCAATGTAAATTATTAACATCTTGCTTTGTTTTATACTTTCTTAGAGATTGTTCATAGGGTAAACTACAAGTTCATCACAGATAGACATCCACATCCATACCCACATTTATGTATATTTTGCATAGTGTCACACTGTTGTGTTTATTAGCTTGTCTTTCACTGACTACTTTTAATGTCAATTTATATCTGCTTTCTTTTAATGACATGTCACATTAAGCCAGAAATCAATTTTATCTCTTTGCTTTGTGAACATTGAATCAGACAAAAAAAAAAAAAAATTGTGTTAGTAAATTGTTTAATGTCAAGTGATCAAAATGTGACATTTATAAATTTATCCAATAATGGATATTATATTGTCCTACTTCATGTACAGTATTTTATTGGATTTTAATATTTTTTCTGTTTTTTTATTATTTTATTATTTATTTATTTATTTATTTATTTATTTTTGTAGTGAATTTTGTCATACATTGAAATGAAACAGCCATGGGTTTACATGTGTTCCCCATCCCGATCCCCCCTCCCACCTCCCTCTCCACCCGCTCCCTCTAGGTCTTCCCAGTGCACCAGGTCCGAGTGCTTGTCTCATGCATCCAACCTGGGCTGGTGATCTGTTTCACCCTAGATAATATACATGTTTCAATGCTGTTCTCTTGAACCATCCCACCCTCGCCTTCTCCCACAGAGTCTAAAAGACTGTTCTATAAATCTGTCTTTCTTTTTTTTTCTCTTCTGCATATAGGGTTATCATTAACATCTTTCTAAATTCCATATATATGTGTTAGTATATTGTAATGGTCTTTATCTTTCTGGCTTACTTCACTCTGTATAATAGGCTCCAGTTTCATCCATCTCATTAGAACTGATTCAAATGAATTCTTTTTAATGGCTGAATAATATTCTATGGTGTATATGTACCACAGCTTCCTTATCCATTCGTCTGCTGATGGGCATCTAGGTTGCTTCCATGTCCTGGCTATGATAAACAGTGCTGTGATGAACATTGGGGTGCACGTGTCTCTTTCAGATCTGGTTTCCTTGGTGTGTATGCCCAGAAGTGGGATTGCTGGGTCATATGGCAGTTCTATTTCCAGTTTTTTAAGAAATCTCCACACTGTTTTCCATAGCGGCTGTACTAGTTTGCATTCCCACCAACAATGTAAGAGGGTTCCCTTTTCTCCACACCCTCTCCAGCATTTATTGCTTATAGACTTTTGGATAGCAGCCATCCTGATTGGCATGTAATGGTACCTCATTGTGGTTTTGATTTGCATTTCTCTGATAATGAGTGATGTTGAGCATCTTTTCATGTGTTTCTTAGCCATCTGTATGTCTTCCTTGGAGAAGTGTCTGTTTAGTTCTTTGGCCCATTTTTTGATTGGATCATTTATTTTTCTGGAGTTGAGCTGGAGGAGTTGCCTGTATATTTTTGAGATTAATCCTTTGTCTGTTGCTTCATTTGCTATTATTTTCTCCCAATCTGAGGGCTGTCTTTTCACCTTGCTTATAGTTTCCTTTGCTGTGCAAAAGCTTTTAAGTTTCATTAAGTCCCATTTGTTTATTTTTGCTTTTGTTTCTAATATTCTGGGATGTGTGTCATAGAGGATCCTGCTGTGATTTATGTTGGAGAGTGTTTTGCCTATGTTCTCCTCTAGGAGTTTTATAGTTTCTGGTCTTACATTTAGATCTTTAATCCATTTTGAATTTATTTTTGTGTATGGTGTTAGAAAGTGTTCTAGTTTCATTCTTTTACAAGTGGCTGACCAATTTTCCCAGCACCACTTGTTAAAGAGGCTATCTTTTTTCCATTGTATATCCTTGCCTCCTTTGTCGATGATAAGGTGACCATATGCTCGTGGATTTATCTCTGGGCTTTCTATTCTGATTCATTGATTTATATATCTGTCTTTGTGCCAATACCATACTGTCTTGATGACTGTGGCTTTGTAGTATAGTCTGAAGTCAGGCAGGTTGATTCCTCCAGTTCCACTCTTCTTTCTCAAGATTACTTTGGCTATTTGAGGTGTTTTGTATTTCCATACAAATTGTGAAATTATTTGTTCTAGTTCTGTGAAAAATACCGTTGGTACCTTGATATGGATTGCATTGAATCTGTAGATTGCTTTGGGTAGTATGTCCATTTTGACAATGTTGATTCTTCCAATCCATGAACACGGTATATTTCTCCATCTGTTTGTGTCCTCTTTGATTTCTTTCATCAGTGATTTATAGTTTTCTATGTATAAGTCTTTGTTTCTTTTGGTAGATATATTCCTAAGTATTTTATTCTTTTTGTTGCAATGGTGAATGGTATTGTTTCCTTAATTTCTCTTTCTGTTTTCTCATTGTTAGTGTATAAGAATGCAAGAGATTTCTGTGTGTTAATTTTATATCCTGCAACTTTACTATATTCATTGATTACCTCTAGTAATTTTCTGGTAGAGTCTTTAGGGTTTTCTATGTAGAGGATCATGTCATCTGCAAACAGTGAGAGTTTCACTTCTTTTCCTATCTGGATTCCTTTTACTTCTTTTTCTGCCCTGATTGCTGTGGCCAACACTTCCAAAACTATGTTGAATAGAAGTAGTGAAAGTGGGCACCCTTGTGTTGTTCCTGATTTTAGGGGAAATGCTTGCAATTTTTCGCCATTGAGGGTAATGATTGCTTTGGGTTTGTCATATATAGCTTTTGTTATGTTGAGGTATGTTCCCTCTATTCCTGCTTTCTGGAGAGTTTTGATCATAAATGGATGTTGAATTTTGCAAAGGCTTTTTCTGCATCTTTTGAGATAATCATATGGTTTTTATCTTTCAATTTGTTAATGTGGTGTATCACATTGATTGATTTGTGGATATTAAAGAATCCTTGCATTCCTGGGATAAAGCCCACTTGGTCATGGTGTATGATTTTTTTAATATGTTGTTGGATTCTGTTTGCTAGAATTTTGTTAAGGATTTTTGCATCTATGTTCATCAGTGATATTGGCCTGTAGTTTTCTTTATTTGTGGCATCTTTGTCTGGTTTTGGAATTAAGGAGATGGTGGCCTCATAGAATGAGTTTGGGAGTTTACCTTCTTCTTCTATTTTCTGGAAGATTTTGCGTAAGATAGGTGACAGTTCTCTAAATTTTTGGTAGAATTCAGCTGTGAAGCCATCTGGTCCTGGGCTTTTGTTTGCTGGAAGATTTCTGATTACAGTTTGGATTTCCTTGCTTGTGATGGGTTTGTTAAGATCTTCTATTTCTTCCTGGTTCAGTTTTGGAAAGTTATACTTCTCTAAGAACTTGTCCATTTCTTCCAAGTTGTCCATTTTATTGGCATAGAGCTGCTGGTAGTAGTCTCTTATGATCCTTTTTATTTCAGTGTTGTCTGTTCTGATCTCTCCATTTTCGTTTCTAATTTTGTTAATTTGGTTCTTCCCTCTTTGTTTCTTAATGAGTCTTACTAATGGTTTTTCAATTTTGTTTATTTTTTCAAAAAACCAGCTTTTAGCTTTGTTGATTTTTGCTATGGTCTCTTTAGTTTCTTTTGCATTTATTTCTGCCCTAATTTTTAAGATTTCTTTCCTTGTACTAACCCTGGGGTTCTTCATTTCTTCCTACTCTAGTTGCTTTAGGTGTAGGGTTAGGTTATTTATTTGAGTTTTTTCTTGTTTCTTGAGGTAAGCCTGTAATGCTATGAATCTTCCCCTCAGCACTGCTTTTACAGTGTCCCATAGGTTTTGCGTTGTTGTGTTTTCATTTTCATTCGTTTCTATGCATATTTTGATTTCTTTTTTGATTTCTTCTATGATTTGTTGGTTATTCAGAAGCATGTTGTTTAGCCTCCATATGTTTGAATTTTTAATAACCTTTTTCTTGTAATTGAGATCTAATCTTACTGCACTGTGGTCAGAAAAGATGACTGGAATGATTTCAATTTTTTTGAATTTAGCAAGACTAGATTTATGGCCCAGGATGTGATCTATTTTGGAGAAGGTTCCGTGTGCACTTCAGAAAAAGGTAAAGTTGATTCTTTTGGGGTGAAACGTCCTATAGATGTCAACAAGATCTAGCTGGTCCATTGTGTCCTTTGAAGTTTGTGTTTCCTTGTTAATTTTCTGTTTAGTTGATCTATCCATAGTTGTGAGTGGGGTATTAAAATCTCCCACTATTATTGTGTTACTATTAATTTCCTCTTTCATCCTCATTAGTATTTGCCTTACATGTTGTGGTGCTCCTATGTTGGGTGCATATATATTTATAATTGTTATATCTTCTTCTTGAATTAATCCTTTGATCATTATGTAGTGTCCTTCTTTGTCTCTTTTCACAGCCTTTATTTGAAAGTCTATTTTATCTGATATGAGTATTGCAACTCCTGCTTTCTTTTGGTCTCCATTTGCATGAAATATTTTTTTCCAGCCCTTCACTTTTAGTCTGTATGTGTCCCTTGTTTTGAAGTGGGTCTCTTGTAGACAGCATATATAGGGGTCTTGTTTTTGTATCCATTCAGCCAGTCTTTGTCTTTTGGTTGGGGCATTCAACCCATTTACATTTAGGGTAATTATTGATAGGTATGGTCCCATTGCCATTTAGTGTGCTGTTATGGGGTTCACGTTTATACAACCTTTCTGTTTTTCCTGTCTAGAGAAGATCCTTTAGCATTTGTTGAAGAGCTGGTTTGGTGGTGTTGAATTCTCTCAGCTTTTGCTTGTCTGTAAAGCTTCTGAATTCTCCTTCATATCTGAATGAGATCCTTGCTGGGTACAGTAGTCTTGGTTGTAAGTTATTCTCTTTCATTACTCTAAGTATGTCCTGCCATTCCCTTCTGGCCTGAAGGGTTTCTATTGATAGATCAGCTATTATCCTTATGGGAATCCCTTTATGTGTTATTTGTTGTTTATCCCTTGCTGGTTTTAATAGTTGTTCTTCGTGTTTGATCTTTGTTAATTTGATTAATATGCGTCTTGGGGTATTTCGCCTTGGGTTTATCCTGTTTGGAACTCTCTGGGTTTCTTGGACTTGCGTGGCTATTTCCTTCCCCATTTTAGGGAAGTTTTCAGCTATTATCTCCTCGAGTAACTTCTCATGGCCTTTCTTTTTGTCTTCTTCTGGGACTCCTATGATTCGAATGTTGGGGTGTTTCACATTGTCCCAGAGGTCCCTGAGGTTGTCCTCATTTCTTTTGATTCTTTTTTCTTTCTTCCTCTCTGCTTAATTTATTTCCACCATTTTATCTTCTACCTCATTTATCCTATCCTCTGTCTCTGTTATTATACTCATGGTTCCCTCCAGAGTGATTTTGATCTCATTTATTGCATTATTCATTTTTAATTGACTCTTTTTTATTTCTTCTAGGTCCTTGTTAAACATTTCTTGCATCTTCTCAATCTTTGTCTCCAGGCTATTTATTTGTAACTCCGTTTTGCTTTCAAGATTTTGGATCATTTTCATTATCATTATTCGAAATTCTTTTTCAGATAGATTCCCTATCTCCTCCTCTTTTGTTTGATTTGGTGGGCATTTTTCATGTTCCTTTACTTGTTGGGTACTTCTCTGCCTTTTCATCTTGTTTAGATTGCTGTGTCTGGGGTGGGCTTTCTGTATTCTGCTGGTCTGTGGTTCCTTTTTATTGTGAAGATTTTACCCAGTGGGTGGTGTTGGACGATTGGCTTGTCAAGGTTTCCTGGTTAGGGAAGCTTGTGTCAGTGTTCTGGTGTGTGGAAATGGATTTCTTCTCTCTGGAGTGCAATGGAGTGCCCAGTGATGAGTTTTGCAATGGGTCTATGTTAGGTGTGACTTTGGGCAGCCTGTATGTTGACACTTAGAACTAAGTGTTCCTGCGTTACTATAGAATTTATGTAGTATGTCTTGTCCTGGAGCTTCTTGGCTCTTGGGTGGTGGTTGGTTTTTGTGTAGGTATGGGGGCTTTCGGATGGACTCTTATTCCTTAATGTTCTGTGTAGTCAGGAGTTTTATGGTTTTCTCAGGTTTGGGGCTTAAGTCTTCTGCCTCTGGATTTCAGTTTTATTCTACCAATAGTCTCAAGACTTCTCCAACTATGCAGCACTGGTAATAAAACTTCTAGGTTAATGGTGAAAAGATTTACCACCGTGAGGGACCACCAAAGAGGTTCACAGAATTACATGAAGAATAGGAGAGGGAGGAAGGAGATAGAGGTGAGCAGGCGAGGAGAAAGGGGGACTCAAGAGGAAAGAGACAGATCTACACAGTTATCTGTTCTCAACGTGTTCTCCATAGTCCAGACACCCACA
>CM035276.1:6560146-6579667 GCA_020226075.1 Hydropotes inermis | reverse complement strand
TTCGCCCCCTCTTGCTGGTGGCGGGTGCGGGCGTCTGGGGTACTTTTCTGCTGGGAGTTGCTTTTAGGCACGTAATCGGTGGGCCTTATTTAATTTCTCCTCCCAGTTAGGTTGCCCTCCGAGATCTGAAAACTTCCCCCAGACCCGCCAGCGCAAGGGTTTCCTGGTGATTGGAAACTTCCTCTATTGAGACTTCCTTCCCGGGACGGGTCTCTGTCCCTCGTTCTTTTGTGTCCCTTTTTTAATCTTTAATATTTTTGTCCTACCTCCCTTCGAAGACAATGGGCTGCTTTTCTGGGCGCCTGATGTCCGCTGCTAGCGATCAGAAGTTGTTTTGTAAACTTTGTTCACCGTTCTGTTGTTCTTTCGATGAATTTGTAGAAGAGAAAGTGATCTCCCCGTCCTATTCCTCCGCCATCTTGACTCCCTCTTTTTCTGTTTTTTTTAACCCTTATTTTAAAATAATTCATTGGCTAATAAATATCTAAGATACTGTTTTATTTTTTGTTCTTATTCTTTGAGACAAATGATTTAGATAGGTGAGGATGCCTATCAATCTTCCTTCTCATTCCCTGGAAGGGCAGTACTAAAGAATGTTCAAACTGCCAGACAATTGCACTCACTTCCCATGGTAGTAAGGTTGTGCACAAAATCCTTCAAACTAGGCTTTAGCAGTACCTGAATTGAGAACTTCCAGATGTACAAGATATATTTAGAAAAAGCAGAGGAACCAAGATCAAATTGCCAACATTCACTGAATCACAAAGCAAGGGAATTCCAGAAAAACACCTAGTTCTGTTTCATTAACTATGGTAAAGCTTTTGACTGTGGATTACAACACACTGGAACACTCAAAGAAATGGGAATAGTGGATCACCTTACCTGTCTCCTGTGAACCCTGTATGTGGGTCAAGAAGCAACAGTTATAACCTTATTCAACTTGTGTGCAGAGTATGTCATGCAAAATGCTGGGCTGGATGAAGCATAAGCTGGAATCAAGATTGCTGGAAGAAATATTGCCAATATTGCTACTATACTGGCACAAAGCAAAAAGGAATTAAAGTGCCTGCTGATGAAGGTGAAAGAGGAAAGTGAAAAAATTGGCTTAAAACTCAACATTCAAAAAACTGAGGTAAAAACAACAACAACAACAACAACAACTGAGATAATGGAATCCAGTCCCATCATTTCATGGCAAATAGAAGGGGGAAAGGTAGAAGCAGTGACAGATTTTATTTTCTTGGGCTCACACTGAAGAATTGATGCTTTTGAACTGTGGTGTTGGAGAAGACTCTTGAGAGTCCCTTGGACTGCAAGGAAATCCAACCAGTCCATCCTAAGGGAAATCAGTCCTGAATATTCATTGGAAGGACTGATGCTGAAGCTGAAACTCCACCTGAGTTTGGCCACCTGATTGGAAGAACTGACTCACTTGGAAAGACCCTGATGCTGGGAAAGATTGAAAGTGGGAGAAAAAGGGAACGACAGAGGATGAGATGGTTGGATGGCATCACCGACTTGATGGACATGAGTTTGAGTAAGCTCCAGGAGGCCTTGTGTGCTGCAGTCCATGGAGTTCCAAAAAGTCAGACACCACTGAGTGACTGAACTGATTGACTTCCTGAGAATCACTGTGTATGGTGACTGCAGCCATGAAATTAGAAGATGCTTGCTTCTTAGAAGAAAACTGATTGCAAACCTAGTGAACGTGAAAGTGAAATTTACTCAGTCATGTCTGACTCTTTTGACCCCATGGACTATACAGTACATGGAATTCTCCAGGCCAGAATACTGGAGTGGGTAGCCTTTCCCTTCTCCAGGGGATTTTTCCAACCAGGGGTTGAACCCAGGTCTCCCACATTGCAGGCAGATTCTTTACCAGCTGAGCTATCACAGTGTATTAAAAAACAGAGGCATAGTTTTGCTGACAAAAGTCCATCTAGTCAAAGCTATGGTTTTTCCAGTAGTCATGTACAGATGTGAGAGCTGGGCCATAGAGCAGAATGAGCAGCAAAGAAGAAAACTCTTGAAAGTCCCTTTGACAATAAGGAGATCAAACTAGTCAATCTTAAAGAAAATCAAGCCTGAGTAACTTATTGGAAGGATCGATGAAGCTGAAACTCCAATATTTTGGTCACCTGATGCAAACAGCTGTCTCACTGTAAAAGACCCTGATGTTGAAAAAAATTGACAGCAGTAGAAGAGGGCATTAGAGGATGAGGTGGCTGGGTGGCATCACTGATGTAATGGACATGCACTTGGGCAAACTCTGGGAGATGGTGAGGGACAGGAGGCCTGGTGTGTTACAGTCTTTGGGGTCTCAAAGAGTTGGACACAACTGGGTGACTGAACAACAACAACAAAGCTGATGTTCATGTGTGCTAAGTTGTTTCAATTGTGGCCAACTCTTTGTGACCCGATGGACAGACATATAGCCTGCCAGACTCCTCTGTCCATGGGATTCTCCAGGCAAGAATACAGAAGTGGGTTGCCTTGCCCTTCTCCATGGGATCATCCCAACCCAGGGATCAAACCAAAGTCTCAAGTTTCCTGCATTTGCAGACAAAATCTTTACACTATTGCCACCTGACCACATGTTTATTAATATAATAATATTTAAAAAAAAACACATTTAATATAAAACATGATCAAAATAAATCCTTGGGAGCAGTTAACCTCAAGAATTATATATTTCTAATGGTTTGCTATGAAAACATTCTCCTAGGTAAGCATCTAACAGTTCCCACATAATTAAGAGTAGACCTAATTATTAGATTGGTTGACACTTTCATGATGTCACCTTGTAAGTTCTCTGTCCTCTCAAAGCATGTATCTTTTGATTTTTAATTGTGCAACTCATTTATGCTTGTTATTCTTTCCTATTTTAAGAGTTATGTAGCACATGAAGTGTGTTGAAGATGCTTAAATAAAACTTCTAACAATGATGTTATGTACTATTTTTCTGGCTTGCTGCTGTGAAATGCAATTTTTTATGACATTTTAGTTTGAGTTAGTACACAGAAATTGCTGTTTCCATCCCCCTGGAAACAATGACATCTGATACTATTACATTGTGCAATATCCCAAGACCTGACTTATTTTCTCTCTTTTATTTATTTATACCCAAATTCACATATCCATGAAGTAAAATAGTTATTTTGTTATGCCTCTTTCAAGCCAAATATATTGCCTATTAATTCTAATTTCAACAGTGTACAAGTAGCTATTGTGGAAAAGTACCTAAGTAAAAATAATCCTTTCTCAAAATAATGAGAGTTTCAATTGTTTTTTGAACCCAAAGTATGGAGGATTTATCAAAATCTCCAGACTAATTAAACAAGATACCTACCATAGGGATTCTGATTTTCTGTATCATGCACACATACTCACAGTTTTATGTTAAAGAAAGCTGACTTGTTTTAGCAGGAGATTCAATTTGCAAAGCTTAAGACAGCAAAGACTGCAAAGCAACAGTGTTTTTGCAAAAGATACATGATTAAAATGGGAAACAGCTCTGTTCAAAATAAATAAAACTCACACTATATGTCATTATTTATTTACTAGAAGTAAAAAATCCACTATATAATGCTAAGTTTTGGGGGTTTCTTTTTATGTTTATGCTAACTGAAATAAGTAAGAAAAACTGATATATTAGAGTTGACTAATATTCATCATTACCGTTCAACAGTAAATGGAGATTCTCTATTTAAAACAAACAAACAAATAGTTTTTATACCAGTTTTCAGGAGAAATCAGCATTGATCTTACATGAACAGTAAAGAAAAAAAAAAGCATAGAATAAATGAGTAGCTAAAGCTTAAATGCTATTCTTGTAAAAATTCATGAAAGCTTGAATCTTTAAATGTTTTATTGATTTTTGACAAATATAGTATTTATTTTTTAACGTCTACATCTTAATTTTCTAGCCAAAAAATATTTTTTAAAAAACTCTTAAGTTATGCTTTTATTTGTGGAAGACAAGTGCTTTGGGTACATTAACAGAAAAGGAGAACTTTGAGATATTTTTGAGTGTTTTAAATTAGCTTATGCTTATAAGGATATTATCTTATGAATTTTAAGTATCTGAATACCATCTTGAATTAATACCAAAAATAAATTTTTCATAAATATGCTTTTAAGATTTGCTTTCTACCTCAGGGAGAGTCCAAATAGAAAACCACTGGGTTGCATATGGACAGATGATACTTAAAAAGGTGAATTTTAAATTAAACTGTTGCTTTAATTAAATTCATGTTATAAAAAAATGTATTATGTCTAAATCATGTTATACTATGTATTAAATTTATAAAAAATGAAATGCATGTGCAGAATGCAGAAGTTATGAAATCTATATTATAAGCAATTACAAATTAATATGTCTTTGTCAGAAGTGAAATTTCACAGTGTAATTACTGCATTTCTTGATGAAAGCCATAAAAAATTATGGAAATAATTACTTCAATAATGAATGATTTTTTTTTGCCCTTCTTATTCTGTGTATTTAAATGAAAAAAAAAAAAAAAGTAAAACTGAATCAGTGAACATTAGAGTGATCCCCAAACAGTATTTATTTATTTCAAGATAAGATTTGTCATTTTTTTCCTGATTAATTGTGTTTGTTGTAGGTCAGTATCATGTGTTCAAGTAAATAAACTATGCTGTTATATGTGCTTATAGTTACTAATTTCCAAAACTTCTATGTGTATAAAGTCAAATTTTAATTTTTATATCAAACATTGTGCCTTTATTTTAGTAACAATCTTTATATTTACATGCATCTTACTGAATTATTTGAGATAATTCAGATGCACATTTAAAAATATTCCACTGAAAAAATAAAACTATCTTAAAAGTATAAAGCTTCTGAGAACATCCAGTGTTTGTATGGAAAATATTGTTTTCATGCACTCATAAATGAATTTCTGGAAGCCTTCTGTATACAATTATATGTCTCTTAGCCTACCAGTAAAAATTACAATGATTTAAAAAAAAAACACTCAAAAAAAAAAAACCCTCTCATAAAATAAAGATTTAAATAAATTCTCTTGGTTTTGGCTAGATAGAAATTATTAAATTTAAGGAAAGAGTCTGTTAAGTAGCTAGAATAGAAAAAAGGAGTCAAAAATGGCAGCAGCTAAAAGATAGGCAAAAGAAGAGAAATAGCCCACAAAAAGAGAACAAAGGAAAAATCCTAGGACCACAGTGGGATCCTGTATGCAGGTCAAGAAACAACAGTTAGAACTGGGTATGAGACAATAGGCTGGTTCAAAATTGAGAAACAAGTATGTCAAGTCTGTGTATAGTCACCCTGCTTATTTAACTTATATGCACAGTGCACCATGCGAAATGCCGAGCTGATTGAAGCACAATTGAAGTCAAGATTGCTGGGAGAAATATCAATAACCTTAGATATACAGATGACACCACCCTTATTGCAGAAAGTGAAGAAGAACGAAAGAGCCTCTTGATGAAAGTTAAAGAAGAGAGTGAAAAAGCTGGTTTAAAACTCAATGTTCAAAAAACTAAGATCATGGCATCTGATCCCATCATTTCATGGCAAATAGATGGGGAAACAATGGAAACAGTTACAGACTTTATTTTTTGGGGGGCTCCAAAATCACTGCAGATGTTGACTGCAGCTAATAAATTAAAAGACACTTGCTTCATGGAAGAAAAGTTGTGACCAATCTTGCTGCTGTTCAGTTGCTCAGTCATGTCTGACTCTTTGCAAACCATGGGCTGCAGCATGCCAGGCTTCCCTGTCCTTCACCATCTCCCAGAGCTTGCTCAAACTCAAATATTACACGTTGGAAAAGTAATGTCTCTTCTTTTAATTGTCAGTGTATTAAAAAACAGAGACATCACTTTGCCAAGAAAGGGCCTTATTGTCAAAGTTATGGTTTTTACAGTAGTCATGAATGGATGTGACTGTTGGACCATAAAGAAGGCTGAGAGATGAATAATGAATGATTTTAAACTGTGGTGTTGGAGAAGACTCTTCTTGGACTGCAAGGAGATCAAACCAGTAAATCCTAAAGGATATCAACCCTGAATATTCATCAGAAGTACTGATACTGAGCTGAAGCTCCAACATTTTGGCCACCTGATGGGAAGAGCCAACTTGCAGGAAAAGACCCTAATGCTGGCAAAGGTTGAAGGCAGAAGGAGAAGAGGACGACAGAGGATGGGATGGTTGGATGACATCAGCAAGTCGATGGACATGAATTTGAGCAAGCTTTGGGAGAGGGTGAAGGACAGGGAAGCCTGATGTGCTGCAGTCCGTGGAGTTGCAAAGAGCCAGACATGATTGAGTGACTGAACAGCAAAGAAAGGGTATCTCAGGTGAAATAAACATGTCCCCTTCCTGATGGATAATGGGTGCTAGCCCTAATTTGCTTAGGGCACCCTGGGGGTGGAGATAGGAGGCAAAAAGCTTAAAATGAGGGAGCCAAGAAGGGTTGAGGCCTCTCCTTTGGAGTCAGTTCACCCTCATGCCTTGGGGATGTACTCTCCTTTATTTACAGAATAAAACTCTGAGATGTAATCAAACTGTAACACTTGTTTGCCGTTTCAAATCTTTGCTGCGATGAGACTGAACTGAGGAAATTATGTACTCTCACAACCTATCTGGTTCTGTGACCCAGATGTAACCTTCCTGTGGCAGCCTTGGCTTGACTCAAGACAGGCAGAGGCCAAGCGCAGCAGAAGCCCAACTTGAGGAAAGTTCACACAGTGGAAGATGTGAAGAGCAGAAACCCAGACCAGCATCATCCAAACACAGCAGAAACCCAGCACAGCAGAAATGATGCGTCAAGATTGGGCACAGCAAAACCTAATATGATGGAAAGCTCATGAGATTCAGTCTCAGAAGACCTCCACTTAAGGTAGGAAGGTCTTGTCTGTATGGCTGGAAGGACCATGTAGCTAACAAAATCTTAATTCCTTAACAGTTTCTCATTTCTTGTCTCCTTAAACCCCTTGTGAACAGGGGAGCATCTGGGGATGTAATTGAGGGATTCTGGCAGGGGCTATTCCCTGGAGTGTCCTCAAGGCTCCACTGTCCACTGCACCCCAGTAGCTGTTGCCCAAGAGAGTAAGAGTTCTTCTGTCCTTAATTTTCCTTGTGCCAAGGATCAGAGCAAAGAAAACTATGCAGACACAGGTCAGGCATTTAGCCGCTTTCACGGCAAGTTATGAAGAGGATTCTTTCGTACATTCTTCCCACTCCTTTTCCCTCCCATCCTCTAGTCTCACCCTCCACCTATGCCACTGTCTGCAAAGTATTGGGACAGTCATCAGCTTTCTGGCTCCAGAAGGTGTGCTCTTTTTGTGAGCCCTGTCTGAGTCCACAGTGTTGTCTGCACCTTTGTGGCTGGACAACCAGAAAATGGCTGGCCCTTGGGAAATATTGTATAGTATCCAATCCCTCTGGAGATTCAGGCCTTCGTCTCCTGTTTCCTATGACATGCATGATGACAGCGTCAGTCAGTGGACCTGCTAGGGCAGGCGGCAGGCACACAATGCCCACTAGAAATCCATCTGTTGGTGGCATCCGTTCAAGAGCAATTGGGCCTCCACTGATGTTTGCCAATTTGGGAGTTATCTTTACCGACCATTTGGGCCCCAACAGTTACCACTCTTCTTCTAAAGCTGGGAATATACCCCCTGGATCAAATCTCCACTCCACTTTATTGAACATCTGGTCTGCTTCCTCTTGACATTTTCTGTAAGTTTAGCTGTCCCTGGCCCTTAAGCCACTTTATGTGTCAACTCTTACAACCACAACCCTGTCCCTTCTGCAGGCAGCATTGCTCCACCCAGCCCATTATTAAAATACCCTTAATACCTGATAGCCCACCCCTTTATCATTACTTCTGTTGTTACCTAAAGTGGACCTATGACAATGAAATGCTTGCCATTGGAGACACCCTAAATTGCTCTTATGGAGGACTAGGGGAGGAAATCTGTGATATACCTTTCATCAGGGTGAAAGAGAATTAGGTTTTTTGCTATTTTTTTCCAGGGTCCCAGTCTCAGGACACAGACTTGGATTGCTTTCCATTATGCCATCTATTCTCATCTGGGGTGGATAAAACAGAAATTAATCAGGACCATCCAACACCCTTCAGCTGGAATCCCTGGGGACACCCAATTCTTAAGCCAGGGGTACCTGGCTCTCTTATTACAACCACTTAATCCAACCCAGCACCAGTCAAGCTGGAGACCTTGAGGACACCCAACTCCAGTATGAGGGTCTCAGGAGGCTGATCTGCCTCAGCCTGCCTGGGAATCTGCTACCTGACCTGGAGATGCCCAGCTCTCAAGTTGAAACTGTACTAAATAAGATAAGCTTTAAAAATACTCACCCTAAGTTCACCCATGGAAATAGAAGGAAGCCTATTGTGGTGCTGTAGTGCTGTGTGTAGGTTTCAGCAATAATGTAGGAGCCCAACAAGAACCCCATTGCCTTTCTGGAAAGACTAAAAGGGGACCCTCCAAAGGTTTACCAATCTAGACTTAGACCCATATGTGGGACAGGTGATTTTAAAAGACAAATTTCTGTCCCAATGTGCATCAGACATCAGGATAAAGTTGCAAAAGCTACAGCATTAGGACCCTGCTGCCTCTTTTCACAAAGTGGTCCAGACAACCACCAATACCTTTTATAACAGAATAGGAGAGGGTGGCAAAGACCCAGGAAAGGGAGAGAAGGAAAGAGACAAAGCATGCCCAGATGCTGGCTGCCCTCCAGGGAAGCCCTATGGCAAACCCTGAGTCTTTGAAGGACAAGGACAAAGGCCTAATCTATAGACAGGCGGGGCATTGGCCTAAAGAATGTAGAAACCATGACAAGCCTCCCAAAACAGTCTGCTACAAATGCCATCAATTTGGTGGCATTCTGCCCTTGGGACCCAAGAGCCTCAAGATCAAGTGTGAAGCCTGCCCTCATGATAGTTCAGCAGGACTGAAGTGCCCCATTCAAGTCAACCCCCCTGTCACAGATAACCATCATGGGGCTGGGGCCAAGGGTGCAGCTAGATAAGGCAGGTTGGTCTGTAAATTTTTTGCTTGACACAGGGGATACTGACTGTATTCTGACTTCATACTCTGGAGGCTTTTTCCCCAGACCTGTACCCTTTTGGGTGCTATAGGGAAAACAGTTACAAAAAGATTCACCTGAGCACTTCTTTGTTGCAGGGATGAATGGATATTTTCCTATGAGTTTCTGGTGGTCACTGAGTATACTATGACCTGATTGAGAAGATACATATTCACTAAGGGCTTCCCTGGTGGCTCAGATGGTAAAGAATCTGCCTGCAATGCAGGAGACCTGGGTTAATTTCCTGGGTTGGGAAGATCCCCTGGAGAAGGGAAAGGCAACCCACTCCAGTATTCTTGCCGGGAGAATTCTATGAATAGAGGAGCCTGACGAGCTACAGTACCTGGGGTCTCAAAGAGTTGGAGACGACTGCATGCCTGAGCAATTCACACACACACACACACACACACACACACACACACACACACAGTAAGCTGGGGGCCATCCTTGTGATGGTAAGCTTCTCATCTCCTAGAGCCCCATAGCTCCTGTTTACCACTGAGGAGTTCATTACAGCCTTTCCAAAAGCAAAAACTATGAGAGGTCCAGGAGAAAAACAATAAATGACCTGGACAGTATTGCTTCAAGGGTTTAGAGATAGCCCCCATCTCTTTGGACAGACTCTTAGTTGGGATGGATCTGTTAGATCTGGACCTTGGACCTAATCGGAAAATATTACAATATGTAGATGATCTATTAACATATTCTGTAGATGAGGAAAATGCCTAACAACATGCGATTCAGATTCTAAACTTTTTGGCAGAGAGGGCATAAAAAGTCTCCCTTGCTAAGGTACAGATGGTCCAGTCAAAGTCATCACCTGAGAGTTCAGATTACTCATGCATCCAAGAAGCTATCCTCTTACTGAGTGCAAGGACTCCTCCAGTTGCCTTCTCCAACTATGGCCCAAATGCCCAGCCCGTCTATGAAAAGTTAAAGGGATGGGAGGATTTAATCCCATTGATGTGGAGATCTCCTCAAAAGGAGGGAGAGGCTACACTAAAATAAGCCCTAACCCAGGCACCCGCCGTGAGGTTGCCAGACCCAGAAAAAGCATTCCAACTATGCAAAGTGAAAGCCATTCAGTCGTGTCCAACTTTTGCGGCTCCAAGGACGATACAGTCCATGGAATTCTCCAGACCAGAATACTGGGGTGAGAAGCCTTTCCTTTCTTCTGGGGATCTTCCCAACCCAGGGATCATACCCATGTCTCCCACATTGCAGGCAGATTATTTAGCAACTGAGCTGTCAGGAAAGCCCATTCCAACTACCTGTCCACAAAAAGGAAGAAATAGCCTTGGAAGTGGTAACTGAAAAGTTGAGACCTGAGCCCCAGCCAATAGCTTACTCTCCAAGAGGCTCAACTCAACCACCCGTGGTTGGCCTCCCTGCCTTTGAAACCTTGCGGCTATTGCAGTCCTAGAAGAAGATGCTTTAAAACTCTCTCTTGAGGCCAAACTATTTTTACAAACTACCAAGTGAAACAAATCCTGAATGGGAGAGGCCATTTATGAATGTCTGGTCAAGGGATCCTCAATTACCAGGTAATGCTGATGAAAAATCCAGGACTGACTGCACACCTTTTTGAGCTTTTTAACCCAGCTACCCTCCTGCCTACCCCAAAGGGCTTGCTCCCCTTTCATTCCTGTCTAGAAACTTTGGACCATTGAACAAAACTCTGAGAGGGATTGTCAGAAGACTCTCTGACCAATCCTGAGGGATTCTGGTACACTGATGGAGGCAGCTTTGTCTTAGATGGAAAAGGGAGAGCCGGATATGCAATAGTCTCCAATTTCCAGACCATAGAGGCTAAACCTTTGCCACCAGATATTTTGACCCAGCTGGCTGAGTTCATAGCTCTGACTTGAGATTTAGAGCTGGGAAAATGAAAAGAGTTTCCATTTACACTGACTCCAAATGTGCCTTTCTGGTGCTACATGCGCATGCTTCTATTTGGAAAGAATGAGGCCAGTAGGCCACGTAGGGGTCCCCAGTAAATTATGGTGATTACATCCTTAGGCTTTTAGGCAGCCCATCTTCATGTTGAGGTTTCAGTCTCCCACTGTAAAGGACACCAAAAATGGAGCACAGAAGTGGCACAAGGGAACCGAGCAGCTGATCAGGCAGCTAAGAGGGCAGCAGTACAGAGCAATGATCTAATAGGGGTTGCCTGCCTAGTTTCACAGGCTAATTTGTCAGAAATGCCTCCACATACTGAAGGTGAGACTCTTAAAGCTAAGAGTGAGGGCTTTAAGGAATATTATATGGGGTGGTTCCAAAAACTCTTTCAGTTTGCGACCCTCCAATGGAAGTTTGTTAACTCCTTACTTGCCACCACTCATCTAGGGAGCAAGGCACTCTAAAGATCAGTAGAAAAGTCCTTCAGAGGATCAGGCCTCCAAATGACCATAAGGCAAGGAGTCTCCTGGTGTCTCACTTGCCAACTGAACGACCCCCAAGATCCCAGCTGGCCCAGCCTGTCCAACAGCATGGGACCTACCAAGGGGAAGACTGGCAGGTGGACTTTACCTCGATGCCAGTTTCTCAAGGATATAAATACCTATTAATCATGATAGATACTTTCACAGGTTAGATTGAAGGCTTTCCCATTCAGACTGAGACGACTGATGAGGTAGTGAGAAAACTGATTCACAAAATCATCCTGAGATTTGGCCTGCCCAGATCACTACAGAGTGACAATGGGACTTCATTTACTTCTAATATCACCCAAGGGGTTTCTAAAGCGTTGGGCATTACTTATTACCTCCATTGTGCCTGGAGGCCTCAGTTTTCAGGAAAGGTAGAGAGCCAACCCATTCTTAAAATCAGTGATAAAAAAAGATAACCCAGGAGATCTCCCTTGGAAGGAAGAAGTTTTTACCAGGAGCTCTCCTTTATACCCATATTGCACCCAAGGAGCAGGCCACTTTTAACCCATTTAAGATGCTGTATCGGAGACATTTTATTCAAGTCAATGACCTCTTCCTAGATCCAGAGACCTAGACCCTGTGGTCTTACACCATGGCTGTTGGGCAATTCCAACAAGATATTTGTTTATGGGGTGTCAAGCATGACCCAAAAGATTCTGAATGGCCACCACTATATGCCCCAGGGACTCAAGTCCTTATTAAGATCTGGAAAGATGGGTCCCCAAGGGCTCAACTCCAGCCCACATGGATGGGCCCCACCCTATAATACGTTCTACCCCACAGCAGTCAAGCTACTGGGGAATGGTTCCTAGATTCACTACTCATGAATCAAGCCATGGAAGAAACCAGAAGAGGACACTCAGTACACCTGTGAGCCTCTGGGAGATCTCCAATACCTGTTCAGGACTAAAAATAAGTGCCATTCTAAGGATTGCCCCAAAATTAAATTTCTGAGGTTAAGCTTTCTCAGGATAACTTGCATTCCATCTGTGCTACACTGCTGTTTCTCTCTTGATTTGTCTTAGCCAAAGGAATTCACTCGCCCACAGATGGACACCACTCTAAGGACTCTGAAACTTGAGACTAGCAAGAGGGGGATGTCCAATGCCTCTTGCCATCTCAGCCCAGCAGGATGAGAGACCTTGACACCCCTATTCCCAAATAACTGGGTCCTCCCATCTCTTGATATTAGGTAGTTAGAATAAGAAAAGGGGTCCAAAATGGCAGTGGCTAAAAGACAAAGAAAGGAAAACAGACTGAGGAAAGGGAACAGAGGAAAATTTGCTGGACTGGAGTCAGAAGCTCAGGTGAAAGAAACGCGCACTCTTCCAGCTTAATGATAGGTGCAAGCCCTAACTTGCATAGGGCAGGCTTGGGAGGAGGGGACAAAAAGTATAAAAAGAGGGACCGAGGAGGAGTTGAGGCTTCTCCTTTGGGGTTGACCCACCCTCATGCCTCGGGGACAGGCTATCCTTTGTTACCGAATAAAATACTGAGTTGTAACTGAGCTGTAACACTTGTCTGTCTTTTCAAATATTTGTTGCATTGAGACTAAACCAAGGAAATTATGCACTCTACTGACATCACCATCTTGAACAAAATCGCACTAGTGAAATCCAATTTACTGTTCAAATTAAAAATATTTTTCTTGGTTCCTGCTGAGTAAATTACTCAGTAAATCCCCATTGATTTAATTTAGTAAATATGATTCTATAGCACCCACTAAAATGCCTTTGATAAAGGCATTTTATATAAATGCCTCTTCTTACAAGTATGGCTTCTATAAGTTGGAAGCTTCAAAAGTAAAGTATCTTTACTAGAAATTCAGCACATAATTTGGTAACTGTATAACCGAGCAGGACTCTACAGACCCTTCCCTGAACAGACCATTCCCTTCCAATGTCCAACACATGCCCACCTGCCCATTGTGGAAAAACTTAAGGCTCCTAGGCCTCCCCCATGTTACACATTAAATTTAATCAGAGAAGTGAGAAAACAGAAAGAAAGGGAAACAGTCAGGCAAAACAAAATAATGATACTTTAGTCATTAAACAAAGTCAGTGAATTTTACTTCCTCCTCAAGAGCTATAGATACTATTCTGAGCCATAACTTCTGAACTGTTTCACATATATGAAACCTCTGCCAGGTGAAAAATGTTAATTGTAAGCTTCCCACAAGGACTTAAATCCCAGACCATCTGGAACCAGGAGTCTGATGATGTCGATTCCCAATTATCTCCCCACTGAAGAATCAGAGGAATCTCCATAAGCTCATCTCACACACTACAATTCCCCTCCTTCACCACGTTTTTAAAAACCTTTTCCTGAAAGTCTTTGGGTGAGGTCAGACCTTTTAAGTACTAGACTCATTGCTTGGCACCCTGCAATAACCACTATACTTTCCTTCACCTCAGCTTAGGGTCAGCAGATATGCTTTACTGTACATGGGCAAGTGGACCCCAGTTTGGCTCAGTAACAACTGCTGCAAATTCATCCCTCACTTAAAAAAAGTAAAGAAAAATATTAAAAGAAATAGAATCATAATAATTTACATTTACCAGTAAATAACTTACATTTAAGTAGTTTGACTTAAGAAGAGTAAAGGTATAGTTTGAATATAAGATGCTTTCCTCACCTATGTGTAGACTCCTCAGATAATCACTTTGCCTTCTTGCATTTATTTTCCTTTGGAATGATTTTGGTCACGGACTGCTGTACAATGTTAGCTCTGTCCATAGTTTTTCAGGCACTCTGTCTACCAGATTTTTTTTTTTTTTGGTCTACCAGATCTAATCCCTTTGATTTATTCATCACCTCCACTGTATAATCGTAAGGGATTTGATTTAGGTCATACTTGAATGGCCTAATAGTTTTCCCTACTTTCTTCAATTTATGCCTGAATTTTGCAATAAAGAGCTCATGATTTTGCAAAAAAGGAGCCACAGTCAGCTCCCAGTCTTATTTTTCCTGACTGTAAAGAGCTTCTCCATCTTTGGCTGCAAAGAATATTTTGATATTGACCATTTGATGTTGTCCATGTGTAGAGTTGGCTTTGGTGTTGTTGGAAAAAGGAGGTTTGTTGTGATCAGTATTTTTTCTTGAAAAAACTCTGTTAGCCTTTGCCCTGCTTCATTTGGTACTTCAAGATCAAACTTGCCTGTTACTCTAGGTATCTTTTGACTTCCTACATTTGTATTCCGATCCCTTACAATGAAAAGGACTTTTTTTTTTTTTTTTTGGTGTTAGTTTTAGAAGGTCTTGTAGGTCTTTATAAAAACATAAAAAACAAAAACAAAAACAAAAAACATTCAGCTTCTTTAGCATCGGTGGTTGGGTGTAGACTTAAGTTACTGTGTGATGTTGAATGGTTTGCCTTGGAAATGAACAAAGATCATTCTGTCATTTTTGAGACGTGTTCTAGGTATAGAATCTTCTCATTTTTCCTGGTTCACGTGAGCAAACAGTTATGCTGTCCTGCTTTTCCTCATTTAATTGTCAATTTTTCCTCATTCAATTGTCAGATTTACACTGTGGACAAATCTTCTGGTATTCACTTTACAGCACAAATAATTTCATTTTTTGTATGCTAAATTGCTATTTTCTGTTAAATGTGTAGGTGACTTAGGGAAAATTTGACCAAGCTATCACACACTTCCAGTTTTAAAGGATAACTATCCTCCAAAACATGTAAGATTGAA
This sequence comes from Hydropotes inermis, assembly GCA_020226075.1. Taxonomy (NCBI): domain Eukaryota; kingdom Metazoa; phylum Chordata; class Mammalia; order Artiodactyla; family Cervidae; genus Hydropotes; species Hydropotes inermis. The sequence continues at coordinate 6,564,440 of CM035276.1, read as the reverse complement.
AGGACTGTAATCAAGGCTTTTAAATATAAAATATAATAGTTATTATTTTCATATCTGCATAAAATATTATTTCTACCATATCCATAAAGCATGATTATTTTAGTATTTGTTAATTTCCTTTAAAATCATACTCCACAAAGAGATATTTGGATATCAAGGAAGTTATTTTTTCCTAAATTCATCTAAAATATTTGTAAAAATATTTTGGTAATAGGTTAGATTAATATAAATTATATGCCAAAATAAAATCAGCTTGTTAAAACTTTCCTGATGAAAGAGAAATTGCATTGAAGTAGAAGAAATACATATAGATAGGTAAATTCCAAACATACATCTTCTATTTAAGAATGGAAATTGGGATTTTGCCTCCCTCATAGATTTGTCCACAGTAAAGCACATAGAATCATATTTGGCTTATGTTAACACTCTGAAATTATCCAGTACTGTATAATTTTTTTATGTAAAATGCTTTGAAGAAATTATATAAGTAATGGCAGATATATTAGACAGTTATTTAAAATTTAAACTGCAATTGCAGAATGTTAATGCCATTGAGGCTGGAATATTTCTCATCTTATATAGTGCTGGCTTAGGTCCTATATCATGAAGAAAACATCATTGATTATTCATTAGCTTGCTCAATAATTCTTGTGCTATTGATTTCTTAATAACCCACATCAATCTATATAGGAACTGACCTTATCAAATCTAGGCATTTTACATTTGAGCTAAGACACAGCTGAAGTGACTTGATTATTCTTGTATTATATAATCAAAGAGTGTCTTTATTCAGTTGACTTTTTTTTTAGACTCAATAAGGTCTAGCAATTTAGTTTAGTAGTGCAGTCAAGATCTGTCATTATCTTTGTGTTGGCACATTAAATGAACATCACTAAAATAGCTATTTGGAGATCATTCAACTGATAAGCTCTGTTCTTTACATTAGTGAAAATGGTCCTCATCTTTTATCGACCAAGTACTCTGCTGAAAAACATGATGGAAACTGAGACAGCACATCACCCAAAAAAAGTACAAACATTTACTATATGTTTGTAGAGTTTTGTATAAAATGAACTTCAAGTATTAAAAAATCCTAAGATGGATATTTTATTTTTGCATCAATTCATTTTTCAATTTAGACACACTTATTACTTGAAATAGTGGATTTTTGTATAACTATTAAGATTATTTCACAATTAATTAAAATCATCATCATCATTTCACCTGTATAATGAGATAACTGAAAAAAGAAAATTTGCAATTCTCCCTAACATGCCATTAAATGTATTTTTAATATTATATTTAGATGTTTTCTGATAATTTTTTTCTGATCTCTGCATTCTTTAAAGAGTAAGCATAGTGACTGAACGTATTTTCTCTGGAGCTAGAGCCATACATTAACCACCACACTATATACTAGTTGTACAAACTCGGGTAACTTAATTTTTCCATAATTGAGTTTTCACTCATAATTTATTGGATAACATAAGCTATTTCATGTAAACAGAAAATAATAAAAAGAGGAGGAAATATATCACTGGGTTATTTTAAGAAACATGGATTAAAACCTGTACAATTCTTAGAATAACACTGATATAAGAAAATAAATCAGTCAATGTGAGTTATTATCATTTTTCATTACCCAGAGATAATTAAAGTCTTGATATAACAATAAAAATATATTTCCAATATCACACTAGACACAATTTTGGCACTTTTCTTTGTTTTAATAATCTATCCAAGTTCTGATACTATAGTTTTAATATGAAGTTAAGATAATGAATTTTATCAAAGAACTGCCATCATAAACAAAACCTCCCAGATATCTCCTGTGTGCATCACAGTTTACAACTAGAGATAAATTCTATAGAAAATATGTTAAATAAATTACCTGCATTCTTTTAAACTACCTACATTTTAATTTGACATTTATTTGGAAAAAAATACTGTCTCTATGTCCAATGCCATATTTTCTCACTAAGAAAAATTCACATTTTTAAAGATCAAGCAATTTTTGTGTCTTAATTTCTATACTTCTCAGCTTAAAATGCAGTTTTCTTATATTGATATCAATGATTTTTAGGTTTCAAGCATTTTCAGTGTCCTTTGCTGATATTTCAAATAGCTATAATATAGCTATCCACCTCTGCTCTTCATGAAAATTCAGATATAAATACATTAACATTTTAAAATTAAATGAATGAAACTGTTCTGGGAATTAAAGCAACTATCTAAGTTACTTCTTACTTACCAAGGAAATTGGTCTAGTTCATTTCATATCCTCTAAAACATGTCATCCAGAAAGACATATTGACTTATTTTTAGGAATTGCTAATCAGCATTACTTCAGTTCAGTTCAATTCAGTTCAGTTCAGTCGTTCAGTTGTGTCCGACTCTATGACCCCATGAACCGTAGCATATTAAGCCTCCCTGTCCATCACCAACTCCCAGAGTCCACCCAAACCCATGTCCTTTGAGTCAGTGATGCCATCCAACCCTCTCACCCTCTGTCGTCCCCTTCTCCTCCTTCCCTTAATCTTTCCCAGCATCAGGGTCTTTTACAATGAGTCAGATCTTTGCATCAGGTGGCCAAAGTATTGGAGTTTCAGCTTCAGTATCAGTCTTTCCAATGAACACCCAGGACTGATTTCCTTGAGGATGGACTGGTTGGATCTCCTTGCAGTCCAAGGGACTCTCAAGAATCTTCTCCAACATCACAGTTCAAAAGCATCAATTCTTCAGGGCTCAGCTTTCTTTATAGTCCAACTCTGACATCCACACATGACCACTGGAGAAACCATAGCCTTGACTAGACGGACATTTGTGGACAAATTATTGTCTCTGCTTTTTAATATGCTGTCTAGATTGGTCATAACTTTCCTTCCAAGGAGTAAGCATCTTTTAATTTCATGGCTGCATTTTACTTATAGCTACTTTATTCAAGAGCTCAATGTGAAGCATTTAATATTTCATGTGCTGAGTGCTGAGGTAGTTACACCTCTCTGTCCTCAGCAAACTAGTTTCATTAGGCCTTTTTAGCTCACTCATTTTTAAAATAATTTTTATTTGGAGTAAAATTGCTTTACAATGTTGTGTTCATGTCTACTGTATAGCAATGTAAATCAACTATACATAAACATATATCTCCTGTTTTTTGGATTCCCTTCCCACTTAGGTCATCACAGAGCTGGGCAGAGTTCCCTATGCTATACAGTAGGTTCTCACTAGTTATCTACTTTATAGAACCTATCACTCAGATGTGTCCGACTCTTTGCGGTCCCATGGACTGTAGCATACCAGACTCCTCCATCCATGGAATTTTCCAGGCAAGCATACTGGAGTGGGTTGCCATTTCCTTCTCTATATCTACTTTATACGTTGTATCAAAGTGTATATATGTCAGTTGTAATCACCCAGTTCATCCCATCCCACATCACCCCCTTGGGATCCATATGTTTGTTCCCTACATCTACCTCTATTTCTGCTTTGTAAATAAGATTGTCTATACCAGTTTTTTTATTTTCTTTTTTTTTTTCAGATTCTATGTATATATGATAGGATACAGTCTTTGTTTTTCCCTGTTTGACTTATTTCACTCTGTATGGTAGTCTCTATGTCCATTCTCATCTTTGCTAGCGACCTGATTTAATTTCTGTTTATGGCTGAGTAATAAACTCCGGGAGTTGGTGATGCACAGGGAGGCCTGGCGTGCTGCGATTCATGGGGTTGCAAAGAGTCAGACACAACTGAGTGACTGAACTGAACTGAACTGAACTCAATATTCCATTTTATATATATATATTTAAAGTTGTAAAATTCTTCTTATTGTAAAAACAGAGTCAATAGAGGTTGACAACATAAATGTTATCTCAGAACATTTCCCCATGGTTCTTGGATTTCCTAGGTTCCTATGTACCAGCAAGTCTCCATTAGCACATGTCAGGTTTTATGGTTCTTTTCAGATATGTTTATTGATTATGTGTAAATATTGCTTAGAAACAAAAGTCCATATGATATTAAAACAAACAAAATACCTGCTGTGTCTTTCTTTCACATTTCCTACAGGGAGACCTATCTCAGGTGCTTAACCAAACCAAAGAATCCTCTGTCACAAATTATTAAATCAAACCTCTCATGACATTTGCCATACATCCAGATTTAAAGAATTTAAAACTAAAGAATTTAGAATTTAAAACAAACTTCCGGCTGATTTTTCATATTTGAAATACTATTTGCAGCATACAAACGGAGAGAGCAGTGCAAAACACATCAAGTTTTATATGATAAATATACT
>CM035276.1:6479711-6560136 GCA_020226075.1 Hydropotes inermis | reverse complement strand
TTCAACCTAATAGCTGCCTCAAAAGCAAAGAGTGAAAAATTATCCCTTCTCAAAAGCAAAATAGACAGACTCAAGTTCACAATTTAGAAAGATCAACTGCTACTCTGTTTCCATAGATTGCAAAATGATTTCAGAAACATATTAAAACTTACCATTGTTTTACAAAAATAGAAATATTATTTGGGACTTTACAACATTTTATAAAATATAACACTATATTTGTAAATTTGAGATAGTTTCACACTGAAATAGAAAATACTTCTGCAGATGTGAAGTCTATCAAACTTAACTTGTCTGTACTAACCATCCTCCTACATTATTTCTTCCAAATCTTTAACTATTATCTGTGCTCTAACAGAGATTTTTTTAAAGAGGTTGTTTATATTTTGAGAACTTGTACAAGATTTTTCATTTTAGAAATAATGTTAAAAGCAGATGAATTTATACCTAAAAATATGTCAGTGGAAATAATGCAATGACCATTTGTCCTTGGTAAATTTCAAACCAAACTCCTAAGAATGGCAATTATAATTTGGTACCTATAAAAAGTAAAAATATAATAACAGTAATATTTTATGAAAAAAATTCATACAGAATGAAGGACCTCAAAATTTAGTTACTTGTAGGCATCAAATGAGAAGTATTTCCTAATTACACCCATCTATAACATTCATTTTATCACCTTAGAAAGCACCAGTGTACTTTTAAAACAAAACTAAAAAGTGAGAAGGTAGGGGCTTATTTCATGCAACAGTGCTATTATGATAAGGTACCACCTGGTATATGAAAAAGTCAAAGTATTTCCAAAACATGTATTTCTGTTACTGGTATCTTAACCTTTAGATAGGATGGTTAGAAAAAATCTAATAACATAATTCACTAACCACATCTTACTCCTTTCTCCATCATTCTTTGCTTTTAATTTTTCCATATAACAGAACATATAATAAACAACAATGCAGCACGTGATATGTTAAACATCTCTTTTCAACCATCCAAGAAAGTAGTCTTGAATTAAAACAAGAAACCAAACATTTGTCTGATACATTTGCAATAGCCTATCCCTGTAGAAGAATAGGGAGTTGGGGGAGGTGAGGAGAGGTTACGGGGCGGCGGGGGGATGATAACAGGACCTATTTTCTATAGAGTATACCGAGGCACACAGGTTGAAAGTTTCTCAGGCAAATTCATGGCAAGAGCAAAATGGAGAGAAAGCTCAGAATTCTACATTCCCCCAGAGCTGATTTTTCAGATAGTCACACCCGAATAAATATTTCAAAATATGCCGTTAGTCACTGCTATCATCGTCATCATCATCAGATTCATCATTTAAAGGAGGCTTCAATGACTGTGAGTCTGATCTGGCAGGCTGGCACGTGGCCCTGTCCCCAGTAGAAAGCAGGTCGTAGCAGAAGTCACAAATCCGCACAGGCTTAGAGGACTGGCTGGGAAGAAGAAATCTCTTTTCAGAGCAGGGCCCACAGAAAACAAAAACCACATTTGCGGCAATGGTGACGACGATTAACAGGTGTGAATTTTGCTTTTTGACAACGCATACATACAGTTTCCTCAGAGTCAGGACCCCAAACGGCAGCATGTTCATTACTGGGTGTCTTCCCACTTTTGGAGAGTAAATCAGTGACACCCTTATTTATATGACTCATTCATTCTGATTTCTCAGTGGCAGTGGCAGCATGAACTGCAAATGATTTCTCTGGTGTCTTGATCAGCCATCCATTCCTCAAATCTCCATCATCTTTGATGGAATCAATTGTGACATTTTCCAGGGGAATAATATGCTGTTTTTTATATTTTTTCTTCTGGATGACAATATTGCCATATATAAGAATATCATTAAATAAGGAAAACTGCCTTGCTTTGGGCTTTTTCCTGTACAACTTAGTCAATACGCCTCCGCAAATAAGAACACCTCCAGGTACAGTTAAGGGTTTGGCCAGCTGCTCCAAAACAGTTTTCTACTGTATTTATACGTCTAGCATTTGCTTCACTATTTGCCAAGGGATCCACCATCTTTTGTTAATAGCCCAGCCGGGCTCAGACGGCCGCAGCGGCGAAGGTCCCACTTCTCGTCCAGGGCGCCGCGCACGGACCCTCCTTGCTTTCCCGCCCCAGCTTCGCAGGGTGTGCAGCCAGCGGCCCCGCGCAGCGGGCGTGATCCGGACGCGGCAGGCGGGTGGGAGGGCATTGGAGACGCTCGCAGGTGACCCTCCCGCCCCTCCATTCCCATTATATGTATTTTGAACTATGTGTGCATACATACATGTTTCCCTTTCAGCTTCATATTCTATGCACATTCAGTTTTCCTTATAGGAAACTATGCTAATGTATTTAACACATACTTTATTTGGATGTGTTCTTTATTTTCCTATTTTAATCTAATTAAAGGCTATCTGTATCTATATGACATCACAGAAATAAAGGGGGAACAATGCTTCAGAGGCAATGATCAGCCATCTGTTATAGTCTCCTGAAAAGCAAAGTGAACTGAAGAAAAAATTTTGTTCATCATGTTTAGAATTATGTAAATGAGTTGTTGGCTTATCTAGTATCTCAGTGGTAAGGAAGCTGCCTATCAATGCTGGAGACTTGAGTTTGATCCCTGAGTCAGGAGGATTTCTTGGAGAAGGAAACGGCAACCCTCTCTAGTATTCCTGCCTGGGAAACCCAATGGATAGAGGAGCTTGGCAGGCTACAGTCCAAGGGGTCGCAAAAGAGTCAGACATGACTTAGCGACTAAACAACAACAAGTTTTATCACAGCATGTTCATTGGAGTTACAAGTCTTCATTGTAGTCCTGTTATTAATGATAAAGAGATGAAGAAAGTAAGTGTAAATAGCTACTTTTTGAAACTTGGAGAACAGGAAGTTTATCTTGATTAGTTGGTTGGCTGATTTTAATTGAAAAACGGCATTGGCATAATATTTATGCCAAAAAGTCAGTAGAGAAGGAAAAGTAAAAATGGAAGACGGGAAGAAGATAGCAAAGGTAATTAAAAATATATTATCCCTGAGAAATCTGGCAAAAATGAGATTCATGAAAAAGGTGAAGAATTTAACAGTTGATATACAATTTAATTTAGAGATGGTAGGTACAAGGCAAGTAATTTTAAATTAATGAAATTTTGAGAGTTTATATCATATAAATGCACTTATTAATAATTTTGAACTGACATAGAAAGAAGTTTACTTGGATCATGATGTAGAAAGCAGAAAAGGTTAAAACATCCTTTACTGAAAATGCGAGAAGGATCTGATTCAAAGAAAGGGAAATATTTATTAAGATCTTGAGAACTCACTTACAGGCAATCAATTTAAAATGATTATTATACTGACAGTTTGCATGTTTTTCAGTAATAGTAATGATCTATTTGTGTGTACATAATAAATGACATAGTATGTCCTGGAATCTAAGAAATTCATGATAGGAAAGGAAGAAAGAAAAGGATAGATGAATGGGAAAAAAAAAGTATCAAGGAACATTTATCTTTGGATGCTTGAATAGGCATTTTGAATCAATGCTTGATTTCAACTTAGAAGGGAGAGCCATTTCTTTACGTAAATTTCTTTATTTATTTTAATTGAAGGATAATTGCAATATTGTGATGGTATCTGCCATACATGACTGTAGTCATACATCTGATCCCTCCCTCCCGAACCCATTTTTTGTGATAAGTTAAAGTGTTGGACTGTGGAAGCTGTTGGGCAGATTATGTAAAGAATATAGTTTGTAAGAAGTCAAGGAACCGAGTGATTAAGGGTTTGGATATGCTGTCCTTGAATCCTGAAGTGAGTGATTTAGCAGCACTTGAACTGACTAGAAAAATCATATGAAATAGGGGAAATATTCAGTGAATATGAGTGAGTTTCTTAAATGGCAATGGACTATAAACAAATTATAAGAAATGGATAGGAGAGATGGAAGAAATGAGACATAAAGAAGCAGATAACAAGTATGTAGAAGAAAAATAAAGAAATGGAATTGGAGAGTCAGTGAGCCTTGTAATCTCACTTTCTGATACTGGAGTAGATGGCATATGAAACTGAACACCTGCAGTGAAAGCACTATTCTTAGCTGATATATAAATTTTAGTTCAGGACAGAAAACATAAGAAATATTCAAAAAGTTATTCTTGGCTGGTAGATTTGGGGAGAGGGAATATTGTTAAGGAGAGTGTTGGTCATGTGCCATACATTAGTGGAAAAGTGTGCAGTGCAAGAAAGGGGAAATAATTTGGATCAGGAGAGGGAAAACAGAGAGCATCCTGGGAAGGACAGAGATCATCTAAACAGTTTGCATTTTGTTGATTGTAAAAAAAAAAAAAAAAAAAACATAAAGCATCACTGTAAGAGAAGACAGACTTAGATTTGAATGACAGTTGAAGAAGTATGACCAATCATGCCAAAGGCATGGTACAGACACAGATATTTTATTTTAAACACAGTTTATAAGTAGGGATTTTATTCAGGTTGAAGAGGCATGATTCTTAATGATCATAGAATGAGGGGAAAGATGAACATTGAAATAGTTTATCCTGTATAGTGTGGCTAAACAAGTTAATAGAAACTGAAAAGTGTATTTAAAACTATAGAAGAGTTTCAGTCATAAATATTTTTGATGCCAAAATCCAAAATAAAATATCAATAAATAGATTTTAATAATACATTTAGCATAAAAGGCATTTTATTATGAAAGAGATACACCCTAGAACTCTGAGGTTGATTAATATTAGGAAATGCATTGGCTAAATAAGAAAACCATCCAGTAGTCCCAGTAGATATTACAATGGCCTTGATTGTATTCAACATGCCTTAATCATAAACTCTGGGTAAACCAGGGATACAAAACTATTTCTCAAAGTAATTAAGTATATTAGTCATGTAAAGCAAAAACATATTCAGCAAAGTATTATGTTTTCATAAAAACTTTCTATTTAAGCATTTCAATTACTTCCATTATACCAAAGAATAAACTTAATAATCCATAATGCAGCCTTCAAAGCCCTTTAACTGAGTTTTAATTATCTCTTCAGTGTGATCCCAGACACTCTTTTCATTGCTTTCTTCACTCTGCTTTAGAATCAGTACTTGTGTTGGTTTCTTTTCATATAATGCTTAGCTTTTCCTGTTGATAAAATGTAACATGTTCTGTTTCCAGAGAAATGGTCTGTGGCCACCCAGATTAGTGAGATACTCAGTTATTTTCTAGCATATCACCAAAGCCATCACCTTGTACTAGTAATTTCTCTATTTCCTTTAAAACTGATAGGTCTATAAGGAGATAAAAGTTGTTAGCTCTATTCTACATTGCAGGTTTAGAGCTTAGTATTTACATCTATTTCTCTAACTGGAGATTCTCTGTAGTATAATTATTCAAGGGAGACAGGGCCTGCTTTCCATGGCAAAGGAGAAATATATAAATGCTAATTTTTTTCCTATTAAATTTTCCTCTCTTTTATAGGCAAATGTGATTTAGGCTCAACCAAACAAACATCTCTACTAAGATTCTGAATCTCGAGAGAATGACAGTTAAAAAAGAGAGAGAGAGGTGTGGATTCCTTTGTCTAACAGTCGTGGTAATGACCACGGGATGAGGATGATGATGGCAATTGGAATGGCAGCAGTCTTCAACTAATCATTTCCATGATATGAAATTGGTTGAGGTTGTAGCTATCCAAAACTCAAGGTTTAATCCTATTTTTAAGCCTGCATTATCAACTTTACCACAGATGATGTGAGCTATTTAGTTTACTTCCTTAAATGCATTGGTGAAAGATCTTTTTGTTGTAAAACAAGGCATAGATTAAGCCTAATACATATGGTTAACTTAATGGATTTTTACATGTTGAACAAGTAACCACCACTATCATCAATAAACAGACTCCAGGTCATTACAGACGCTGTCCAGTTGCCCCAAATCCCACAGCCCTGTTGTGACTGCTATTTAATTTAATGGCAATTATGTCCTTGCTTCACTTTATAATTTTACAACTGGCATGCTGCAGTCCATGGGGTCGCAAAGAGTAGGACACGACTGAGTGACTGAACTGAACTGGTTAATTTGTTCATGAATATTCAGATAGTGTTGGTCCCTTAATGGACTGGAACCTGGTGGTCCAGAGTCAATGATGAGAAAGTGAAAGAAGGAAAGAGGCTAGTATGCCCTGGGTTATGCAGCCGGCTTTGGCGCTCCAGGGAATCAGCCAGAAATAGAGAGAAAGAAAGAAAGAAAGACAACCAGACAGCCAGACATGGGGACCCAAGCTCTGATGGAGCAAAGGCGTTTTAATCAACATGGCATGGGCATATAGACTGTTTTACAAGGTAGTTAATCTCAGCAAAGATGAAGATTAAAATTCCAGACTTACAAAACACAAGGCGATCCCTATTAAAGAGAGAAGAGGGTACTTATCACCATAATGAGAAACTAATAAAGGAAATGCCTGGATTCCTCAGCCCCGGGAAAGATCTGCCTCTCCTCATATTCCTGAATATTCAGAGCCAGAGGATTCCTGACAAGATAGTAAACTTTATCGGTCACTTTTTAACTCTGGACACAGTTATAGTTCCTAGGCAAGTGGAGATGTTAAGACATCCTATTTTCAAGGTCACAGTCTATTAAAAAACAGAATAACAGTGCAAAATAAGCAAATGCCACTTCAATTTAGTACCTCAGAAAACATCAATAATTAAATTTTATTTATCATCAAGCAAGAGAAAATGAAGCCCTGATAGAATGTATTTAAAGACTCTTGTACTTGAAAATGTAAGCTTCAATGTTTACTGATACTTTTTTTTTCTTATGAATACATCTGCTTTAAAGGAATAGGAGGCCTTTCTGATGTTGCAAAGATATATTTCCCATATAATTTCTTTAACTACCAGGTGACATTTTAATCACAATTCCAAAGGTATTTTTTTTCTTTTAATTTTTATGCTGATTTGTTTTATCATCTGAAAAAGTTATCTTTATAAGTAATTTCCAAATAGCTTCTTTTGAATAAAGGGTTATATACAGAAATTAAATTTTATGTGAATAAAAAGTATCTATATGTATTTCAAAGATACCAAAAGAGGTTATGCATCAGGGATACCTTTTAAACTGGTATTCTAATAGTATCTGCAACAAAGAATAGCTGTTTCCAGTTTACCACTTAAAATTTTAACTACATTTGATGAAATTGATAATACTAACTCACATATTTGAATTTATTTTTTATACAATATTGAGCAGATATTTTCATATGAGCAATTCAGCATTAATTCACTGTTTAGGAAATTTAATGAGTTATTAAATTTGTTGCTAATTTGCAAAATCTAAAATAGTTTCAAAGAAATACTGTTCTGTGATTTGAATACTTATATTTCAATATAGATAGCTTTTCTTCCCCCAGCAATCTGCATTTATTTAGATGATGGAGGAAAATTCACTTATCAAATGGTATAAAGCAAGATTGGGTCAAAGGAGTGCGTGACTGTGTGAGCTGTTTCTGTTTCCTCTTTGGTGTTTCTATGATTTATCTTTTTCCCTGAAAACACACACTCAGTTCAGTTCAATTCAGTTCATTCAGTCGTGTCCGACTGTTTGCGACACCATGAATTGCAGCACGCCAGGCCTCTCTGGCCATCACAAACTCCCGGAGTTTACTCAAACTCATGCCTATTGAGTCAGTGATGCCATCCAGCCATCTCATTCTCTGTCGCCCCCTTCTCCTCCTGCCCCCAATCCCTCCCAGCATCAGGGTCTTTTCCCATGAGTAAACACTTCACATGAGGTGGCCAAAGTATTGGAGTTTCAGCTTCAGCATTAGTCCTTCCAGTGAACACCCAGGACTTATCTCCTTTAGGATGGACTGGTTGGATCTCCTTCCAGTCCAAGGGACTCTCAAGAGTCTTCTCCAGCACCACAGTTCAAATAGCACAATTTTTCAGTGCTCATCTTTCTTCACAGTCCAACTCTCACATCCATACATTACTACTGGAAAAACCATAGCCTTGACTAGATGGACCTTTGTTGGCAAAGTAATGTTTCTGCTTTTTAATATGCTATCTAGATTGGTCATAACTTTCCTTCCAAGGAGTAAGCATCTTTTAATTTCATGGCTGCAGTCACCATCCGCAGTGATTTTGGAGCCCAAAAAATAAAGTCTGACACTGTTTCCACTGTTTCCCCATCTATTTCCCATGAGGCGATGGGAGCAGGTGCCATAATCTTAGTTTTCTGAATGTTAAGCTTTAAGCCAACTTTTTCACTCTCCTCTTTCACTTTCATCAAGAGGTATTTCAGTTCCTCTTCACTCTCTGCCATAAGGGTGTTGTCATCTGCATATTTGAGGTTATTGATATTTCTCCCAGCTATCTTGATTCCAGCTTGTGCTTCTTCCAGCCCAGTGTTTCTCATGATTTACTCTGCATATAAGTTAAATAAGCAGGGTGACAATATACAGCCTTGGCATAATCATTTCTGTATTTGGAACCAGTCTGTTGCTCCATGTCAGTTCTAACTGTTGCTTCCTGACCTGCATACAGGTTTCTCAAGAGGCAGGTCAGGTGGTCTGGTATTAACATCTCTTTCAGAATTTTCTACAGTTTATTGTGATCCACACAGTCAAAGGCTTTGGCATAGTCAATAAAGCATAAATAGATGTTTTTCTGGAACTCACTTGCTTTTTTGATGATCCAGCGGATATTGGTGATTTGATCTCTGGTTTGTCTGCCTTTTCTAAAACCAGCTTGAACATCTGGAAGTTCTCAGTTCATGTATTGCTGAAGCCTGGACTGGAGAATTTTGAGCATTACTTTACTAGCGTGTGAGTGCAATTTACATGAGTGCAATTGTGTGGTAGTTTGTCCTATTCAAATTACCTAGCAGAAGATGAAATAATTCAGATTCTAAAGGTATTAATTAGTAACTTTAGCACCCTTCATTTAAGGAAGGTATGAAGTGGAGCATTTTGTTTTCAAGCTTATTCTGGTTTTATGTCCTTCTTTAGTATAGGCTGCCTTCTCTCACTGAACAAATATGGTTATCAAAAAACATTAAGACATTATGCAACTAAATAAGCCTTTTCATCTTTATTAAAATTACAGTGAAAAGCGTAAGAATTATAGATTTTCCCCAGTATAAGATAAATAGAGAATACTTTAGTCATGAATACACCGGATTTAGGATTTTAGTCACCAATGAATTCCAGAAATTTCAGCACTTCGGTTATATGGTAAACAAACACACAAAAGGGATCACTGAGAAAAATGTCCACTAAAAGTGTAAAAACTGTGAAAACTGGGTGAGACTGCAAACAATCAGAATTAACAAAATTAACTGTATTCTATTCTCAGCCATTATCTTACTACAATGTAAATTTCTGTTGCAAACAAAATCCATTTTCTGAAATCCATTTCTTCACTATATTGTGTTGTTTGAAAGTTATTTTGATGAAGTTCAGTGTGCAAAGCCAAGATTAAAAAAACAATGGTTTACAAAGAAAAAAAAAAGTCATGTCAAACTTGTAAAAGATGTCCACAGGTAAGAAATCTGTAACTAATATTTTCAAGAACAAAAACCTGTATTATTTTGGATTATATCTCTACTATCTTTGGCTTTCATTCTCAAGGTTATTTTATTTATTTATTTTTAATATGGATTTTCCCATTCCAATCTTTGCATTTGAGTTCCAGACAGTAAGCACAAAGGAAAGAAGAAATATCTTATGTCTTTTATTTAAAGAGTCTTCCTGAAATCACTTACTAATATTCTGTTCATAGTTCATTAGTCAAAAATTTGTCACAAGTCCAAAACTAGCTACACATAGGACCTAAAATATGTCTTTAAACCATAGTGGCAAGTTACCGTAGCAAAATTAGAGTTCATGTATCGAAATGAGAAGATGAGAAAAAAATAACTAGAGGAAATAAAGCATTTCTGGATAATTGGTACTCAGAAAATTGTTCCATTTTTGACATTGATAGCAACAAGCACCTTTTACAAAATCTTGATTAGATACAATGGCTTGTCAGGTTCTTTGAGATTGCTGGGTATGGAATAACATATTTTGATCCCCTTGAGAATAAACTGGCAATCTGCTCCAATATTCTTGCCTAGAAAATTCCATGGACAGAGGATTCTGGCAGGCTACAGTCAGTCTACAGAGCCACAAAAAGTCAGACACAACTGAGCCTGCAAACATGCAACTAGAAAATGTTTTATATCTTCCTGGTGATTCTTCTACATTTATATTTTTTTATTTACCTTAATGAATTGAGTACCTTTGCCAGTAAAATGTTAAAATAATAACTTTAAGCAACATAATTATATTTTGAGATTTAATGCCAATGCTTCAAATAGTTTGCTATCTAGCACATGTCTTAAGGATAAGAAACCATTTATTTAGCTTGTTAATTGTTTTAAAATCTTCATACTTTTTCTATTTAATAAGTTAATATGAAGATTTAGATTAATATAATTCCTAATTGTTAATCTATTTTAAGTTGCTGAGCCAAAATAAATTAATGTTTGTGGTACTTGTATTTTTGCTTTTAATTTACTAATGTTTTCTCATATTTTTATATACAGTTCACACTGTGCTTATATTTAATGTTTATATATATATATGTATGTGTGTGTGTATATATATAATTATACACATATACATTTTTGGCTTTCTTTGGATGTTAAATTGTGACATTTTGTTGAGTAATGATGGTGGTGTAGCATGCTGTCAGGTCCGACTCTAGGACCCCATGGACTGTAGTCCATCAGATTCCTCTCTCCATGGGATTTTCTAGGCAAGAATATTGAAACAATCTTCCCTTTTTTTCTCCAGGGGATCTTCCCAACCCAGGTAACAAACCCATATCTTTTGCACCTCCTGAATTAGTAAGCAGATTCTTTACTACCTGGGAAGCCCTAAGTTGTGTACATTACTTCAAATATTTTTTCCTATAGTTTTAGACAGTGTTTATAAAATGGAAATAATCTGCTCTTTGAAGGTTTACTAAAACTCATCATCATGTAAATCATATGATATTTTAGAAAGAATTCCTCAATGACAGAATGTGTGTGAAATTCTATTTTAGTGTTTCAATAGAAAATAAGAGGGGAAGAATTAGAAATGACAAAGACAAAACTTTAAAGATATGTCACTGTAAAAGCTTTCATGGTGCAGTAGTGCAATGGGATTTTGAATAACATATAATAAATACCTAGAATAATAGTACCCAAGTCATATTATCTGATGATTTATTTCTGGAAGAACTGACTGGCCCAAGGTCAAATGCCTGCAAATTCCATTTTTGTTTTTTTTTTGTTTCCTTTGTTATAATATGAGTAGACAGTTAAATCTCACCAGATTCTTGGATAAAGTCTCTAACATGACAGAGTGAAACTGAAATTAATAAATGAATAAAAAAGACACTTGTCAAAATTTTCATACTATGTGAAATATACTGTTTAGATGTAAAAGAAGATATTCTGTTCTTGTACAAGTATATCAAGATTTTTTCAGGTTGTCTGAGTTCCTGTGTATTAAATACATCATGGAGTGGTACTTGGTGAAGAGGCCAATGGAGGGACTTGAGAGTAAGAAACAAATCTAAAAAAAAAAAAAAAAAAAAAGTTGTATAATATGAGAAAACATAAGGATCAGTTAGTGCAGAACACCACAAAACAATACTAACAGTACACTCAGAATGATAAAGAGAAGAAACTGAGGTGAGAGAACTAACAAAAAGTGATCCAAATTTACCTCATGTGAGTGGAAAACATGTTTCCTGAGCAAAACACCCTTGAGTGATAAAATGACTAAAGTAAGGTCCAGTGAAAGCCATTCCATTGATGGCTACAGATAAACACTAAACAACACTATAGATAAATGTTAGTTGTGTGTTCATTGATGGCATTCAAAGATAGAAAGAGAGGGGAAGGATGTATTAAAGGTAAAATTAAAGCTTTGATGTACACAGGACATGAGGTTTTTCAAGAACAAGGGTCTGATACTCAAAAGAAAATAGAATAGAATCTTTTAATTTTGGTAGTATTAGATTTTCACTCTGGAATCCTAAATAAAACTAAATATCAATAAACAGCAATTGTTTAGAGATATTTTAAACATTAAAGTATCAAATTATTTATATTTCACACACTAAGTTACAGGATGCTACTGAAGATTGTTACAATTTTAAAGAAGGGAAAATAGAAATATACTGGAAGACATGGAATCCAGGAGGGGAAAAAAGTGGTATTCAACTTTTTTGTCATATTCATTTCAAAGTGGTAGTCATTTCAAAGGAAAAAGACAGAATTTAAAAATCAGCACGGAAGTGAAAGAATTTCATGGAACAGTTGTACGGCATTTGTATGGGGAAAACTATCCAGCAATATTATTCAGCACTCTACCGAGGTACCTCTCAGGGGGGATATGCTGTCAAAAGAGAAAATGCAACTAAGACCGAAAGACAAATTCTAATTTTACAGCTGAAATTATCAAAAGTGAGTATACCTCCGTGATCACTATCCTGGTTAAGAAGTTATCAGTAACCCAAAATTGCCCCATTATACACCACTTCAGTCAATATGACAAGCATCCCATCTTATCATTTTGTTTTTCTCTTTGTTTGTCTTTCTGGCTAAAATGCCATGCCTTTGAATTTATTGATTCTTTCATTGGCTTGAGTCTGCTGTTGAAGCTCTTTATTGAATGCTCAGTTCTGTCATTGTATTCTTCAGAGCCAGGATTAGTGTTTGGTTTGGTTTATAGTTCTTTGGTTTTCTTTTGACAGGGGATGAGATGACATCACAGACTCATTGGACATGAGTTTGAGCAAACTCTGGGAGATGGAGAAGGACAGGGAAGCCTGGCGTGCTGAAGTCCATGGGGTCACAAAGAGTCAGACATGATTGAGCAACTGAACGACAAAATTTCTTTGTTAACCTTATTTTGTTTATTTATTGCTTTCCTGATTTGTTTACTTATCTAAGCTACTTTGCATTTCATTGCATAAGATGAAATAATTATTCTGTAAGATGATTATTTTTGAATTCTTTTTCAGGTAATTCATAAATATCCATTCTTTGATAGGGTCATATATGCCTGGCTATTCATGATACCTGTAGACTTTTATTGGTGTCTAGGTATGTGATGGAGCAAGTACATCCTTTGACCTTGTAGACAGGTTTCAGCAAGCAAAGACTTTCTGTCAATTCCCAGGGCTGGTATTATTCTGTCCAGAGTCACAGTTATATTGCTTTGGAGCTGGATCACCAAATCTAAGTTACAGCAGCACTAGAGGCTACTGCAGGTCCACAGCGGGTTCTGCAGTTGGTAGGTCTGTACCAGGGACTTGGGGATGCATGGATCCTGTCCGGAGTTTAGGTGGATGCTACTGCCTCCAGAACCTTGTTCAGTAGAGTAGTATTATGACAAGCGTCTGTTTCAGTCTCTGCAGCTAGGTCTGCTGACACTGGGTCTGTTAAGAGGTGTGTGGTTTCTAAAAGGTGTGTGGATTCTAGCAGGTCCCTGAGAAGGCTCCTGCCGGGTCGCTAGGTGAGCCCCTGGGAGGGCAGAACTGTCCCCAGGCCACGGCTGAGAGGAGCTGGAGCTCAGTCTCGGGCTGCTTCAGGGTTCACACTAGGGCTGAGGTCCACAGGTCTGGTTCTCCAGGCCCCGGGTGGCATGCCTCCTATCATGCTCCTGGGCAGACAAAATGGCTCCTGGTTGTGGAGATACAGCATCTGCAGCGGGACCCAGGTTGGTAAGCTGACCTCAGGTGACACAGATGGGAGTGCCTCTTGGTGAGTGCTGGGGCAAGCAGAACTGTTCTTATGCTGCACTTAGGAGGACCTGGAACCAAGTCATAGGCTGTTTCAGGATCTGCCAGATGAGCTTTGGCTGGCCTGCCTCCCAGGGCATGAATGAACAATTCTCCTACTGGGCCCCTGGGCTGGCAGGACTGCTTATGAACTTTGCTGGGAGTGGTTTAAGCCAAATATATGGGTTGTTTAGGTCCATTTTAGCTATTCTGGAGGGAAAAAAAGTGGAAGTGCAACCTACCAGGTCTTTGAGCCAGCAAAATTGATCATGGATTGTGGCTGGGGTGGGTAGGGATACAGTTAAAGTCATACCAAGTTCTGAAGACCTGCATCCAAGGGCTCTGGGGCAGCTGAGAGGAGTTAGAGCCAGGTCAAGAGCCTGTAATATAATATAAATATATATCTATATATATTTATAGTATAAATTTTTATTATATATAGTAAGTTTGCATCATGGTTTCTGGCAGTTAACTTAAAAAATGGAAATACGGTTGCTGTATATAAGACAGAAACACCTAGCTACTCTTACCTGTCATTTCACCACCATGGATCTTCCTTCTTCTGCTTAAGAAAAGCTAAAGGGAGACAATTAAATGAGATTTTTGAGGTTGTGTGAGAGTAGTTTTCACAAAGGTATTATCAAATGCCATGCCAGAAATATCTGTGAGTATAAATCACTGAAGTCAAATTACTGACTTCTATACACAAAGCAAACATAGGGAGATGAGTGAGACAGTAGTTCTTCTGCCATTCAGAACTGTGGTCATTAGGAGATGGAAGACAGTGAAACCAGAAAATGTGGAATGAATTGTTTGTCTGGGCCCTGTGACATTTTAAAGGGAAGAAATGCAAGAATTTTTCTACTTTGCATCTATTCTTCATTTTCAAGTTGAATATCAGTGATACTATGTAGGGAATGCAATTTAATGATAAAGTATTAACTATGCTAAAAGGAAACATGACTCAGAGGAGATGAGTGGCATCAAAATGCTGAAGGTTGACTTCAGCTGCTCTAAGAGCTGTTATGAGGGGTTGACCTCCAGTGTTCTCTAGCTGAAAAAAATCACCAAGAAAGAGAAGAGTAGTGATAAATAGTGACTGACTTGGAAGTATCCTTTAAGAAAATAAGTATTGCTAATTAACATATAATTACATTTTCAACAGAAAAAGCATAACAAAGTTGCATCAGTTGGTGTAAGGATTATTTCGGTAACATTGCATGCTAAGTTACTTCGGTTGTGTCCAACTCTTTGCAACCCTGTGGATTGTAACCCACCAGGCTCCTCTGTCCATGAGATTCTCCAGCTAAGAGTACTGGAGTTGGGTTGCCATGCCCTCCTCCTAGGTATCTTTCCTACCCAGAGATCAAATCTGAGTCTTGTATATCTTCTACATTAGCAGGTCAGTTCTTTATCACTATCACCCAGGAAGCCCAAACATTGTTACTACTTATTTAATTTCTACCACCTCTGTAGAATTAATTATAACAAATATGTTAACATATTATGACCTCTGTACTGAGGCTAAATTGTGATAAATGTGCACAACATGGAACTTTAAAGCAGAACGTGATCTTTTAATCATAGATTTATAAACTTACCAAGTTAAAAAGTTCTATTTCAAATTCTGGGAGCACAGATTGTGTGCTGTGTTCTTAGTCATTCAGTTGTGTCCAACTCTTTGCAACCCCTTGGACTGTAGCCCATCAGTCTCCTCTCTGTCCATGGGAATTCTCCAGGCTAGAATACTGGAGGGGGTTCCCATGCCCCCACCCTTCCAGGAGATCTTTCCAATCCAGGGATGGAACCCAGGTCTTCTGCATTATAGATGTCTCTTTACCAGCTGAGCCACCAGGAAGGCGAGATTAGGTGATCAAATAAAAATTTCATTTTAAAATGAAATTTGGACATGTTAAATTTCTAATGACTAGCCCCATGAAGAAATTAGGAAAGATAGTGACATAGTAGCAGCAGCAAATACACCTTAATATTTAGAAAAAATACATTTAGATCATAATATGTAGTTCATAGTCAGACAATATATGATTCAAAATATATATACATTCTTATGTAAAAAATGTGAAAGTTTCTTGAAAGGCCTCAACCTAAATGTCAACAGATCTGTCTTTAAATATTGAAAGTAAAGTTATTTTGGGGCTTTCTAGGTGGCGCAGTGGTAAAGAACCTGCCCGCCAACACAGGAGACACAAGAGACACAAGTTCTATCTGTGGGTCAGGAAGATCTTCCAGAGAAGGAAATGGTAACCTGCTCCACTGTTCTTGCTTGGAAAATTCCATGGATAAAGGAGCCTGATGGGCTGTAGTCCATGGGGTTGCAAAGAGTTGGATATGACTGAGCACACACACACACACACACACACACACACACACACACACACACACACAAATTTACTTTGACATAGAAAACTAAAAGTATCTATCAGTAAAATCTACCTTAATCAAGAGGAATAGTCCTCTGTTATTTGTCAAATTGTTTTAATAAATTATCAAGCCTTATGCTAAACAAAGGATTAAGTTAGAAAATTTGGCCCACAGAACTATGAACAGTTGTAATGATACAATTGTTGTTCATATGTTCTTTATCTTATTATATATTTGCAGGCTATCTGAGAATAAATCGGTCTTTATCAAAAAAGTTTATAAAATGGAATTTATTTTTACTAATTCGGAGATTCCTTTTTAAAATTTTTTTTTCATTTATTTTTATTAGTTGGAGGCTAATTACTTCACAACATTTCAGTGGGTTTTGTCATACATTGACATGTTCTTTAAAGTGCTGAATAATATTCAAATGTCTGAATGTACGACAGTTTATCTGTTCATCACTGAAGGACATCTTAGTTACTTCCAAGTTTGGGCAATTATGCACAAAGCTGCTATAAACATCTGTTTGAAGGTTTTTTGGTGGACAAAGTTTCCTATTCATTTGGTAACTAACAAGGAGCAGAAGTCTGATCCTATGGTATGAATTCATTTAATTTTGTAACAAACCATCACTATGTCCTCCAAAATGAGATTAACAGTTTGCATTTCCACCAGCAATGTATGAAAATTCCTGTTGCTTCCCATCCCAACCAGCTTTTTGTGTTGTCAGTGTTTCAAATTTTAGTCAGGTTGTATAATGGTATCTCATTTGAACTTGTAGTTTTTTGATGGCATGGGATATGGAGCATCATTTTGTATGCTTATCTGCCACTGCATATCTTTGGCAAAATGTTAGATAAGCTGTTTGGTCTATTTTTTAACTGGGTTGCTGTCTTGTTATTGTTGAGATTTACGAGCTCCTTGTCCATTTGTATACTAGTCTCTTCTGAAATGTGTCTTTTGCAAGCATTTTCTGTTCTTTGGTGTGTCTTCTTATTCTCTTGACATTGTACTTCATAGAGTAGAATTTTCTTTTTCTGTTTGTTTGCTTTTAATTTTAATTAAGTCCAGTTTATTTATTTATTGTTGGAGTCATACCAAGAAAACCATTGCCATAATCAAGGTCATTGAGGTTTTCCAGACTCCTTTAATACTTTTGTACAGTTAGGTCTGTCATCGATTTTGAGTTAATTTCTGTGAGGTGTGTAAATTCTGTCTAGATTGATTTTTTTCACACATGAATATTCACTCATTCCAGCACTTTGTGTTCAAGAGATTATTATTTTTTTAATTTATTTTTTTATTTGTAGTGAATTTTGTCATACATTGAAATGAAACAGCCATGGGTTTACATGTGTTCCCCATCCCGATCCCCCCTCGCACCTCCCTCTCCACCCGCTCCCTCTAGGTCTTCCCAGTGCACCAGGTCCGAGCGCTTGTCTCATGCATCCAACCTGGGCTGGTGATCTGTTTCACCCTAGATAATATACATGTTTCGATGCTGTTCTCCTGAAACATCCCACCCTCGCCTTCTCCCACAGAGTCCAAAAGACTGTTCTATAAATCTGTGTCTCTTTTTCTGTTCTGCATATAGAGTTATCATTAACATCTTTCTAAATTCCATATATATGTGTTAGTATATTGTAATGGTCTTTATCTTTCTGGCTTACAACAGATTATTTTTGTTCTACTGTATTGCATTTTCTCCTTTATAAAAGATCAGTTGATTATATTTAGGGTAGTCTATTTCTGGGCTCTTTTTTCTGTTCCACTGATCTATATTGTCTATTTGTTTATCAATATCTTACTCTCCTCATTACTTTAGCTTTTTGTTAAGTCTTGAAGTCAGGTAATGTTAGCCCTCCAACTTTGTTGTTTTGCTTTAATATTTTGTTGGCTATTCTGGGTTGTTTGCCTCTCCATGTGTACTTTAGAATCAGTTTACTGACATGCATTAAATAACTTGTTGGCATTTTGGTTGGGATTCCCTTAAATATATAAATTTGGGAAGAACTGACATCTTGACAATATTAAGTATTCTTAACCACTAATGTGGGCTATCTATTTATTCAGTTAAATTATGTTCATCTCATCAGCATTTTTCCTTCTGGAGGTTTTGTACATATTTTTTCTAAATTTGCATCTAAGTATTTTCTTTTTGTGACTGCTAATGCAAATGATATTTGCTTTTAATTTGTTCATTGTTGATATCTGGTAAAACAGTTGACTTTTACATTTATTTTAATATTATATATGCCTTTTTAACATTAGGCTGAGAGGGCAATATGTTAACCTAATGCAAAGTAACCTCCATGAGTATCTTTTAAGTTTTAGTATTTGTTATGGTATAAATACTAGGCTCTCAGGTGGCTCAGTGGGTAAAGAATCCACCTGCAATGCAGGAGATGCAGGAGACGTGGGTTCAGTCCCTAGATCAGGAAAATCCCCTGGAGAAGGGAGTGGTAACCAACTCCAGTATTCTTGCCTGGAGGATCCCATGGACTTAGGAGTCTGGCAGGCTACAATCCACGGGGTCACAAAGAGTCAGACATGATTGAAGTGACGGAGCAAGCAAGCAAGCATGGTATAAATAATATATTGCCTTGCCCCAACCACTCCAAAACTTAGTATCTTAAAACAATAACTGATTATCTGGCTTGCAGTTTTGAGAATCTGCAGTTGGGTTTGGACTACGTTAGATGGATCATCTGTAGATCTCAGGTGAGTTCACTTATACAATAATTTATATGTTAATAAAAGTCAAGCCGACAGACAATGGCAGAAAATTAAGTTGTCTAGACATTATATAGCCCTTGGGTGGGAAGATTTGGATAACTGAGACATTGTCTTTAATCAGGACAGTATAGCTTTCTGTGTTTTTCACATTACTAGTTATAGGTTCTGAAGAACAGTATTAGAGAGGACAAATATCTTCTCACCTCACAACTGCTAACATTATACTGGTCAAAACAAGTCACATAACTGCTCCCAGAAAGGAAGTTGGATGCCACAAGCAGCAAGTATTTGAGGAGAATTTGTGGCCGTATTTGCTATCACCTCTGTGTTTGGTTTCTGTGTCTATGCTTCCTTGGGGCTTCCTGAGTGTCACTAGTCATGAAGAACCTACCTGCCAATGCAGGAGACAAAAGAGATGCTGTTTGGGTTTCTGGGTTGCAATGATCCCTGGAGGAAGACATGGCAACACAGTCCTGGATTCCTGCCAAGAGAATCCCAAGGACAGAGAGTGGCCTGGTGGGCTGCAGTCCATAGGATTTCAATGAGTTGGACATGACTGAAGGGACTTAGCACGCATGCACATGCTTCCTTATCCTCAAACTGAAGTATTAACAAAGCTTCTATATAAGGTTCTTATGTTATTTCAATTAATCAATATTTTAACCTACTTAGAACAAAGTCTAGCAAATGTTAAGACCTATATTTTTTGCTATTATTATTGATGTTATTACTACATGTAGACACTGAGGAAATATGAGTCCCATGATGATAAATAACATATTATACAAATTTACATAAAATCAGTGTCTCCTATCAACTCTGCTCAGTTCAGTTGCTCAGTCGTGTCTGACTGTGTGACCGCATGTACTGCAGCACACCAGGCCCCCCGTCCACCAACAACTCCGAGAGCTTGCTTAAAGTCATGTCCATTGAGTCTGTGATGCCATCCAACCATCTCATCCTCTGTTATCCCCTTTTCCTCCCTCCTTCAATCTTTCCCAGCATCAGGGATTTTTCAAAAGGGTCAGCTCTTTGCATCAGGTGGCCAAAGTATTCCAGTTTCAGCTTTAACGTCAGTCCTTCCAATGAGTAATCAGGACCGATTTCCTTTAGGATGGACTGGTTGGAACTCCTTGCAGTCCAAGGGACTCTCAAGAGTATTCTTCAACACCACAGTTCAAAAGCAGCAATTCTTTGGCACTCAGCTTTCTTTATAGTCCAATTCTCACAATCATACATGACAATTGGAAAAACCATAGCCTTGACTAGACGGACCTTTGTTGACAAAGTAATTTCTCTGCTTTTTAATATACTGTCTCGGTTGATCCTAATTTTCCTTCCAAGGAGTAAGCATCTTTTAATTTCATGGCTGCAGTCACCATCTGAAGTGATTTTGGAGTCCAAAAAAGAGTCTACCACTGTTTCTGTTGTTTTCCCATCTATTTGCCATGAAGTGATGGGACTGGAGGCCATGATCATAGTTTTCTGAATGTTAAGCTTTAAGCAAACTTTTTCACTCTCCTCTTGCACTTTCATCAAGAGGCTCTTTAGTTCTTCCTCACATTTGGCCATAAGGGTGGTGTCATCTGCATATCTGAGGTTATTGATATTTCTCCCGGCAGTCTTGATTCCAGCTTGTGCTTCTTCCAGTCCAATGTTTCTCATGCTGGACTCTTCATATAAGTTGAATAAGCAGGATGACAATATACAGCCTTGACGTACTACTTTCCTGATTTGGAACCAGTCTGTTCTTCCATGTCCAGTTCTAACTGTTGCTTCCTGACCTGCATCCAGTTTTCTCAAGAGGCAGGTCAGGTGGTCTGGTATTCTCAAGTCTTTCATAATTTTCCACATAGGCTTTGGCATAGGGAATAAAGCAAAAATAGATGTTTTTCTGGAACTCTCTTGCTTTTTCCATTATCCAAAAGACGTTGGCAATTTGATCTGTGGTTCCTCTGCCTTTTCTAAAACCAGCTTGAACATCTGGAAGTTCACAGAAGTTCCCTGCAGTTCCTATCAATTACATGGAACATAATGAGTGATCTGTACATATGCTTTGTATGAGTAAATGGATAAAGTGACATCTTTCAGCTATCTTTTTAAATGCTAACTGAAGAGTCTGGCTCCTTGTTAAAAACCTGTGTGTGATATTTTAGGCTTGAGAGTAGGCAGTTCTAAAGGCTTTTCCTGCCAGGCCTCACAGGGAAAAGCTGCCCTCCCCACACCAGACTTGGCAAACAGCCAACGAGCTGCAGTTTCTGAAGAGAGTAGCCATGAAGGACACTTGCCCCTCTGGCCAGCCACGCTCTTATGCATTATTTTCATTTCTAACGGAGGGCCATTTCCTTTGAGACTTTCTTTGTGAAAACCTTAGATAGAGGACTTTCTCAAGTGAGAAAGCAGGGATACCTGACACTCTTTACCACTCTGACTCATGGCTCAGCACTTCTCCCACCTCTGGCTCTGCCCTCCTGCCCCTTGCTTTCAGGGTTCATAAAACCGCAGCTGCAGAAGCCTCGGGGTTCCCTGTCAATGCGATAACTTCCACATCTGCGCTAGGCCACCGGACCCGGAGTGTGGGGATGTGGTGATGGAGTGGGCGTAGACATTTCTCCAGTTTTGCATGTTCTGCAACCCACTCTAGTGTTCTTGCCTGGAGAATCCCAGGGACGAAGGAGCCCAGTGGGCTGCCATCTATGAGGTTGCACAGAGACGGACACGACTGAAGCGACTTAGCAGCAGCAGCAGCAGCAGCATGATCTTTATCACTGTAAGTGATTAAATAATGACTGTTACCTCCACTTTTGGCCTGTTGCTTTTACAACTCCCGAGAGCGAGCTGAGCAGACAGGTGTCAGAGTAACCAATGAAAGCAATAAATTGTATTATATATAGTTAGACCAAGCATAAATTAAAGAAAAAAAAAGGTAAAAGAAGTGTGAATTTTGGAGGCACTGTTTCTGTAAGCTTAGTCAGTAAAGGCCCCTCTAAGCAGGGAGTGTCAGAAACTCATTATATATTACACACCCACTGATTTATTTGTTTACTTTCTGTCTCCCCACTTTGATTGCAAGCAATGTGTGCAAAGGGATTTTGTCTTGTTCTCAGTTGTATCCTCAGTGTCTAGAAGAATGTCAGGTATTATATATGCCCTATACAAATGTGTATATTTACTATATTAATGATGAATGTTTGTATTAACAGTAATTGAGATTTTATTTCTGTCAAAATTACTATAAAGAAGGAGAATTTATGCAGCTCAGTATAATGAGATTGTTTCTTATGTATTTGTTGCATTGTGTGAGGTCCATATGGCAAAAAAAAAGAAAAAAATCCATTGTAATGTACTAATAAGTGTTAGATGCTTAACACTGCAAGTAAAATAAACTAATGACAGAACAATTTAGTGTCCATATTTGCTTCCCTTCTCCTTCAATATAGTTGATATGTCTCCCTGGTATTTAATGAATATTTATTTGCAATAAGACTTTCTTTATTCCAAACTTATTACTATGATCCAGCCTTGTCCAAGTTATGTATCTTTATGCTTCTCTTGCAGTGGTCTTTGGCTGTTTTTGGCAGGAGACATATATCTATGAAATATCAACTTTTCAATATATGAAGGTCGCCATCTAGGAATATTTTAAATAATAAAGTATTCCAGTAAGTAAGCAATATTTAGGTATGACTTTAAATGTAAAAACTTTACTAGTGGTGCTATTTTTCATTCCCTTAATGGAGAAGAAAACATGTCCCCACAAGCTAACAAATTTACATTGGTTGGTGGAGAGTTCAGAGGATTTGAAACAGAGAAAGGACCCCCCGCAAAAAAATCTTACAATGTTAGCATTTTAAGACCTTTGTGAAAATCTCCCAATTTTGATATATATCCTGTGTTTCTAAGGAGCGTACTGGCCTCCAGAATTTAATAGGATCATTAAGCTTCATTACTTTTTTCCTTTTCTTACTTCTGAACTTTAAGAGACTACAAGTCCTGAAAGAAAGTATCTTCTACTGATATTTACAAATAACATATTATATGTGTATATTTCTATATACACATAATATATTATATATATTTATATTTTATATATGTGCATGTGTTCATCTATATATACTATGTTCAACATCCATATACATTCCAAGTTCATTGTTTACCTATTTTTTTTTCCTTTCCATTTAATCTTCATCTCCTGATACATCAACAGCAGGGAGCTTTCATTTGTTATTTGGTTAAATCACAAATCTCCTGCAACATCATGTTTAATGGCATTAATTTCAGCTTCAGTTAGCAAGTTTCTTTTCATGATGGCTTGTCTCCAACCTGTTATATTTTGTTCATTTATTTAATCTAGTTGTCAGCTCAGGATATTTGTTGATAAATTGCTAGAATATTTTCCATCTCTATATAACTGTAATATTTTCTGATTGAATACCTTCTCTAAAACAGCACTTTAATCTTATGCTTAAAAATTCCAATTACTAGGATTTTTAGGTATACAATTCTGATGATTGCACTTCTTGCATCTGCCAAAACAATTTAACCACTCACGTTAAAATGTCCTAGTCCTTAAAATTTTCAGTATGCTATTTGTGGAGCTTCTAAGTAATTGGGTAAATAATGAATTCCATCCTTAGATTTGTTTGACACTTCTGAAACCTACATCAACCTTCCCCATGGCTATCTTTATCATTTTATTTGAGTTATTGTTCAACAGACTTCTCTAATCACTTACATATATAAGCATGAGAGAAAATACATGCATGAAGTGCAAAGTTTTGACAAGTGTATAATGTTTAGAACATAAGTATATATCATTAAAATGCATTAACTTATTTTGTCACAGCCTTCTGAATAAGTTTGATATGTTTGTTATCATTAAAAATATATATCACCTAACACATTTATTTCACATTCCTGATATATTCATACATATTTCATTATATATGCATACATATATATGTATACACATAATATATCCACACATATATAAACTACTAATCCATGCAACAGGAGTGGTTGAGTCTCAAAAGTTTTATGCTAAATGAAAGATGACAGACACATGATAGTTAATTCTATGTGTTTCTATTTCTATAAAATGAAAACTAACTATACTGAGAAAAGAAGATCAGTGCATGCCTGAAATCAGAGATGGAAGGAGGAATGGATTGAAAATTTTCATAGGAACTTCAGGAAGAAATAAAAATGATCTGTATCATAAGTGTGGTAGTAAATTTCATGGAGTACGACTACTAAATCTCAAGTTGTACATGCTACATTATTGCTCATTATTTTCATTATAGGTAAACTATTACCTATATTCAACTTGATGGATTTTTTTCAAGAAATGTACATTCTTTTTTTTTCCATTTATTTTTATTAGATGGAGGCTAATTACTTTACAATATTGTAGTGGGTTTTGTCATACATTGACATGCATCAGCCATGGATTTACATGTATTTCCCATCCCAATTCCCCCTCCCACCTCCCTCTCTACCCGATCCCTCTGGGTCTTCCCAGTGCACCAGGCCCGAGCACTTGTCTCATACATCTAATCTGGGCTGGTGATCTGTTTCACCATAGATAATATGCATGTTTCAATGCTGTTCTCTCGAAACATCCCACCCTCGCCTTCTCCCACAGAGTCCAAAAGTCTGTTCTGTACATCTGTGTCTCTTTTTCTGTTTTGCATATAGGGTTATTGTTACCATCATTTTAAATTCCGTATATATGTGTTAGTATGCTGTAATGTTCTTTATATTTCTGGCTTACTTCACTCTATATAATGGGCTCCAGTTTCATCCATCTCATTAGAATTGATTCAAATGAATTCTTTTTAATGGCTGAGTAATATTCCATGGTGTATATGTACTACAGCTTCCTTATCCATTCATCTGCTGATGGGCATCTAGGTTCTTCCATGTCCTGGCTATTGTAAAAAGTGCTGTGATGAACACTGGGGTGCACATGTCTCTTTCATAAACACTGGTTTCCTCAGTGTTTATGCCCAGAAGTGGGATTGCTGGGTCATATCGCAGTTCTATTTCCAGTTTTTTAAGGAATCTCCACACTGTTCTCCATATTGGCTGTACTAGTTTGCATTCCCACCAACAGTGTAAGAGGGTTCCCTTTTCTCCACACCCTCTCCAGCATTTATTGCTTGTAGACTTTTGGATAGCAGCCATCCTGACTGGCATGTAATGGTACCTCATTGTGGTTTTGATCTGCATTTCTCTGATGATGAGTGATGTTGAGCATCTTTTCATGTGTTTGTTAGCCATCTGTATGTCTTCTTTGGAGAAATGTTTGTTTAGTTCTTTGGCCCATTTTTTGATTGGGTCATTTATTTTTCTAGAGTTGAGCTAGAGGAGTTGCTTGTATATTTTTGAGATTAATCCTTTGTCTGTTGCTTCATTTGCTATTATTCTCTCCCAATCTGAGGGCTGTCTTTTCACCTTGCTTATAGTTTCCTTTTTTGTGCAAAAGCTTTTAAGTTTCATTAGGTCCAATTTATTTATTTGTGCTTTTATTTCCAATATTCTGGGAGGTGGGTCATAGAGGATCCTGCTGTGATTTATGTCGGAGAGTGTTTTGCCTATGTTCTCCTCTAGGAGTTTTATAGTTTCTGGCCTTACATTTAGATCTTTAATCCATTTTGAGTTTATTTTTGTGTATGGTGTTAGAAAGTGTTCTAGTTTCATTCTTTTACAAGTGGTTGACCAGTTTTCCCAGCACCACTTGTTAAAGAGGTTGTCTTTTTTCCATTGTATATCCTTGCCTCCTTTGTCGAAGATAAGATGTCTGTAGATTCATGTCTGTAGATTATCTCTGGGCTTTCTATTCTGTTCCATTGATCTATATTTCTGTCTTTGTGCCAGTACCATACTGTCTTGATGACTGTGGCTTTGTAATATAGTCTGAAGTCAGGCAGGTTAATTCCTCCAGTTCCATTCTTCTTTCTCAAGATTACTTTGGCTATTTGAGGTTTTTTGCATTTCCATACAAATTGTGAAATTATTTGTTCTAGTTCTGTGAAAAATACCATTGGTAGCTTGATAGAGGTTGCATTGAATCTATAGATTGCTTTTGATATTATACTCATTTTCACTCTATTGATTCTTCCAATTCATGAACATGGTATATTTCTTCAACTATTTGTGTCCTCTTTGATTTCTTTCATCAGTGCTTTATAGTTTTCTATATATAGGTCTTTTGTTTCTTTAGGTAGATTTATTCCTAAGTGTTTTATTCTTTTCATTGCAATGATGAATGGAATTTTTTCCCTTAATTTCTTTTTCTGTTTTCTCATTGTTAGTGTGTAGGAATGCAAGGGATTTCTGTGTGTTAATTTTATATCCTGCAACTTTACTATAAATAAACCTTAAATCTTCACTTTATAATTCCACTAATATCCTAGTACAAGTCACAATCACATTTTCTTTGAATAATAATATCAGCACTGTTATTACTATATTCACTTCTACTCAATATCAAATATTTTGCACACAAAACTAAGACAACCTTTCAAATTGATGGTGCCAGTCCTGTTTTTAAAATAGAAAATACATTTTCTGAGAATTCATGGTGAATTCCAAAATTCTTACTGCGGCCTGAAGAGTCCTAAACCTTCTTGCACAGACCTTTCCAACCTAAATTGTGTCCCTCTGCCCTTAATACTACAAGCTGTACAGTCGGTATTTAATGTTATTTAAATATACACGGCTCCTCTACATCAGGGACTACTTCTATATCCACACACATTGCACTGTGATTCCTCCTTAGGCTTCCCTGGAAGCTCAGATGGTAAAGAAAAGTGAAGTGAAAGTGAAAGTCGCTCAGTTGTATCCGAGTCTTTGCGACCCCATGGATTACACAGTCCATGGAATTCTCCAGGCCAGAATACTGGAGTTGGTAGCCTTTTCCCTTCTCCAGGGGATCATCCCAACCTGGGGTTCCAACCCAGGTTTTCTGCATTGCAAGTGCGTTCTTTACCAGCTGAGCCACAAGGGAAGCCCAAGAATACTGGAGTGGGTAGCCTATCTCTTCTCCACTGGATCTTCCTGACCCAGGAATCGAACCAGGGTCTCCTGCATTGCAGGCAAATTCTTTACCAACTGAGCTATCAAGGAAGCCCCAGATGAATTTTTCTGCAATGTGGGAGACCTGGGTTCGATCTCTGAGTTGGGAAGATTCCCTGACGGCTTACATTAGAGCCCACTCCAGTATCCCTGCCTAAAGAATCCTCATGGACAGCAGTGCCTGGTGGGCTACAGTCCATGGTCACAAAGAGTCAGGCATGACTGAGTAGCTAAGCACAGCATACAGTGGTTCCTCCAACTCAACTCAGAAATGAGATTAATGGCACACTAGTGATCACTCTGGGTTGATATGAAACTCTCATGACTCTGTGCTATTTTCTGCTTTAGTAGTTACCATGCTGGATACCAAATGAACCTCTGTAATTGTCTCACTTCATGTTATTATATGCATTTTTATTTAATGCTGATGCTATTTAGACATAATTGATATATAATATTGTTTATAACGTGCAACATAATTTGGTCTTTGTAAATATTTCCAAAAGATTATCAAAGTTTTTTTAACAAGGATCATCATGATCTACATTAGGTCCGCAAAGGTTGCTCATTTTATAACTGAAAATATGTACCTTTTCACAAGTATCCCCTCATTTTTCCCAAGCACTGACTCTAGTAATGGTGTTTCTGCTTGCTTTCTGAGTTAATGTTTTTTAGATTCACACAAAAAT
Organism: Hydropotes inermis; assembly: GCA_020226075.1. Classification (NCBI taxonomy): domain Eukaryota; kingdom Metazoa; phylum Chordata; class Mammalia; order Artiodactyla; family Cervidae; genus Hydropotes; species Hydropotes inermis. Next base: position 6,532,423 of record CM035276.1, on the reverse strand, counting down.
GAGATCATACAGTACTTGTCTTTCTTTGTCTGACTTAACTTCACATGGCAGAATGGCCTCATCGTCCACCAAAATTGTACCAAATAGGATAATTTCTTTGTTTTTATGACTGAATAATATTCTATCATATATATTTATATAGTCTTTACCCATTTATTCATCAGGAGACGTGTCAGTGTCTTTGCTATTATGGATAATGCTCCAATGAACATGGGAATGCAGATATCACTTCAGTATAGTGATTTTATTTCCTTTAGATATACACACAAAAGTGGGGTTTCTGGACCATGTGTTAGTCCTATTATATATTTTTTGAGGAACCAAAATCACACAAGGATTCCCTTTTCTTCACATCCTCACCAGCATTTGCAAATTCTTATCTTTAGGTAATAGCCATTCTAATAGTTATGACGTGATATCTCATACTGTCTGGTATGTTGCTGATGTTAGTTGTTAAGTCATGGTCAACTTTTTGTGATCTCATTGACTGTAGCCCAGACTGTAATCCTCTGTTCCTGGGATTTCCCAGGAAAAAATACTGGGTGAGTTGACATTTTCTTCTCCAGGGGAGCTTCCTGACCCAGAGGTTGAACCTGTGTCATTGGCAGGTAGATTCTTTACCACTGAGTCACAAGGAAGCCCATCTTGTTTGAAAGTGAAAGTGAAGTCACTCAGTCTGACTCTTTGAGACCCTATGGACTGTAGCCCACCAGGCTCTTCCACCAATGGGACTTTTTCAGGCAAGAATACTGGAGTGAATTGCCATTCCCTTCTCCAGGGGATCTTCCAGACCCAGGGATTGAACTTAGGTCTCCTGAATTTCAGGCAGACTCTACCATCTAAGCCACCAAGGTATCCCCATCTTGTTATAGAGTTTGCAAATATTCTGCCATCCTTTTAAATTTAATAATAATAATATCCTTTGCTGTGCAAAAGTTCTTTAGTTTGGCGTGGTCCTAGTTTTTAAATTTTTCTTATGTTGCTGATGCATTTGATGTGATAACCAAAAAAAAAAAAAAAAAAAAAGTTGCCAATGTCAAGTAATTCTTCACTATGTTTTATTATAGGCAGTTTAGAATTTCAGGTCTATATTTATTTAATAATAATAATATTCTTTGCTGTGCAAAAGTTCTTTAATTTGATGTAGTCCTAGTTTTTAAATTTTTCTTATGTTGCTGATGCATTTGATCTGATAGCCAAAAAAGAAAAAAAAATGTTGCCAATGTCAAGTAAATTCTTCACTATGTTTTATTATAGGCAGTTTAGAATTTCAGGTCTATATTTAATATTTTATCCATGTCGAGTTAACTTTTGTGAATAGTGTGATAAGAAGGTCCAGTTTCACTCTTTTATAGTTGAATAACCAGTTGTTTTAATGTGACTTATCGAAGTAATTGTCATATTGCAACTGAATATTCTTGATTCCTTGTTAAATCAATTGATCATATATGCATAGATTTTATTCCAGGCTCTTGATTCTGTTCCACTTTTCTATGTGTTTATTTGATTCCAGTACCACATTGTTTTGATTGCTATAGATTTTTAATATGATTTAAATCTCAGTATGATGCCTCTATTTGTATTTTTTACTTATTTTGAGTTATTTTCTAATTGAAGTATAATTATTTTATAATGTTTTGCAGTGTTAGTTTCTGATGTACTACAAAGTGAATAATCTAAACATGTTTTATAACATATAAAACTTTGCCTTGAGAATTTCCCCATCCCACCCCTCTAGAAAATCACAGAGCACTGACTTGAGTTCCCTATGCTATATGGCAGCTTTTCACTAGCTATCTATTTTACACATGATAGGGTATGTATGTCAATGCTACTCTCCCCATTTGCCCCACAGTCTTCTTCACCAACTGTCTCCACAACTTTCTCTACATTTGTGTCTCTATTCCTTCACTGAAAAGATATTCATCAATATCATTTTTCTAGATCCCATTCATCTCAGTTCAGTCATTCAGTCGTGTCCAACTCTTTGCGACTCCATGAACCGCAGCATGCCAGGCCTCCCTGTCCATCACCAACTCTTGGAGTCCACCCAAACTCATGTCCATTGAGACGGTGATGCCATCAAACCATCTCATCCTCTGTCATCCACTTCTGCCCTCAATCATTCCCAGCATCTGGGTCTTTTCAAATTGGTCAGCTGCAGCAGGTGGCCAAAGTATTGGAGTTTCAGCTTCAGCATCTGTCCTTCCAATGAACATTTAGGACTGATTTCCTTTAGGGTGGACTGGTTGGGTCTCCTTGTTATCCAAGGGACTCTCAAGAGTCTTCTCCTACACCACAGTTCAAAAGCATTAATTCTTCTGCACTCAGCTTTCTTTATAGTCCAATTCTGACATCCATTCATGACCACTGGTAAAACCATAGCCTTGACTAGACAGACTTTTGTTGGCAAAGTAATGTCTCTGCTTTTTAATATGCTAGATCCCATATATATGTGTTAATGTACAACAGTTCATTTCAGTCCTTCAATCGTGTCTGACTCTTTGTGACCCCATGGACTGCAAGATCCCAGGCTTCTCTGTCCATCACAAACTCCCAGAGCTTGCTCAAACTCATGTCCGTCAAATTGGTGATGCCATCCAACCGTCTCATCCTCTGTCATCCCCTTCTCCTGCCTTCAATCCTTCCGAGCATCAGGTCTTTTCCAGTGAGTCAGCTCTTTGCATCAGGTGGCCAAAGTATTGGCGTTTCAGCTTCAGCATCAGTCCTTCCAATGAATATTCAGGACTGATTTCCTTTAGGATTGACCGGTTCAGTCAAGCCAAGGGACTCTCAGTAGTCTTCTCCAACACCACAGTTCAAAAGTGTCAATTCTTCAGTTCTCAGCTTTCTTGATGGCCCAAACCTCACATCCACAAAAGATGACTAGAAAAATCATAGCTTTGACTATATGGACATTGTTGGCAAAGTAATGTCTCTGCTTTTTAATATGCTGTCTACATTTATCATAACTTTTCTTCCAAGGAGCAAGCATCTTTTAATTTCATGGCTGCAGTCACCATGTGCAGTGATTTTGGAGCCCCCCAAAATAAGTCTCTCACTGTTTCCATTGTTTCCCCATCTCTTTGCCATGAAGTGATGGGACCAGATGCCATGATCTTAGGTTTTGGAATGCTGAGTTTTAAGCCAGCATTTTCACTCTCCTCTTTCACTTTCATCAAGAAGCTCTGTAGATCTTCTTCACTTTTTGCCACAAGGGTGGTGTCATCTGCATATCTGAGGTTATTGATATTTCCCTGGCAATCTTGATTCCAACTTTTGCTTCATCCAACATCTTGCATGATATGCTCTGCATATAAGTTAAATAAGCAGGGTGACAATATACAGCCTTGACATACTCCTTTCCCAATTTGGAACCAGTCTGTTGTTCCATGTCCAGTTCTAACTGTTCCTTCTTGTCTTGTACACAGATTTCTCAGGAGGAAGGTAAGGTGTTCTGATATTCCCATCTCTAAGAATTTCCCACAGTTTTTTGTGATTCACACAGTCAAAGGATTTGGAATAGTCAATAAAGCAGAAATATATGTTTTTCTGAAACTCTCTTGCTTTTATGATGATCTAATTGATGTTGGCAATTTGATTTCTGGTTACTCTGCCTTTTCTAAAACCTGATTGAACATCTGAAAGTTCATGGTTCATGTATGCCTGGCTTGGAGAATTTTGAGCATTACTTTGTTAGCAGGTGATATGAGCAAAATTTTGTGGTAATTTGAACATTCTTTGTGGAGAAGGAAATGGCAACCCAGTCCAGTATTCTTTCTCAGAGAATTCTGTGGACAGAGAAGCCTGGTGGGCTGCCATCTATGGGGTCGCACAGAGTCGGACATGAATGAAGTGACTTAGCATGCATGCATGCATTAGAGAAGGAAATGGAGACCCACTCTAGTGTCCTTGTCTGGAGAATCCCAGGGACAGAGGAGCCTTGTGGGCCACAGTCTATGAGGTCGCACAGTAGGACACGACTGAAGATACTTAGCAGCAGCAGATCATTCTTTGGCATTACCCTTCTTTGGGATGGTAATGAAAACTGACATTTTCCAGTCCTGTGGCCACTCCTGAGTTTTCCAAATTTGCTGGTATATTCGATGCAGCATTTTCACAGCATCATGTTTTAGGATTTGAAATAGCTCAACTGAAATTTCATCATCTCCCCTAGCTTTGTTCATAGGCATGCTTCCTAAGGCCTACTTGACTTTGCATTCCAAAATGACTGGCTCTAGGTGAGTGATCACACCATCATGGTAATCTGGGTTATGAGGATTTTTTTGTAAAGTCCTCTGTGTATTCTTGCTACCTCTTCTTAATATTTTCTTCTTCTGTTAGGTCCACACCATTTTTGTCCTTTATTGTGCCCATTTTGCATGAAATGTTCACTTGGTGTCTCTGATTTTCTTGAAGATATCTCTAGTCTTTCCTATTCTGTTGTTTTCCTCTATTTCTTTGCACTGATCCCCGAGGAAGGCTTTGTTACCTCTTTGTGTTATTCTTTGGAACTTTGCATTCAAATGGGTATATCTTTCCTTTTTTTCTTTGTCTTTAGCTGCTTATCTTTTCTCAGCTGTTTGTAAGTCTTCCTCAGACAAACATTTTACCTTTCGGCATTTCTTTTTCTTGAGGATGGTCTTGATCACTGCCTCCTGTAAAATTTCATGAACCTCTATCCATAGTTCTTCAGACACTCTATCAGATCTAATCCTTTGAATATATTTGTCTCTTTCATTGTGTAATTGTAAGGGATTTGATTTAGGTCCTACCTGAATGGTCTAGTGGTTTTCCCTACTTTCTTCAATTTAAGTCTGAATTTTGCAATAAGGAGGTTAATGCAATAATAGGTTAATGTACATAGATTTTTATTATTTTATAAGTGATATTTGTTTTTCTCTCTCTGAATTATTTCACTCTATATGATCAATTCTAGGTTCATCCACATCAGTATAAGTGACCCGATTTCATCCCTTTTTATGGCTGAGTAATATTCCATTGTATATATGTACCACATCTTCTTTATTAATGCACCTGCTCATGAACATTTAGGTTGCTTCAGTTTCCTGGGTATTGAAAATAGTGTTGCATTGAGCTTTGAATTGAATTTGTATTTTAAATTATGTCTTTCTCAGGATATACACTCAGCAGTGGAATTGCTGTTACATATAGTAGCTCTATTTTTAGGTTTTAAAGAACCTCCAAACAGTTCTCCATAGTGATTGTACAATTTACATTTCTACCAACAGTTTCAGAGAATTCCCTTTTCCCACACCCTCTCTAGCATTTATTGCTTTATTTATTTATTTTTTGGATGGCCATTCTGACTGGTATAAGGTGATTCTTCATGCAATTTTGATTTGAATTCTCTAATAATGAGTGATGTCAAGCACCTTTTTGATATTGAGATGTACATGAATTGCTTATATATTTTGGAGGTTAATTCTTTCTAAGTTTCTTCATTTGCAAATATTTTCTTCATTTGCAAATATATTCTAAGGGCTGTTTTTTTTGGCTTGTTTATGGTTTTCCTTGCTGTGTAAAGACATTTAAGTTTAGTTACATCTCATTTGTTTATTTTTGCTTTTATTTACATTGTTCTAGGTGGTGGATCAAAAGGACATCTTGCTGAAATTGATATTCAAGAGTATTCTGCTTGTATTTTCCACTAATGACTTTACAGTGTGTTGTTTTACATTTATGTCTTTAATGCATTTTGAGTTTATTTTTGTTCTTTGCATTAGGAAGTATTCTAAATTAAATCTTTTCATAAGCTGCCCACTTTTCCCAGAACCAATTATTGAAGAGACTCTCTTTTCTTTATTATATTCTTGCCTACTTTATCAAAGATAAGTTGACAATAGGTGTGTGGGCTTATTTCTGGGCTTTTCTAATCCATTCCATTTAGCTATATTTCTGTTCTGGTGCCAGTAACGTACTGTCTTGCTTACTATAGATTGGTAGTATTGTCTGAAGTCAGGGACCGTGATTTCTCCAGCTCTGGTTTTCTTTCTCAGCATTGTTTTGGCCACTTGAGGTCTTCTGTGGTTTCATACCAATCGTTGTTGCTGTTGTTCAGTCATTAAGTCACAGCCAACTCTTTCCACCCCTGAACTGCAGTACACCAGGCTTCCCTGTCCTTCACTCTCTCCTCCCGGAGTCTGCTCAAACTCAAGTCCATTGAATAGGTGATGCCATCCAATCAACCCATCGTCTTTCATTCCCTTCTCCACCTGCCCTCAATTTTCCCCAGCATCAGGGCCTTTTCCAATGAGTCAGCTCTTTGCATCAGGTGGCCAAACTATTGCAGCTTCAGCTCAGCATCAGTCCTTCTAATGAAGATTCACGGTTGATTTACATTGGAATTTACTGATTTGATCTTGCTGTCCAAGGGACTCTCAAGAACCTTCTCCAGCACCACAGTTCAAAAGCATCAGTTCGTCAGCACTCAGCCTTCTTTAGGATCCAATTCACGTCCACACACGACTACTGAAAAAAACCATAGCTCTGACCAGAAGGACCTTTGTTGACAAAGTAATGTCTCTGCTTTTTAATATGCTATCTATGTTTGTCATAGCTTTTCTCCCAAGAAACAAGGGTCTTTTAATTGCATAGCTGCAGTCACCATTCCCAGTGACTTTGGAGCCCAAAAAATAAAGTCTGTCACTGTTTTCATTTTTTTCCCATCTATTTGCCAGAAGTGATGGGGCTTGATGATATGATCTTAATTTTTGAATGTTGAATGATCTTAGTTTTTGAATGTTGAGTTTTAAGCCAGTTTTTTCGCTTTCCTCTTTCACCTTCATCAAAAGACTCTTTAGCTTCTCTTCAATTTCATCATTAGGGTGGTGTAATCTGCATATCTGAGGTTACTGACATGCTTGTTTATGCAAATGTATTTTTCTAGGCTATGCGATTTGTTAGCTTTTAATTGTTCATAGAAATCTTATATAGTGATTTATATTTCTGTGGGTTCCAGTTATAATTTACTCTTTTTCATTTTTGCTTTATGTGACACTTCATTTATTTTTCTTTAAGTCTAGATGACAATCCTTCAAATTTGTTTACCTTTTCAAAAAGCAACTCTTAGCTTGTTGATTTTTTTCTATTATTTTTAATAGTCTCTATTTTGCTTATTTCTGCTTCAATCTTTATTATTTACTTACTTGTCCTAATTCAGGATTCCTTTCTTCCTCTTTCTACTTTCTTCATGTGTAAAGTTTACTTGTTTTTGAGATATTTCTTTTTTCCTTAATGTAGTCATTTATTGCTACAAATCTTCCCCATATAACTGCTTTTGCAGCAACACATGAGTTTTCACATATTGTATCCATTTTCATTTGTTCAAGCATTTTTTTTTTTAATTTCTTGACTCATTACTTTTTCTGAAGGATATTGTTTATTTCCATGTATTTCTGAATTTTCTATTTTGGTATCCTTTTACCTCTTGTCTTTATTCTCTGTGTCCCTACAATAGGCTTTTGTTTAATGTTTATTATGAAATTTGGGAGTGACTTATTGCTTCATTATTGATATCCAAATCTCTCCAGAAAGAATTTGATCTTATCAATCTTAATTTTTAGATGAGCTCATACACCTCTCTTCTGCTCTGCTCCATCTGGGATGCCAATAATGTGCAGATTTTTTGATAGTATACTGTAGTTCATGTAGGCTTTTTACACCTTTTTTCTGTTCTCTGATTAGGTAATTTCAAATGACATCTTCTACTTCTTCTTGACCTAGTCTGCTATTTGTGCTCACTACTGAATTTTTAGCTCAGCTCCATAATGTGCATGTATTTTAAAAATAAATTCTAACTCTGCTAAACTCATTTTGTTTGTATTTTGTTTTCTGATTTTATTAAGCTGTTTATTTTCTTGTGGCTCACTGAGCTTTCTTAAAACCATCGTTTTGAAGTCTTTATTAAACAAAGTGCAATTCTCTATTTCTTTGGGGTCACTTGCTGGAAGTTTTTGAAGTCCTTTAATGAGATCATACTTTCTTGGTTTTTTTGTACTCCCTGATGTTCATTCTTGTTTCTCATTGAAAACTAAATCTCCTTCTCGTGTTTTTACTGATGACTTCAGCCTTACTTGAGATTTTGAGACTTTTTATATCCTCTCAATGAGTATACCTGCTCCATACTTTGTTGCCCTTTTTTGGAAGAATTCTTAATTTGTATGTCTTTTCTCAATCCTCTCTTGCTTTCTCTAGTTTGAGGCTGAAAATTCACGTGTGTGGTTTCTCCCAGGAATACACGGTAGCGGCAGTTCTGAATAGGCTCACTAGCCATCTGCAAAAGTTTGCTCTTGTTGCTTTGGAAACACACAGTGGAAAATGGTCAGAGTGGCATGTGTGTGAGCGAGGCAGCAGAACTGAGGACGCCCATGGGCCCCTTGGGGATCTGCAGGTGAGGATCTCCAGGAGCTCACAAGAAGTCTTAGGATGACTAGTAGGGTTGCCTTCCTTTTTAAGGTCTCAAAGAGTCCTATTTATTGTTCCTCAGACAACTCCTTGTCACTCAGTTTCACGAAACATCTCAGTATTCTGAATGGGCGAGAAACAAAGTCTGGGGCACTTTGGGAGAATCCTGTGAAAATGGGGTAGCCAGGTGCCCACTCACATGCTCTCACTTTACCCCGTGCCAGAAATCACAGGGAGGAATGTCATTCTTGCCACTGAGTGGTACAGTCTTGGGAGAAGCTGAGGGTAATCCAATTTTGGATTTTTGTTGTTATTCCAGTTATACATTGGGAATTATAAGCTGTATTCCTCAACTTCCACAAAATGTCATTTCTGAGTGGTTTTATAAATTGGTATTCTTTGAGGATAAAACCATGGAAAATTGTTATTCTGCAATTATGATGATGCCACTCTCCTCTGTATGTTTCATGCCTTGCATTCTCTATAGATTAAACATCTCTGCTTTACAAGAATCCTAATTCTCCAGCATATGGGGCAATGGCTATTGCATGGGATATGTTTACCTAATCTGTGTGGAATGATTTTATTAATATACTCAAATAGTAATTGTGTAAATATTGTTTCTGATGAACTATGTTAGAACCAATGAAAGTAAATATAAAAGACAGAAATACCTACCCTAATACTGTTTAAATTTTGCTTTGGAAATTATGCAATAAATAAGAGAAATACAATACTGCTTGCTCTTAATGGCAATTAAAATCTATGAAGAAATATAAATCATTGAGGGCATTAAAATTTTAAATAGGGTAATCTAAAATTTCACAGTATATTGGAACGTGAAGAAAAGATGTGAAGGAACTGATAGATAAAGTTGCACAGATTCAGAGTTCTAAGAAAATGTGATTCCAATAAGAAATTTCAAAATTTATAACAGCCCTGAGGCACTTGGTATACTGGAAGAAGAACAAGGAAGTCAGTGTGGGTAGAGTGGAGAGAATAGGAAGAAAGATATAAAAGATAATATAAGAGCAATAAGGAGAGAGCAGATGATTCATAGACATCCAGGACAATGGAAGAAAAACTTTCTGTTTTATTATAAGTGAGATGGGAGGCCAATGAAGTTATTAAGAAAAAGGAAAGTGACAGTCAGAATTATATTTTAAAAGCATCACCTTTTTCCTGTTTGGACAGTAGTCTGTAATGAAGAGACAAGAGGAAATGGAGGGAGTACAGATAGAGTTAGAGGTGTTATTAAAAGCTCAAGTGAGAAAAATAAGTGTATTCAATCAGGGTAGCCCATATGAAGTCTAGATATTGTCAGATCCTGAATACATATTTTAAAGTAGATTAAAAAGATTTTACTAACTCCTGAAGAGCGTGGAATTTCAGAATTTCTATTGTTGAATATTGCATTAATATGTATTCTACTTTGTGGAATAATTAGGTATTTGCTGCTAAGTTGTGACATAAAATTATTTATGCAATTAAAATATACAGTGATTTGGATAACCAAACAAATACTTGGAGATTATTGGGAGGTCTTGCTAAAATTTATTCCTAGTGGTTCTTTGAAAAAAGTGTTTCAGACAGAATATGGAGAAAACACCTTTGAACTTTTCTTTTATTCTCTCTCTAATCTAAGATGAAATGAGAACTGGGAGTAGACAGAATAAATTAGTGCAAGACACAATTGTCTTTAATATCACAGATTTTCTCTATTGGCCACTTTTGCCCTTATGGAAAGAAATTTGACTGCAAGAAACCCATTCATAAGGTAGATGCATGATCACATTTAAGACTCACACTCATTTCAATGTAATAAATAAAAAAAAATATGTTTGAAAATAATACTCACTTGATGGGTGATTTCTTCTTCATAAAATTTTGCTTTGGATGAGTCAATAATTTAGGTTATAAACAGTTCTGCCAGTTTGAATTTTAGCATATTAACTCACAGCTAACCATAAAATTTTATTACAAATATTTTTCTCAGTAACAAGTTTGGCTGTTTTTACAACCTTCAAGTTTTATAAAATGTTCATTGCTTGAATGATACTTGACTAATCATTATCAAAAAGAATGACACATTTTTAATTTGTCTTTCTGCCTTGTAATCTTCTAGATTTTTAAAACAAAATTCATGCTATTCAACATATATTTGCATGTTTGTGTGAAGCAGTAGTTGTGTATTTCTTTTATAAGTATTTAAATGATTGTAATATGAAAAATATAATGGTATAATTGAATATATTTTACATTGGATAATATATTTTTAGATATAACAAGTATACATATAAAGTTAATAGTTTTTTATAAAAATGATTAATTTGTACTTTCTTTGATTAGGGCATAACATAGAATATGTCTCACCTTAATCTCTCTGGTGTGATACACCAGAGCTTACAAGCACATCTTATTAATAAAGGTACATGGTAAACATTTCAAGGATGAAACTATGAATGATGAAATAATCATAATTATTAGATATGTGTTGAGGATACAGAAGAGAAAAATAATACAAAGGAAAATAGGAAATCCATATTTCGAAAGGAAAATGACAGTTAACCTGAGTTTTTAAATATTTATATTTTGGCAGGTAGAATCGAGTAGAGGATATTTTAGGTGAAGTAGTAGGAAAAAATAATTGAAAAAATTTAGGATAAAGAAAACATTGCCAATAGAAGATATAGTTTGAAGAATGATTTAATTATCATCTTCTATGTCCACATGTCTGTTCCTGCCTTAGAAACAGTTTCATTTGTAACATTTTTCTAGATTTCACATATTTGTGTTAATTATCAAACTGCATGTTTTAAATCTTAATAAATTAAACATTTGTATAGGCATATACACATTTTATGTTATGATTATATATATTTTGTTTTGCATTATAGTTATATATTTTACACATGAGTACTTAGCATATCTCTGGAGATATTTAATGCTTAAATCCACTTTACAGTACTAACTTCCTTCTAAATAATACATATATAATCTCTCATTTTCTTGATTATTTCTCATTCCCCAAAAAATAGTTAAATTGCCTGAAATACAGTAAGTTTTCTTAATATGGCAAGAGTGTAAATATAGCATAGAGCTCCTAATAAGAGTAATGTTTATCATGATAAAAAAGGAGATTTGAATCATATGCAGGAAATTCATCAATCTCATTGAGTAAAATTGGGGGAGGGGGCTGTCATTCTGACAAGTTACTATGTAATATATAGCAGCATTCTACCTTGCTAGGCAATGAGCATCTACATATTGAATGCTTAAACTAATGCAAACAGATGTACTGGAAAGGAAAATCCTTTCATGGTTACTTTCATGGTTGCATGCTGAATATAGACTAACAATAAAGGTTGTACACAGAAACATGCGAGTGTATGTGCATTTGGTCTATCCTTAAAAATCTGGTAGTAATGCAACTCAAATTTTCTACTTTTAGTTATTTAATTTCTGTAGGCAGAGTTAACTTTTTCATTAGCCTCTTGAATTTAAATGGGTATCTACAAGAGTCTAGATTTAATTTGCAATTAAAGTAAAATTGAATTTTCAGTTATGATAATTTCAAAAATAAGAATAGGACCTAATAACATCAACCAAAGAGTTGCTAATATTAAACTGAAAAAAAAAATTATACCAACGGATGTTTTTAACATTGAAAATGAAAGTGAATGCATCCCACATTTTGCAAACCCATGGACTGTAGCCCACCAAGCTTCTCTGTCTCTGGAATTTTCCAAGCAAGAATACTGGAGTGGGTAGCCTTATTTCCAGGGGATCTTCCTGACCTATGGATGGAACCAGAGTTTCTCAAATTACAGGGGGATTCTTTACTGTCTGAGCCACCAGGAAGGTCTTTTTTAACACTATTTATTTCAAAAACTATTATAAAACATCTTTAAAATATGGGTTGTTGCTTTGCTAATATCTTATTTTTTAAACCTTTTTAACAGTCAATATTTAAGTAAAATATTTAAACTATATTCTTTCCTTGTCCAATTATGAAAAACTAAATGGCGTCTTGCTCAATATGATATCTAAACATGGTTATCTGTGATGGGATGTATTAGTTCCCTATTGCTAGGGAAAAAAAAAAAAAAAACTTGGAACCTAAAATAATGTAAATTTATTGTAAATCTAGAGATCAGAAGTCTGAAATCAGGGCCTCCTTGGGCAAAATAGCTGGCAGGGATGTTTTCCTTCTGGAGACTCGAAGGTAGAATACACTTCCTTGTCTTTTCCAGTTTCTATATTTTACTCACAGTTTTTGATTCATGACAATTTCTGTCTTCTAGACTTCTATGGCCAGTCTAGTCTTTCTTAGGTTTCATCTCTCTTGTGCTGTTTTTCTTTTTCTTTTTTTTTTTTTTTTCAGTATTTTACTCATAAAGACCATTGCAATTACATTGGGCCCATCAGGATAACCAAGAATATTCATGTATTCCCCAAATTCTGGATTTAATTACATATGCAAAGTTGTCTATGCCATGTAACTTAAGATCTGAAGATAAAGGCACAGTTTTTTTTTTTTTTTTTTTTTTTTTTTTGAGGGTTGTATTAGTCTATCACAGGACTCCCTGAACAATTTTGCAAAGTTAAATGACTTACACTTTCAAAATATAAAATTAAGCCTAAAACAAGTTTTGGGAATAAGGAATTTAGAATAAGATATTATAATTATTTCCCTGTAGAACAATATAATAATATCTTTGCAGTATAAGATAATATAATTCAGAATATTTGCTATATCCAAGTTTAAAAAAAAATAATTTTATATGTGAGTAGGTAAATGTAATCTATTAAAAAAAGGACATGTGAATAAAAGCATACTAAAAGAGACCTGAAATACTACAATTGTTAAATTGTTAAAGGAATTATTATAAGTATTCTTAAGAACTTAAAGGAAAACATGGTCACAAAGATTTAATTGTATACAGAATTTCAGAAAAGACATGGAGACTTTAAAAAAGAAATAAAATATACTAAAAATCTGAAAATTGCAATATTTATAATAAAAAATGATGATGACAAAAAGGAATCAGAGTGGCATAAAAAAGAATTGTCAGATACAAATAAATCTGAAAAATAAAACCCATGGAAAAATTAAAACTAAAACTAAAATAAAAAATAAAAAAACAGGCCTCAAGAAATTGTGAGGCAAAATCAAATTGTCTAATATGTGTAATTTCATAGACTATAAGCCAAACAATAGGAAAGAAACATATGTGAAGGAATAATTGCTAAAACATTTCCACATCTGATGAAAAATCCCCAAATTTCAAGGAATTCCAAGTATGCTAATGTAGAAATACAGGAAAAGAAAATAAACTCAGATAAGCATATAGTAGTTAAGATGCTAAAAGCAAAAGACAGAGAAAATTAGAAATCTAATAAAGAAAAAAGAATCATTACATAAACATTACATACAGCAGAATAATGATACAGATTGGAAAGGCATATGCCACCTCATTAAGGGGCAGAAAGCAATCAACTGATATTTTTAAAGTGCTGATAAAAAACAATAAACTATCAACCCGATTTTTATATTCATCTAAAAATCCTTCAAAAGCTATATCAACATAATGATATCAAATCAATAAAAATTATAAAAATAGTACTGATACAAAGCTCAGTACTTGGTTAGTTTCTTTCACATCTTGGATGAAATCATACAGTCTCATTAGTTTATATTATTTAAATATTCATTATGGCAAAATTAATACAGTCAACTCAGACAGCGTTCCTGTTCTACAATCTTGTCTGTCCAAATGCCACTTTGGAAATTCTGTGGTGGATCAGGGTCCAGTGTTCAGTCCTCTAGGCTTCCACTGAAGGGGGTGAGGGTTCAATCCCTGATCCTGGAACTAGGATCTCTTAAACCTTGCAGTGCAGCCAAAAATACACAAGTAAATAAGTAAAACAAATGCCACTTGAGCAACTATGTTTAGATAACTGAAAATTTATTACATCTGAATGTGCTTCTTGATCTCTCCTTTGAAACTAAGTCTTATGAAATTCTTTCCCTTTTTACATTATGGCAGTTCTGTTCTTTTAGGTGCTCCTGTCAAAATAAAAACTAAGATAAAATAGTAAAAAAAAAAAAAATGAAGATTTAGCTTTACTTATCTGTTTAATATTTGAAGTCTTAAATTTAAACAATCAGGAAATTCTATTATATTCAAAATCTAACCACTTCTCAGTTTTGTTTTGTTTTGTTTTCTTTATTTTTACCATGTGGGATCCTAGTTCCTTGACCAGGGATAAAACCAATTCCTTGTGCATTGGAAATGTGGAGTCTTAACCACTGTACTGCCAGGGAAAACCCTGCTTGTGTTCTTATTATATTCTGATTTACTTTCTAGTTTCATCTAGTCTGTTTGCCAGGACAGAAAACCAAGTCACTTTTTAATAAATTAAGCTTAATCATTTGAGTTCTTTGCTCACAATCCATCAATCCAACTCTTCTGAAGAGTCTAAGTAAAAGAAAATACCCTTACAGTGATCTCCAATACTCTACCTTACTTGTACTCTTTTAATTTTCAGACATGATTGTCTACTACCCCATCTCTCATCTTTTTTTTTTCTTGATATGTATCTCTTAATATTCCTGAAAGTTCCCAATCAAATTCCAGCTCATGGATTTTTAGAGTGATTGCTCCCTCAGTCTGACTTATTTCATTCAGTATGAAATGACACAGATGAACTTACTTACAAAGCAGAAATAGACTCTCAGACTTAGAAAATGAACTTATGGTTGCTGAAGGGGAAGTGGTAGTCAGGTACTTTGGAAGGTTATGTGCACTCTGCTATATTTAAAATGGATACCAACAAGAGCAATTGTATGGCATGTGGAACTCTGCTCAATGTTATGTGCCAGCCTGGATGGGAGGGAGTTTGAAGGACAATGGATACATGTATATGTATGGTCAAGTCCTTTTGCCATTCACCTGATACTACCATGATATTGTTAATTGTCTATACCTCAATTAAATTTTTTTTTAAAGTTTAAAGTTTTGGGGAAAATATTCCAGAAGGAAAAAAAAAAAAAAAAGAAGATTGATCCCTATGACTCAAATAAATTTTTCAGTATAGCTATATAATTACTATAGTGCATCATTCATATCTTTAGTAATTGTCACTTTTATTAGTGAGACTCATCCATTACTACACTACTTACCAATACAGTTTTATACTTTTCAAAATTTGTATTATTCATTTTTTCTTGTGTCTTCCCACTCCATCCCTAGTTCTGGTGAAGCACTAAAACTAGAATGATAGGAATAGTTGTCTACTTGATCACTGATGTATCCACTGAACCTAGAACAGTGTTTGACACATCACCATTATCTAATATAAATGTGCTGAGTTAGTGAATATTGAAGGTCAATGTATAATTATCAATAGTATTCCTCTCTACATACAACCAACTTCTAAATTTAAAAGAAAATGGGTATTCATAATTACAAAAATAAATGTAGAATATTAAAATGAACAACATAGAAAGTATAAGATTTCTGAAGGTAAAAGTAAATGCACCATTTTTTATGGCTGAGTAATATTTCATTGCATATACACATCATATCTTCTTTATCCATGCATCTGTTGATGGACACTTAAGTTACTTCTATATCTTGACCACTGAATCATGCTGCTATGAATATTGAAGTGGATGTATATTTATGAATATTATTTCAGAAGTGGGTTATTAATTATGAATATTAATTCAGAATTGGAATTATCCAGAAGTGAAATTGATGAATCATATCATAGTTCTATTATTAGGTTTTGAGAAACCCCCATATTGTTTCTCACAGCAGCTGCATTGATTTACATTCACACCAACAATGTATGAATTAGTGTCCCTTTTCACCACATCAACATTTGTCATTTGTGGTCTTTTTGATGATAGTCATTCTGATAGGTGTGAGGTGATATGTTATCATGGTGTCAATTTGTGTTTCCCTAATGATTGGTGATGTTGTGTTTCCCTGATGATTGATGATATTGATCATCTTTTCATGTGTCTGTTGGCCATCTACATAACTTCTTTGAAAAAATACCTATTCAGGTCTTTTGCTCATTTTTAAATCAAGTTGTTTTTGTTTTTTCTTTCTTTTTCTGATGTTGAGTTGTTTGAACTGTCTATGTATTTTTGGGTCCCGAATCAGTTATATTATTTGCAAATATTTTCTCTCACTCAGCAGGTTGTCTTTTCATTTTGTCAATGGATTCCTTTGTTGTGCAAAAAATATTTGAGATTAATTAAGCCATTGTAACAACATGGATGGACTTGGAGGGTGTTATGTTAAGTGAAATAAGTCAGGTGGAGAAAGGCAAATACTATATGATATAACCACAGTGGAAAATCTAAAACATAAAACAAACCAGTGAATATAACAGCAACAAAATGATGCATGGTTATAGAGACTAAACCACTGGTTACCAGTGAGGAAAAGAAAGAGGAGGCAGGCAATATGGAAGTAAGGGTTTAAGGGGTAAAAAGTACTATGCATAAGATAAAATAAGCTATGAAGATATATCATATAACAGGTATATGTTATGGGCATAAGTACATACATAAGTATATCATATATAGCACATGCTACAAGTATATAGTATATAATACATATATACTGTATATGATATACATTGTTGCTTAGTCACTCAGTCATGTCTGACTCTATGCAATCCCATGGACTGTAGCCAACCTGGCTCCTTTGTCCTTGGGGATTCTATAGGCAAGAGTACTGGAGTGGGTTGCCTCCAGGGAATCTTCCCAACCCAGGGATTGAACCCAGGTCTCCCTCATTTCAGGCAGACTATTTACCATCTAAATCACCAGGGAAGCCCATGAATACTAGAGTGGGTAGCCTATCCCTTCTTCAGGGGATCTTCCTTGCCCAGGAATCAAACCAGGGTCTTCTGCATTGCAGGCAGATTCTTTATCAGCTAAGCTAACAGAGGAGCCCATGATATAATGCTACACCTAATAAAAAATGTATGATATATATTATAATTTTTTATTAGGTGTGGCATTATTCCTTTTAATCTAGAAGTATTATACAACCTCAATCAAAATTCCAGCTGGAGTTTTTGAGTGAGTGTCAGGCAAAACTCTGTAATTAATGCATAAAATAAAATAGGAAAATCAATGTTGAAAAAAAAAGGCATATGGTTTATCTTATATTAATATATTAATAAATAATTTGTTGATAGCACAATGCATAAAGTGCTATACAAAAATAAATTGAATTAGTTACCCAAGAAAACAATATGCAGCATTTACCATATTTAATTACACACATGGTTTTTGATGCATCCATTATTGGTTGTGCTTCATAGAAAAATGTATGCATCAATAATGAATGAAAAAGGGTACTAACTTTTAACATTTCTCATGAAATGGGCAGTTGAAGGCAACCCAGAAGATCATTAATGAGGGACTTCAAAAAAAGTGGATACAATCAGACACAAAAAATCATGTTAACAATAGGACAAATTCTCAAAACAAAAACAAATTTGACTAAGAAAAGTATTAAATAATGTTAGAATTACAAATGAATGAAAAATACCCTTTTGTACAAAACTGATAATACCTATTTTTCAAAACTACATACATATGTATATATGCATTAAAGCAATTATCTATATATGTAAATGTAATATATATAGTGTTATATAATTTTAAGTGATGGAAAATAAAATCATTCTAATTTATTAGTTTTAGACTGATATAGGGTGGGTGATATAACCAAATCGGTGAGCTCTGTATTGGTAGAATTTGGAAATATCAACTGCAAAATTAGCAGAAATGAAAGAAAAGTCATAAAATTTAGAGACTGGATATATCAATTTATAAAAAGCCATCAGGTATTTATAGGATGAAAAAGAATTGGCTGAAGTGTTCAAGCCTGAAATTCTAGAGGCTATGTATTTTCTTCTTTTTATATTTCTGTTAATATAGAATATTTACCACCTCCCAATAGAGAAAATGCTTTTTGCAACCTTTTTTGTGATACCATAAGAATTTTTTTTTGATAGTGTAAAATCAATATGAATATCTTAAATTGGGTAGCATTGTATTATGTAAATCAAGTATTTGGGAATTAAGCACATTGATTGAATTTTATCAACATTTAGCAGATTTACCATGGAAATGTTATATAACATCTCTTCATAGTTTGCAATAGAAATTCACCATAAATGTGCAGCAAATGACAGATTCTATTTTCATGTTTATAATCAATGTTGTGTGAATAACTTTGGCCTTCATTTTGAAGTTTATGTCTAAATTTTAAAATTTAATGAAATTATTTCTAATTGAAAGCTGAATATTTTCTTCATTCTTATGCATTCTTTGTTCATTCCCTAATAAATCATAGTAACATTTTTTTGAGTACTTTTAAAAGAGTTCCGATTAAATGCTTAACTTTTTTTTTTTTTTTAGAGTAGTGATATGAATTAAAAATAAATCAGAGAGGTATGCTTTTGGTTTGAATGTGTAGAAAGCTGAAAAGATCGCCACTTACAAAGTTTGAAAAACTAGATAGAAAGCAAATAAACAACTATAAAAAAATCCCATCAAAAAACTAAGATCCCTGGACAATTAAATTCAAATCTTAAGACATAAAACTACGGAAAGACATAACCTCATAACTTGCCTACCTTCAACCCATGACCCTAGATGGCATATAAGCAGGTAGAACAGTCAATCCAGAATGTTTTAACAAGTCACTACAGGTCATGTGTGAGTTAAAGAGACAGAAAGAAACTCTGAGGCTTGCAGGCCTGGAAAACCAAGCATTTTCTTTCAGGATTTTCTTCCCAAAATGTTGCCATTTGAAAACAGAAAATATTACCTAGAAAAATAGCAGTCATGGCCAAAACTGCCACCCTCCAATCCATGTTTATCTCCCCTGTGGATAAAAGGCATTGATATCCTGGGCACTCTTTCAAATCCCTGGTCACTTGGAAAGAGGATAGCTGCCACCAGCAAAATTATACACCACCAAAATATACTCTTACATCCCCTAAGGTATAAGAACCTTATACTTCAGGAGGACATCAATATTTGGGAAAGGGCAGGAAAACATGTTAGGTCCAGAATTGTGTGATGGACACTCCTCTCTAATCTCCTTCAGCTAAGAACACAGGCCTTCTCTTTCCCCAGCTCACTGAGAAACTTTCCTTCCAGGAGGAGCAGGATTTCTGCATTTCTCATCTTTCCTCCAGTTCTCTGTTGATGAGAGTATGCTCCTAGTAAATGAGGTCAAGAGGTGGGACTCACTCTTCCAGTAAGCTCTGCAGTATGAAATGGAAGATCTACCTTGGGCTTGGCATGCTGAGAATTCTGAGGACATGTTAACCCTTCCCCAGGTTTGAAGGAGTGATTCCATACCCAGGGAGGTTGGCCAAACCATGCTTGTTGTTTTAGTTGTTTAGTCACTCAGGCGTGTCCAACTCTTAGTGACCCTGTGGACTGTAGACAATCAGGTTCCTTTGGCCATGGGATTTTCCAGGCAAGAATTCTGGACTGGCTTGCCATTCCCTTCTTGAAGGTATCTTCCTGACCCAGGGATTAAGCCTAAGTCTCCTTCAATAGCCAATGGATTCTTGTAATCCCCATCAAGTACTCAGTTTTTAGAGGGAGATGTCATGAATAGAGAAGCATATTGTTGTGCACCCTTTCAGCTCCAGAGCCCTAGCTCAGTTACTTTATCTAGATGAAAAAGCAAGCCATAAAATAGATAGCTCCAGTTTTTTCAAAAGAAATGAATTCATTTACAACAGAGCGGGGAGATATTTAAGGCATCAGAAAACTCCTAAAAACAGTAGAGATTATGTTGAGGGCAATTCTGAGAAAATTTATAGATCTAATGAAAACAGAGTCTTAGATTATAGGTTAAGATAGAGTTTAGACTATAGAATTTCTATTAAAAAAAGAGAGAGAGAAAATACATACCATTCCACAAAGGATAGAAAAATAAAATTCTGAATATTCAAATAATGGAATTTTATTCACCAATAAATAAATGGTAAATTTTCCTGGATTTGTTTTTAACACAATGCTTCTTATAAATTATCACATATAATCATGAAAACTTTGTTAAAGGGAAAATAAAGGTAAATATTAACAGAAAGTAATGCACATATAAATACATGTAAGAAATAATAAGCACACAATTCTGAGCCATGTAGACCATGTGTGGAGAGGATAAGATAGAAAACAAACATTCATGCAGATATAAATTTCTTTATATTCTAATTTTGTTGCTGTTGTGTGATTGTTTCATAAATGTTTTCCATAACAAAATTATGAAAAGTTTAAAATGAATTATATAATCAAAAACAAAAGAAAACCATAGGTGGCCTAATTATTATTTTGTGCCATAGCATTATAATCTAGCCAATTATGTGCATATGGGACTAATGTAAAATCAAAGGTAAAGCATAACAAACAAAACAACCAAATGTTAAGTGGTGTGTTTCCTTAAATATTCACTTTAGCATGAATATTTCTATGTAAGTGAGAGTTGGACCATAAAGGCTGAGCCCCAATGAACTGATGGTTTTGGACTGGAGTGTTGGAGAAGACTCTTGAGAGTCCCTTGGGCAGGGAGTTCAAGCTAGTCAATCCTAAAGAAAATCAACCCTGAATATTCATTGGAAGGACTGTTGCTGAAACTGAAGCTCTAATACTTTGGACACCGTATGCAAAGAGCTGACTCATTGGAAAAGACGTTGATGATGGGAAAGATTGAAGGCAGGAGAAGGGGATGACAGAGGATAAGACAGTTGGATGGTATCACTGACTTAATGGACAAAAGTTTGAGCAAGCTCTGGGAGATGGTGAAGGACAGGGAGGCCTCGTATGCCTCGTTCATGGGGTTGCAAAGAGTCGGACGTGACCGAGTGACTAAACAACAGCATTTATATCACTGATGTGATTTTTCCTAGGCATCATATATTCACATTGTTCAGTTATTCCTAAACTTAAATATCTTTATGTTATATAATTTAGTATGAGGCATTCAAAGAAAGATATGCATATTAAGTATGAATTCCACATATTTATAGTATGTTAAAAGGTATTCCTAGGGATTTAGTTAAATATTTGAAACAAATAGAGGAAATTATTGGAAAGATAAGAAAATTGTTTTATTGATTTATTCTAAAATAGCAAATCCCATGATGTATTATATTGCATAGCATAATGTAGTTAAGGGGTCATAGTTTTTTTTAAAGGGAGAATAAGTACAATTATTAAAAAGTGAATGAAAATATGGAAGAGTTTAAATGTAAATTCCCTTCTAATCATTTGGTGAATTAAATAATTTTGTTGGAATAAGAATTTAATATATCAAGATTGCTAACATATGAACACTCCATCACAATGAAATATTTTCCTTTGAAAATTTTTAAATTATTTTATTATCTAAAAGGATTTTTTTAATTATTAGAGAGCTTATTATTGATAATTAAGCTATGGTGAACATGTTTCTTTAGGAAATCCTGTTTCTCTCAGATAGCTGTATTATATATAATAGCGACAATGAAAACTGTTCTGTTGTAATGTAATGTTCTGTTCAAATGAATTTGAGAATTGGATGAAGTCTATAAGATAAATTAATTAATCAATGGAAAGAACTCTTAAGAGTTCAGTAACAGAAACCATATTAGTAAGAGTGAAATATAAGACATATATAATATAAGATATAAGATATAAGATAGTGAGACTAGACATTATCTATAACACATTATCTCATTATCTATAACACATCTTATAGTTACATGGAAAAAATAAGAAAAACTAATCATTTGAAATCTAGTGTTTTCTATGTATTAAGAATATTAGATACTTATTATATACCTAGTAAGATGTGTTAATTAAAAACACTTTAAAATTATATTTACTGAAAAATAGTTTCTCTTTTATTACTAAACAGTATAATTAACTATATTTCATTATTATCCAATAATAAGATGACAGCTTTTCCAGTTTGCTTTTACAAAACAATATATATCTGAATTATCCTTTGGAAATGTTAAAAATTTGATAGCATTTGCAAAATTACTATAATTCATAATATTCTATTTGTATTTTGCATTAACATTTCAATAAATAAAATTTTGTAAGTTTGCTTTTATTCTTGTGTTTTCAGTACTTAAGTTAGATAAGAAAAATCTGATGGGAAACCAGAACTGAAAGAGACACATGTACCCCAGTGTTCAATGCAGCACTGTTTATAATAGCCAGGACATGGAAGCAACCTAGATGCCCATCAGCAGACGAAGGGATAAGAAAGCTGTTGTACATATACACCATGGAATATTACTCAGCCACTAAAAAGAATACATTTGAATCAGTTCTAATGAGATGGATGAAACTGGAGCCCATTATACAGAGTGAAGGAAGCCAGAAAAATAAACACCAATATAGTATACTAACACATATGTATGGAATTTAGAAACATGGCAACATGAACCCTACATGCAAGACAGAAAAAGAGACACAGATGTACAGAACAGACTTTTAGACTCTATGGGAAAAGGCGAGGGTGGGATGATCTGAGAGAACAGCATCGAAACATGTATATTATCAAGGTTGAAACAGATCACCAGCCCAGGTTGGATGCATGAGACAAGTGCTCAGGGCTGGTGCACTGGGATGACCCAGAGGGATGGGATGGGGAGGGAGGTTGGAGGGGGGTCAGGATGGGGAACACATATAAATCCATGGTTGATTCATGTCAATGTATGGCAAAAACCACTACAATATTGCAAAAGTAATTAGCCTCCAACTAATAAAAATAAATGAAAAAAAATACAGTCTAGAAGCTTAGGAAAAAAAAAAAAACCTGATGAAGCAGCAAAGTACAGTTTTAAAGATCCTGGGACCATTTCACTTGCACTGCATATTTAAATCTGTCTATCTCATGTAGTTCATTATAATTTCTTTAAAAATCCACAACAAATCTTTGGTTTTTCATTTGTTTGCCTGCAACATGTTGCTTAACATTCTCTGACTATTATGAGAACAAAGGAAGCTTCACTAAGAAACAGAACTTGGCACTGAGTCAATTTAAAATAAATCTTCCACTATGTAATATTTTCTAGCATAAATATGTTAATTGAATCAGTGTGAGATAATAAAAGTTCCTTTTGAAGTGATTGATTGTGGGTTAATTAAGCTACCCGTAATGACTTCATCTTCACATATATTTCAGTTGCACATTCTCTCATCCATATCTTAACTGACAGCATTCAAATGTAACATTGGCATGCTACAAACTGCAGACTCATTCTTCTAAGTAAGAATAAATATATACAGTCTCAGTACCTTTAAGTTATCATATGCTTCAAACAAGTAAGATCCACAATTTACACTAATAGAAAACTCCTTGATTCTGGCATGGATTAGGAATGGACATAGAATTAGAACAGTCTTTTAATAATGGTCAACTGTAAAACACCTGTGTGAAACATTTTTTCTCATCACTCTAGTTTTTTTAAAAAAAGAAAGAAAACTATTGATAAAACAACAGAAGCTCAATTAGCAGAGTTATTGTGTATGTACAGTTATGTACAGTTATACAGTGGTAGTGAAAAATAGATTCAAGGGATTAGATCTGATAGACAGAGTGCTTGAAGAACTATGTACTGAGGTTTATGACACTGTATAGGAGACAGGAATCAAGACCATCCCCAAGAAAAAGAAATGCTAAAAGGTAAAATGGTACTCTGAAGAGACCTTACAAATAGCTGTGAAAAGAAGAGGAGTAAAAGGCAAAGGAGAAAAGAAATGATAAACCCATTTGAATGCAGAGTTCCTAAGAATAGCAAGGAGAGATAAGAAAGACATCCTCACTGATCAGTGCAAAGAAATAGAGGAAAACAATAAAATGGGATAGACTAGAGATCTCTTCAAGAAAATTAGAGCTACCAAGGGAACATTTCATGCAAAGATGGGCACAATAAAAGACAGAAATGGAAGCAGAAGATATGAAGAATACACAGAAGAACTATACAAAACAGATCTTCATGACCCAGATGATCACGATGGTGTGATCACTCATCTAGAGCCAGACATCCTGGAATACAGGAAGCATCACTACAAACAAAGCTAGTGGAGGTGATGGGATTCCAGTTGAACTATTTCAAATCATAAAAGATGATGCTGTGAAAGTGCTGCACTCAATAAGCCAGGAAATTTGGAAAATGTAGCAGTGGTCACAGGACTGGAAAAGATCAGTATTCATTACGATCCCAAAGGAGGGTAATGACAAAAAAAATGCTCAAACCACCATGCAACTGCACTCATATCACAAGCTAGCAAAGAAATGCTCAAAATTCTTCAAACTAAGCTTCAGTACTATATGAACCATGCCCTTACAGATGTTCAAGCTTAGAAAAGGCAGTGGAACCAGAGATCAAATTGCCAATATCTGCTGGATCATTGAAAAAGCAAGAAAATTCCAGAAAAATATCTGCTTCTGCTTTATTGACTATACCAAAGCCTTTGACTGTGTGGACCATGACAAACTGTAGAAAATTCTTAAATAAATGGGAATACCAGACCACCTGATCTCTCTCTTGAGAAATCTGCATGCAAGTCAGGAAGCAACAGTTAGAACTGGACATGGAACATCAGACTGGTTCCAAATCAGGAAAGGAGTACATTAAGGCTGTATATTGTCACCCTGCTTATTTAACTTATATGCAGAATACATCATGAGAAATGCTGGGCTGGATGAAATACAAGCTGGAATCAAGATTGACAGGAGAAATATCAGTAACCTCATACATGCAGATGACACCACCCTTATGGCAGAAAGTGAAGAAGAACTAAAGAGCCTCTTGAAGAAAGAGAAAGAGGAGAGTGAAAAAGCTGGCTTAACCTCAACATTCAGAAAGCTTAGATCATGGCTCTGATCCTATTACCTCATAGCAAATAGACTGGGGAAACAGTGGAAACAATGACAGACTTTATTTTGTGGGGCTCCAAAATCACTGTAGATGGTGACTGCAGCCATGAAATTAAAAGAGGCTTGGTCTTTGGAAGAAAAGTTATGACCAACTTAGATAGCATATTAAAAAGCAGAGACATTACTTTGTCAACAAAGGTTTGTGTAATCAGAGCTTTATTTTTTCCAGTAGTCATGTATGGATGTGAGAATTGAACTAACTATAAAGAAAGCTGAGCACCAAAAAATTGATACTTTTGAACTGTGGTGTTGGAGAAAACTCTTGAGAGTCTCTTGAACTGCAAGGAGTTCCAACGAGTCCATCCTAAAGGAAATCAGTCCTGACTATTCATTGGAAGGGCTTGTGCTGAAACTGAAACTCCAATACTTTGGCCACTGGATATGAAGAACTGACTCATTTGAAAAGACCCTATGCTGGGAAAGATTGAAGGTGGGAGGAGAAGGGGGACTACAGAGGATGAAATGATTGGATGGCATCACTGACTCAATGGACATGAGTTTGACTAAACTCCTGGAGTTGGTGATGGACAGGGAGACCTGGCGTGCTGCAGTCCACGGGGTCGCAAAGAGTTGGACACGACTGAGTGACTGAACTGAAATTAATTGATTAAGGATGTAGACCTTTGTAAACAGTGTAGAGACAAATGACTTCTTTCAACAGTTTTAAAATTTGAGTCTCTTGCAAGCATTACCAAACTTGGAAAGAACGAGAAGTGCACTTGATTCTGTTGAAAGATAATAAGCTGTTGAAATATATATATCTATATCCTAGAAACTTGAATATATGCACTAATAAAATGTAATTGTTTCTTAATAATCTTAACACTACTATAACACTGTAAAAGATGAAATCTTTAGCAATGAAATTATCAGAAATTATTAAACTGTAGATTCTATAATAGCCAAGTCTCAGTTACAAAATTAATCAGACATTTCTTTCTGAGCCACATAGGATTTCTTGTTTTTCACTTATTTTCATACTTTTTATGGTTCTTTAGGAGGTTAATTCTTATCAAAATTTTAGAAAGTGAATTCTTATTCAGCTGCCGGATGGTGACCAGTCAAATGAAAAATGTCAACAACATTTTGGGAATAATAAGACAGACCAGCAAGAAGAGTTTCGAATATGGAATGACATTATTAATGGCTTTTTGTGACATATCAGACAACAGAGAGATCACTCTGGAAATTATGAAAACAGAATCTTTACATTGCAGAGGAATAAACCTTCATTTATTATTTAGCATGCCAATTTTTCAATATTTATTTTTATTTTATTTTTTTCAGCTTTGCTGGGCCTTTGTTGCTATGTACGTACAGGCTCTCTCTAGCTGCGGAGAGTGGCGGGCTCAATACTTGTGCTTATGGGTTCAGTTGCCCTGCAGCATCTGGGATCCTCCCAGAGCAGCAATTGAACCAGACTCCCCTGCATTGCTAGGCACATTCTCAACCACTGGACTGCCAGGGAAGCCCTAATGTGTTTGGTTAATAGCATTAGTTGAAAGTTACGTGTTCTGTAAATTAGTACCAGAAAAAGCTTTTGGGGTAAACTATTTAAAGTAATAATACTTAAACTCAAATTAGAATTTATGAAAACTTTGTGTGTATTTTGTATTCATGGCATCAGTTATGGAACTGCATATATATGTGTGTGTGTGTGTGTATATATATATATATATATATACATATATTTATTTATTTATTTGTAAGAGAACATATGCAAACATTTAAATCTAGAATTATTCTGACAATAAATTGTTCATTACAACCAGGAGTGGAGCTGCTAGACCATTCTTTCCTCTAAAGTCAGGAATAAGAAAAGGATGCACACTCTCACCTTTTTAACTTAAATAAGTACTGGAAATCAGTCACAGCAATTAGACAAGAAAATAAAATAAAAATCATCCAAATTGGAAGAGGAAGAAAAACTGTCATCAACTGCAGATGACATGATACTGTTTTAGAAAATTCTAAAGTCTCCAAAAAACAACAACAACAACAACAACAAAAATTATAAATAAATTCAGTAAAGTTGCAAGAGAGAATAATATATGGCAATTATTGATTTTTGATACATCAATAATGAACTATCATAAAGAGAAAGAAAGAAACAACTTTGTTTAAAAGCACATAAAAAATAAAATACCCAGGAATCAAAGAGGTGAAAGATTTACACTCTGGAAACCATAAAACACTGATGAAGGAATTTGAAAATGATAGAAATAATGAAAATGTACCTGATATTCTTGCACTTGAATTAATATTATTAAAATACCCATAGTATCCAAAACATTCTATAGAGTAATGCATCCCCATCAAAATATTCATGACATTTTTCACAGCAATAGTACAAACAATCCTAAAATTTAATGGAACCAAAAAAGACTCCTAATTTCCAAAGCAATCTTGAGAAAAAAGAACAAAGCTAGAATTATCACACTCCGTGACTTCAACCTATGCTACAAAGCTACAGTAATCAAAACAGCATAATACTGCAACAAAGATGCATAGATCAATGGTACAGAATAAAGAGTCTAGAAGCCAAGCCAAGTACCTATGGTCAAATTAATCTATGACAAATGGGGCAAAAATAAACAATGGAGAAAAGGCAGTCTCTCCAATAAGTGGTTCTGGGAAAACTGGACAACTACATGTCAAAGAATGAAATTAGAACATTTCCTCAAAGACAAACTAAAAATGAATTAGAATAAATGTGAGATCTGAAACCATAAAGCTCCTAGAAGAAAAATATAGGCAGAACACATTTTGACATAAATTGTAGCAATACTTTTGAATCTGTGTCCTGAGGCAAAAGAAATAAAAACAAAAATAAACAAATGAGACCTAATTAAACATAAGTGTTTTTGCAAAGCAAAGGAAACCATCCCCTAAAAGCTAAGACAACTTACTGAATGAGGGAAAACATTTGCAAATTATAAGGGATTAACATCCAAATATAAAATAGCTCATACAATTCAATATCTAAAACCTATGCAGCTCAAATAAAAGCTTGACAGAAGACCTAAATATTTTTACAAAGAAGTCATGCAGAGAGTTAATAGTATGTGAAAAGATGCTCAATGTTGCCAATCATCAGAAAAATGAAAACCAAAACCACAATGAGATATCACGTCATACCTGTCAGAATGGTTCTTATCAAAAAGACCAAAAATAACAAATGTTGGCAGGGGTATGGAAAAAGGGACCTCATATGCTGTTGATGGGAGTGTAAATTGGTGGAGCCATTATGAAAACAGCAGGGAGGTTTCTCAAAAAAACTAAAACAGAACTATGATATGATGCAATAATTTCACTCTTGGGTATGTATCTGAAGAAAATGAAAACAATAATCTGAAGATATACCATGTACCCCAAAATTCACAGCAGCATTATTTACAATAGCTAAGATATAGAAGCAACCTAGTAGTCATCAACAGAGAAATGAATCAAGAAGACTTGTCATATAATAGAGTATTACTCAGCCATAAAAAAGAATAAAATTTTACTATTTGCAACAACATGGACAGACCTTGAGAATATTGTGCTTGGTGAAATGTCAGACAAAGGCAAATATTCTATTATCACCTGTATGTGACATCTAAAAAGTAAAACAAATGGATATATAAAATAAAACAGATACAGATTTACAGATATAAAGAGCAAACTAGTAATTATCATAGGGAAAGAGAAGAGGGCGGAACATGATAGGGTATGGAATTAAAATATACAAACTACAATGTTTAAAAAATAAGCAATACAGGTATGTTGCACAGCACAGGGAATATAGCTATTATTTTACAATAACTTCAAATGAAGCATAATTATAAAAATATTGTACCACTATATTGTATACTGAAAGTAATATAATGTTGTAAACCAATGATACTTCCATAAAAGAAATTCAATTAAAAAATACTGAGATTTCCTTTAGTACTTTGGTGGGCACATGAATTAATCCATAAGGCGGTTTGAAAGATGGTGGTTTGCTTCATCAGAGAAAGCAAGTAATAAGAAACAGAAAAAGAGAAATACCAAAACAGAAGTAACAGTATTTTATAATGAAATCTCAGAAGTGATAAATTCAATTTTTGCCATATCATTTATGAGGGGCAATTCATTAGCTTTAATACACTCCTGAGGGAACAAATTTCACACTGACATGAAACTAAAAGATGGGATACACAAAGGATAAGAAAAATTAAGACATTCATAAGAGAGAGTAATGTTAAAACATTTAAAGTCTCACATGTCGACTGATTATGAAATTCCAATAATTAAATTTGCAGACTGGATCGAGGATTGGAAAATACACCAATGGAACAAAATATATAGAAGAATATAAAGAATAACCCATGCATTAATCTACTTGATTATAAATAGATATTTCTTCTAAGTGAGGAAATTTTTACTTTCTCATCAAAATTTTACAGTTGCTTTTCCCATAGGAGTCTCCTTTGGAGCCCTGTCATGTCAAAGAAAACTGTACCCCTAGTTCAGTGTTTTCCTGTGCTACTGTTTCATTTATTTCAATTTATTGAACAAATACTTAAAAATTGCTATTGAGATTGTTGTTCAGCCGCTAAGTTATGTCTGACTGTGACCCTAGGGACTTCGGTACCCCAGGCTTACCTGTCCTTCAACATCTCCCTGAGTTTGCGCAAATTAACGTCCATTGAGTCAGTGATGTTATCAAATCATTTCATGCTCTGTTGCCCTCTTCTCCACCTGCCCCCCAACTTTCCCAATATCAATGAGTCTGCTGGTGATATCAGGTGTCCAAAGTATTGAAGCTTCAGCTTCAGTCCTTCTAATTAATATTCAGGGTAGATCTCCTTCAGGATTGGCTGGTTGGATCTCCTTGCAGTCCAAGGGACTCTCAAGAGTCTTCTCCAACACCACAGTTCAAAAGCATCTATTCTTTGGTGCTCAGCCTTCTTTATGGTCCAACTCTCACATCTGCACATTACTACTGGAAAAACTGTAGCTTTAAGAGGACCTTTGTTGGCAAAGTGATGTCTCTGCTTTTTAATTCGCTGTCTAGGTTTGTCATAGCTTTTCTTCCAAGGAGCAACCGTCTTTCGGTTTCATTTCTACTGTCCCTGTTGGCAGTGATTCAAGTCTGTCACTGTTTCCATTGTTTCCCCATCTACATGCCATGAAGTGATGGGATCGGATGCCATGATCTTAGTTTTTTGAATGTTGAGTTTTAAGCCAGCTTTTTTCACTCTCCTCTTTCACTCTCATCAAGAGATTCTTTAGTTTCTCTTTGCTTTCTGCCAGTAAAGTGATATCATCTGCATATCTGAGGCTGTTGATGTTTTTCCCAGCAATCTTGATTTTAGCTTGTGAGTCATCCAGCCCGGCATTTTTCACGATGTACTCTGCATATAAGTTAAATAAGCAGGATAACAATGTACAGCCTTGACATGCTCCTTTCCCAATTTTGAACCCAGTCCTTTGTTTCATATTTGGTTTTGTTGCTTATTGACCTTTATACAGGTTTCTTAGGAGATAGGTCAGGTGGTCTTGTGTTCCCATTTCCTTAAGAATTTTCCACATTTTGTTGTGATCCAAACAGTCAAAGGCTTTAGTGTAGCCAATGAAGCAGAAGTAGATGTTTTTGTGAAATTCCCTTGCTTTTATTAGATCTGAAAAATGTTGGCAGACTGATCTCTGGTTCCACTGCTTTTTCTAAATGGATGGACCACTTTAAAAAGAAAAATATCTTGGATATAGTAAAGTAACTGCCTGGAAACAATTAAGGAGACCTGGGTTATAGGAAGGACAGTTGTAGATTTCTATCAGGCATCTCATCTTAACCTCAAACCAGAGGAAAATTACACATGCTTGTTATAACAGGACTCTAACAATTTGAAAATCCTATCAAATACATAATAATGGACTCTGCTGCCATATTTGGTCAATTGCCAGGACAATATAGCAAACATACAAGTGCAGTTTGCAGTAGCTCACTGTGAATGGACTGGTTTATATATTTGTGTTACAACTTTTATGAGTGCATTTTCTTCCATGGGCAAATTCTATTTTGATAAATAGACCCCTTTTGTACTTTGTTAATTTCTGTAAAGAAACTGAGGATGGTAGAATTTTTTTTTTTTTTTTTGCTCTTTAGCAAGATCAATGAAAAAAATAGTTTCTAATTAGCATATTATTACTGAGCTTTTTTTCCAAAAATAGACATTCTTAGATGAATTAAACTTCCTTAGATATTTCCAGCTATACATTTACCCTAAATTGTTATGCATAAGCTTTCATAAATTTCACTACATTATTTTAGATAAGGCCACATATCAAAATGCTCTCATGTAACCAGTTTTCTTAAGTTGAAACAACAGCATGTACTAGACATCAATGTTTCTATGTCAGCATAGATAATAACTTCACACTGCTACTCCTTTTTCCCATCTCATCTGCATATTAAATCTCTCTCCTTCCCACTTGCACTATATACCAACACATCTATGCTCACTTATATTGACCTCTTCTTTGCTATAAGCAGACTGTCCAATAATAAGATTAAGATATTCCATCTCTCTCTTACCTACAAGCCTCACACAAGCAAAAAAGCAAAGACTTAAAAATATATTTTTAAAGTGTTAGTAAAAGTATAAAGACATTGTGTAATTTAAGTTTGCATGGTTAGTAAATTACAGAGATTCTCAATTTAATATTTTAAAAATGATATTGTATGTGATTCCACTTTTTATTCTTAATATTTAACTAATTTATTAATTTCACAAAATGATATTTTAATGTATTGAAAACAATTTTACATTTTTTAGAGTATTTGAACTTCCATGATATTTTAATTTTCAAAATTAATATTAAACAAAGAAATAAATCAGTGTTTCAATTCTGTCACAAAAAGGAAATTGGCATACAGAAAAGAGAATAAATTGCTCACAATTAATCTGGCTGCCTATAATCCCTGACTATCATTCTCAAATCAGAATTTATTCCACTAAACAGTACTGGCTTCTCTGAAGCTGTGTAACTATTTTAAATAAATAGGTGGCTTTATTGCCACAGGAAAAGGTGTTGAACATGCTAGGTGGGTTTTAACTCTTTTCTATATGCCCAGCAAAATACAACTTATTATTAAATACTTTATTTTGATCTTGGAAATTACCTCACATATGCTGCTTTAATCATTTTATAAATTAAAAATAATTCCATGGAACACACAAAATTATGAATCTGAAATTTCAGTCTAGAATACTCTAACAATGTAGTGCTGTTTTCAGTACTGCCCTAATTGCAGATCAAAAATGACTAC
Source organism: Hydropotes inermis (assembly GCA_020226075.1). Lineage (NCBI taxonomy): Eukaryota > Metazoa > Chordata > Mammalia > Artiodactyla > Cervidae > Hydropotes > Hydropotes inermis. The sequence goes on along the minus strand of CM035276.1, from coordinate 6,499,705 downwards.
ATTGCATTGTATGAGACTAAGGATAAAACTCTTGAAACTTTGGTGGGGAAAGTCAGGTAAAAAGCCATGTACTGGATATTTGGCAGTACTTTTGTGTGTGTGCATGTGTGTGTTGTGCAATTATGTTTAGTCATTTTCATTCAGAACAGACTGTCTAGATCTGGTAGCAGTTTTCTTTTTCTCAATACCACTATTTTAATCCAATACTCTAGTTTGATGTTTTGCATGTTGTTTTTATTTTTATGCATAAAAAGGACATTTCTATTTTATTGAGATATGGGGTATAATATTGTATACGTTCAAGGTATACAATATAATAATTTGATATACATATATTGTGAAACTTTTGCCACAGTAAATTTTAGTTGACACATTTTTTTCAACTGGTTACCCTTTTGGTGTTATGGTAAAAACATTTAAGATCTACTTTCATGACAATTTTCAAGTGCATGTTACAGTATTGTTAACTATAGTTACCACACTCTATATTACAGCTAAAATCTTATTCACCTGATAAATGGTAATTTGTACTCCTTGACTATGACTAACATCTCATTTTCCCCACTCTTTTTTATGGTAGCCATCAATATTCTGTCTGTCTAAGTTCCGTGTTCATTATCAAAGGTATTTTAGATATGATACCAAAAATGGGACTCACACCAGTGTGCCAAAATCCTTCTGCTGAAAAGCCCATTCAAAAATAAACTTCAAGAGAACAGCATGGAAACATGTATATTATCTAGGGTGAAACAGATCACCAGCCCAGGCTAGATGCATGAGACAAGTGCTCGGGCCTGGTGCACTGGGAAGACCCAGAGGGATGGGATGGAGAGGGAGGTGGGAGGGGGGATCAGGATGAGGAATACATGTAAATCCATGGCTGATTCATGTCAATGTATGACAAAAACCACTACAATATTGTAAAATAATTAGCCTCCAACTAATAAAAATAAGTAAAAAAAATAAAAAAAATAAAAAAAAAATAAACTTCATTATAAATGGGAAAATGCATTTTCACATTTTCTTTTCTCTTTTGACATGAATATATGTCACCTGGCTAAATGTTCTCTATACTTCTTATACTTCTAAAACTTTAGCTTCTTTTATTTTGGTCTATTATCTACATTTACTTTTTAATTTATTTACTTTCATTTACCTAATTTATTTTTTAATTTATTTAAATTTATTTAATTTACTTTTTAACTTATTTTCATTGAATCACAATTGATTTACAATGTTGTGCTCTTCTCTGCTGTTCAACAAAGTGAATCATTTATAAAGATACATATATCCATACGTTTTTTGTAGCATAAGAATTTTATTTATAAATTTGGTTGTAAATATTAGAATAAAATTAAATGAATTGAAGGTAATTACCTCTGGGGAACAAGATGGCACTAGAAGAGTCAGCTAGGGACTTCTGCCTTTTATTAAAATCTTATACTATTATTCACTTTATAAAATGTATGCACAAGTATGATTTTAACAATAATGATTAAAGAAAAATATAAATGCCCTTTTCATGTATACATATACAGTGGTTATCACAAGAAATGCTCATTCAGTTCAGTTCAGTCACTCAGTTGTGTCCAACACTTTGTGACCCCAAGGACTGCAGCACACCAGTCTTCCTTGTTCATCATCAACTCCCAGAGCTTGCTCAAACTCATGTCTATCAAGTCGGTGATGCCATCTAACCATCTCATCATCTGTCATCCCCTTCTCCTCCTGCCTTCAATCTTGCCCAGCATCAAGGCTTTTTCGAATAAGTCAGTTCTTCTCATTAGGTGACCAAAGTATTGGAGTTTCAGCTTTAGCATCAGTCCTTCCAATGAATGTTCAGGACTGATTTCCTTTAGGATGGACTGGTTGGCTCTCCTCGCAGTCCAAGGGACTCTCAAGAGTCTTCTCCAACACCCCAGTTCAAGAGCATCAATTCTTCTGTGCTCAGCTTTCTTTATAGTCCAACTCTCACATCCATGCATGACTACTGGAAAAGTTACGTCTATGCTTTTCAATATGCTGTCTAGGTTTGTAATAGCTTTTCTTCCAAGGAAATGTTTATTAGTTGTCTTTTTTTTTTCTTTTCTTTTGGCCATATACACTGCATGGCATTCAGGATCTTAGTTCCCAGACCAGGGATCACACTCATGCCTTCTATATTGACAGGAAGATTCTTAACCAATGAACCATCAGGGAGGTCCTCTCATTCTTTTATTTTTACATTTATTTTTAATTGGGAGATAATTGCTTTACAGAATTGTGTTGACTTCTGCCATACAACAATATGAATCAGCCATAAGTACATATAAGTAATAGTTGAGTAGAGTCAGGTTTTGGTGTTGAGATATGGAACTTTGGGGTACCTCACTCTGATTAATATTCCCAGGAACCTGACATTCTCTGTCATTGCTGCAATTCAGACTGTGTTCTGCAACAGGGATTCAGGCCTGATCTCTGGGCTATGAACTGGGATCCCACAAGCCAAGGGATATGCATAGGGGACAAAAATAGGGAAAAAAAGAAAGAAAAAGCATAACAAAAAGTGTTAAAAAATAAATTTAGAATAGTTGCAGATACATTAGAAAAAAATAAGAGTATATTTGAAACAACCTCTAGAGGGTAAAACTGGACTCCAATAATAAACAGAGAAGAAAAAAAAAAAGGAAAAAATTATATATGTATATGTGTGGGTGCCATGCTTAGTTGCTCAGCCATGCCCGACTATTTGCCGCCTCATGGACTGTAGCTCAGTCATGTTGAGCTGTTTCTGACCCCATGGACTGTAGCTTGTCAGGATCCTTTGTCTGTGGGATTCTCCAGGCAAGAATACTGGAGAGGGTTATCACACCCTCCAGGAGCTTCCCAACCCAGGGATCAAAACCAGATCTCCTGCATTTCAGGCAGATTTTTTACTATCTGATCCACCAGAAAATCACAAGAATAATGGAGTGGATGGCCTATTCCTTCTCCATGGGATCTTCCCAGACCAGGAATTGAACAGGGGTCTGCTGCACTGCAGGCAGATTCTTTACCAGCTGAGATACCAGTGAAGCCCATATATATCTATATCTATTCATATCTATATCTATATAATTAAAGAGAGAACAGAATAGTAATGAAGAATAAGAAAATAAAATGTTTAGAAAACTAATAATAAATAGTAGAATATAAAAGAATATTAGAAAAAATAAAAACAGTGGGAAAAAAAATAAGAACTGGAGGGTAAAACTAAATTCCAGTGACAACAATAAAACAAAACAAAAGAAAACAAACAAAAAAATTTAACAAACAAAAAAAATCCCTCTCAAAAGAACAATAGAACAATACCTAAAGGCAGGAAAAAACCTTGGGGCTGAGGTGGAGAAGGGCTTGGCAGGGGCAGCCTTCAGGTGGAGGTGGGGTCTGAGTCAGGACCTACGGCTCAGAAAAGGTCCAGGGTGGAGGGGGGAGCACTGCTCAGGCTCAGCCCAGCCCTGGGGTCTTCTTCACTGCCCCACTCCCACCCAGGACCTTTTCTGCAGGCGTGGGTTTGGTTCTTTACCTCGGTGACTCAGCTCCTGTTTTCAGAAGAGTTTAGCCCATAAGTTTCACCAGATGGAAACTGAGGGTGTGCCTTGTTATACTTTCCTTGCTTTACATGTCAGAATTTTCTTACAAATACTCTTGAGAAGTATCAAACACACTGTTCTGTGAATTCAATCTGTGTCAGTCAATTTTCTTTAACATTCCCAAAGGAAACACAATTCTAACCATGCAGTGGCAGAAGGAAAATGTGTTTTAATACTGATTTGTTAGTGGCAATTCAGCCATATGTAACAGCATATACGGTATGTAGTAAAATCATATGATACAACATGTAGAGGTTGTATTAGATAAGTTGTCCTCACTTATTTTACCTGTCACTGACTTTCTTCTGTTGATTGATTTCTAAACATTTTTTTTGAACAACACCATATAAACCAGTATTGTGTGCATTTCATTGTGCACATGTGTAATAGCCTCACTAATGAACATACTTAAGGGAAGTATCACTGTATAATAATATACATCTATATAAAGAATTTATGCTTTTTCTATAAATTCATATATAGTGGAACTAATATCATACAAGGGAAAGTGGTGTATATCAGATCTGGAGCAATGGAATCCAGTCAATTTTTCCTGAGGTGTTACTTATACTTTTAAGTAGCCCAGTGTTAGTCACTTTTCCTCTTCATTACCTAGTGCCAATTTACAGTTGACAGCATCTCATTCATTACTATTCACTGTTCAGTGACAGATATTAGCTGTCAGTCGTGTAAGAAACTTTTGCTTGATCATCGATCATCAGAGTCATACAGATAAGGAAATGAAAGGACAGGTCAATAAGTAAATGGTAACAAAGAACCAGTGACAATACAGAACTTTGGCACTATTATTTTTTAAATTGTTTATTTTAATTGGAGCTAATTACTTTACAATATTGTGGTGGTTTTTGCCATACATTGACATGGATTAGCCATGGGTGTACATGTGTCCCCATCCTGAAACCCCCTGCTCCTTCATCCCGATCCCATCCCTCAGGGTCATCCCAGTGTACCAGCCCTGAGCACCCTGTCTCATGCATTGAAACTGGACTGGTGATCTATTTCACAAATGGTAAGATACATGCTTCAGTGCTACACTCTCAAATCGTCCCACCCTCGTCTTCTTCCACAGAGTCCAAAAGTCAATAATCTGACCATCTAAATCCTCTGTTAGATTAGATATGGCCACAAAATCTTTGCTACTATGTATACTTCCATGAAGAAGAAAAGGCAGTTTCCACATCCTCTCACTTAATGTTGAAATTTGCTCTGCAGCACTAATGATAATGCCATGAGACTTCTGAGACTCATTCTCAGGAGGACTTGTAGTTTTTGTTCTCACATTCTGGAAACTGGAGACCTTCAGATTATTTAGAAGACAGGGATAAAATAATATGTGGAGAGAAACCCAGTTACTCCACCAAATCATGCCACCCCAGCTTCGTCACTAGATAACCTTAAGTGTGTGAGTAAGCTCAGGCAAGACCAGCAAAAGAATTATTTAAGCAACTGATTGATAGAATCAAAAGAAATAATATATTATTGCTTCAAACCCCTATGGGTTGGAGTAGTTTGCTACAGAGCCATAGATGACCCCAATTCTTCCTCTTAACATTACAGAAATCAAAGATAATATTTATCTGGTAAATTTCCTCCATATTTGTCCAGTCTCTTTGCTAAAACTTTATTCCATTTCTGGGTTTATTCCCCTGTAACACGTTGCCCTCTTCCCATGATTACTGGCCAATTTTTAAACAACTTTATACTTGTAAATTAATAGTATGCATTAATTCCACTGTTATTAAATAAAATTTATGAAGAACAACAATTTCATTCACTTTACCTATTAATCTATATATTATGATTTTTTTATTTTGAAAAAAAACATTGATCTGTATTTTTTACATATGTATTCAGGTTAAGTCATTCAATATGTATTTATAATTTTTGTTATTTTATCTGAATTTAGTTCCATTTTAGAACAATTGAACCACATGCAGATGACACACTGGAACATTGTTGTTACTGCACACAGTCCCAGCTTTTCTCCTGTTGGTCTGAGATATGACTCACATTATGCTATGCTTTTTTAAAGGTATCAAAATCCAGTGGAGAGCTATATATTTAACTCCCTTTCATGTAGCTACTCTGTTAAACTTGATACATTCAGCAAATGGCATCCACAGAAGCTGACATTTAAGCACACTGCAATATGCATAAGTGAGCAAGACCCTCCTGGGTTGATGATAACAGAAGTTCCACTTGTGGCTCAGTTTTGGAAAGCAAAATTACAAAGTAATTATATCCAAGCTTAGGCATTTTCACATTGTCTCTTCAGATCACATCACAGTCTATTCAAGAGGCACTACGCCAAAGATCTATCACTTCTATGCTAATGAAATAGGAGGAATGCTCTTTTTCTTGATCCAATGATTAAAAATCCAGTGTTCCATGGGAAAATTGTTTGTTTATTAAAAGTTTCTTGTTTTTGTCATTTATCCAAGTGGCTTTAAATCTTACAGGATTGGAATGAATCTGTGGCTTGAAACAAGCTGAATCCCCACCTGGGATTCTCAGGCTTAGCAATAGCCCTGATTTGGCACAGTTATTTGAAGCTATGGGATTAAAAACGTTATCTAAACCTGTCATTGGCCACTGCTTAGGCAAGCTTTATAAAACTGGAATGGATTATAACTATAACAATTGCAATAATAATAGCAGTTGAATTACTCTTTCCCATTTCATAAAGAAATAAACTAAGATTTAAATACCTCCTTATCGAATGTTACATTGCTTTAAAAAGGCAGAATTATAGAATTAACTCCATTCCACTGCCTCCAAAACTATTGTTTCCTACTATATCTTTATAACCTTTGACCAAACTTCTTTTAAGTCTGACATATTTATATGAGCAATTTTTTTGAGAAAATATGTTGCAATTTTATTTGTGAACCAAATAGCCTATAAATGCATATTTATAGGCATTCTTATATTAGACCTGTTATACTGAGGAATTAAAATCTTAAAAAAAAAATAATCTATTTTCTCATACATTTGCTCCATTCACGAAGGTGCTGTATATGAGATATTAGTTCAGTATCCCATAAACATCCATTTTGAATTTAGAGATTTGTAATAAATTTTATTCTACACATACAGTTAATAGCTGCACAAAGTAAATCACTCTGGCAGACAGAACCCTGGGGCAAGGGGAGTGGAAAAGATTTTCCTTACATGTAAACCTCTCTTGTAGTCCCTAGAGAAGACTGGAAAATAAAACCCAGCATTTCAAGTACTTATAATTCCTTGAATCAAAGTATATACAGAATACTTATTATTATAATTCAATGCTCATGGGACCTTAATAAAGCATTTAATTGAAATTATATTTTAAATTAGATGTGAAGCTTACAAATTTGTTAAAAGCATTTAACATTTAATAACTTTAAAAATATTTCCATAAAGCTTGCATATTGTTTCTTTCTAAATGCATCACTCATCCTGTTAATAATTCAGTCACATAAAGAAGCCTGAAGTACAAGTTTCTTTGATAAATTCTGCATTCTATGTAGAGAGCTATTGCAAAAAACATCATGTTACTCCAGAATAAAATACATTTAAAGTTATTTCATCTATATTAGGTACAAATTTTAAGTATAATTTGATTCTCATAGTAGAATTTAATTTAATGACACTGACCCTGATGTTTAATACAAAAGAGATGACTGTGTGTGTATTTGTGTGTGTGTGTGTGCGCATGTGTGTTTGTGTTTGTGCAGAAAGTCTGAATTAGGTTTGCAAATATTTTTTTAAAATATTTCCCAAATTTATTTTTAATTGGAGGATGATTGCTTTGTAATACGTGTTGTCGTCTTCCATATGACAATGTGAGTCAGTCATAAGCATACGCATGTCACCTCTGGCTTGAACCTCCCAGTCAGCCCCCACACGCTCCCATTTCCCTATGTTACCACGTTGAACTCTCTGTGTTATATAGAAACTGCCCAGTAGCTATTTATTTTTAATATGGTAATGCATACATTTCAATTCTACTCTCTCAGTTGGTCCCACCTTCTCCTTCCCATGCTGTCCAAAGTCTGTTCTCTATTTCTACGTCTCTATTCTTGTCCTGCAGGTTCATCAGGACCATTTTTCTAGATTCCATATATACCATTAATATATTATACTATGCTTGTTTTTCTCTTTCTTAGTTGCTTCACTCTGTATAAAGGGCCCCAGGTTCATCCACCTCACTAGAATGACTCAAATAAGTTCCTTTTTGTGGCTGAATACTAGTCCATTTTATATATGCACCACAGCTTCTTTGTCTATTAATCCATCATGGACATCTTTACAGATATCTTTTAATACATTAGAAATATAAGTAAAAAGTGGCGAATTCCTTGCATTTATAGCTCAGAAAATCCTTATGGAAGGAAATTCATTTTTGGAAGACTTTCTTCTCACACAGAGTCCAATTTAGTCAGCTTGCTTGATTACCTCTTCAATTTCTTGACCAGAATGGTAAGTATTTTTCCCTAGAGGTAGAGTCTCAAGATCCTTACTAAGAGTTTATTCCATCTGTAGAGTCACCAGTTATCCACAGCATTGCAGGTGTGTGCGTGTGTGTCTCTGTGTGTACACTTAGTTGCTCACTCAGGTACAACTCTTCACAATCCCATGGACTGTATCCCACCAGCTTCCTCTGCCCGCAGAATCATCCCAGCAAGAACACTGGCATCGATTCACATCTCCTCCTCCAGGAGAAATTCTCAACCCATGGATCAAACCCAAGTCTCTTGCATCTCCTGCACTGACAGATGAATTCTTTACCACTGTGTCACCTGGGAAGCCTTTCACAGCATTAGAAGAACATTTAAAGAATGCATGCTTTCCTGTTTTTCTAACCCAAATTTTATTAACTGTAGTCTAATGGCACAGTGCCAGGTTAGTCTTCAACAGGATTCTTTCCATCTTCGTGCTTTAGTCCATGACCTGAGCTCCTGTCTGGTATTCCTTCCACTCCAGGACCATGCCTTGGCTTGGATTGGCTGATTTTTTACCAGGAATTGGAGTTCTGTTCTTGGACCACAGTCTCATAGGATTGCTATCAAACTCCTATAAATACAGATTTGTCCCAATTTGTTGTACTAAACTGCCTGACATTCTCATAAACTGATCTTCATATCATTTATTACCCAGTACTATCATATATTGGAGAAGGAATTGACAGTCCACTCCAGTATTCTTGCCTGGAGAATTGCATGGACAGAGGAGCCTGGCAGGCTACAACTCATGGGGTCACAGGAGTCAGACACGACTGAGCGACTAAGCCACCACCACCACCACTATCATATATAAATAATACATATATCATGTTATTTATACACCTGTATATTTTATTACTATATATATTTAACACACATACAGTACATGCATTCATGTCAATATTTATGTCAATAAGTAATAATTGAATAGCTGTTTTTACTGTATTGCAATATCCAAAGAAATTTTCATATGTTGATTCATAACACAAGTATTATTCCACATATTTTTTGTATGAAAAAACAAAAGTAAAAAACACATGGCATTTAAATCACTTTCTTAATTTCATGTAGCTAAAAAACTACAGAATACTTTCCAATCCAAACTGGAATTTCTAAAGAAAATATTTTACTATATATACATAATTACTAAGAAAAATTCAGAACCCTTAAAACCATACATTAGAAGATAGTGTTCTCAAAACCATACATTAGAAGATGGTGTTCTATGGGCCTGTCCTAAGAAATAAGATCATACCTTTTTCAGCAAGGTTCCTGACAGTGCCTCAAGGGAATGCAGTAGCTGTCTCATCACACCACAGTCAGACTTTAGCCAAATGAGTTGGAAGAGAAGATTGCTCTTGACGGCACTGAAAATTACCTATAGCCAGCTATAAGGCTTCAGAAAGTGAAAGTGAAAGTGAGAGTCACTGAGCCGTGTCCAGCTCTTGACTACCTCATGGACAGTATAGTCCATGGAATTCTCCAGGCCTGAATAAGGCTTCTAGGAGATGGGAAAACACTAAACACTTCATATGTCCTCTACCTTCCAGGGAAGGCTAGGAGCTGTGTAGTAATTCATGAAAATTTGGGACTGAACTCTCAGTGTCTACTGAGGTTGGTCAATCTCCACAATCATATAATGATGTCAGATTAAGAACAGTGAAGGAGTAACTGTGGCTTTAAAAATAATTTTCCCTAATATGATTCTGTTTAGAAAATGGCCTAAGTAACTGCATACTTTATTATAATTGTATAGATGCTACAAAGTACATATTATTTTATAGAAATATAATCACAATGGTGTGTAATGATCATAACCATATTACAATATTGCAATTTAGTTTCAATATAGGTATTTCTGATTCTGAACAAAATATATTTCTTTCAAACTCATGATATATATGGAAAAGTGACAAATGTGAATTTCAACATTAACAAAATCATATATCATTGATATTCTAGTAGGTATCATATAGACATTCACAGTAAAATTTTGAATTCAAAATTCCAAAATTTGGAATTTTGGTTTCTAAGTATTTAATTTATTATGTGGTTGTATTTACAGTTTTGGTATTAATTTAGCATGAGAGCTATATATCATAATCATAAGGCATGAATTTCTTGCCTTAACATAATGTCTCCAAGGTGTGTGTCTCTCTCTGAGTATTATAATTTCTTTATATTTATGTATTTACTATTCACATATAACTATATAGTACACAGTGAACTAAAATGGACTGGAGTGGGCTAATTTAAGTTAGATGATCATAATATCTACTACTGTCGGCAAGAATCTCTTAGAAGGAATGGAGTAGCATTCAGAGTTAAAAAAAAAACAAGAGTCCAAATTGGTGCAGTCTCAAAAATGACAGAATGATCTTGGCTTGTTTCCATGGCAAACTATTCAGTATCACAGTAGTCCAAGTCTATGCCCCCAACTATTTATGCTGAAGAAGATGAAGTTGAACAATTCTATGAAGATCTACAAGAACTCCTAGAACTAAAATTAAAAAAAAAAAAAAGATGTCCTTTCCATGATAGAGAACTAGAATGAAAGTAGGAAGTCAAGAGATACCTGGATTAACAAACAAGATTGGCCTTGGAGTACAAAATGAATCAGGGCAAAGGCTAACAGAGCTTTCTCTTTCTACCAAGAGAAAGCGTTGGTCATAGCAAACATTCTCTTCCAGTAACACACGAGAGACCACTCTACACATGGACATTACAAGATGATCATTGCCAAAATCAGATTGATTATATTACTTGCAGCCAAAGAAGTAGGAGCTCTATATAATCAGCAAAAACAAGACCAAGAACTCACTGTGACTCAGCTCTTGAACGCTTATTGCAAAATTCAGGCTCAAAATTGAAGAAAGTTGGGAAAACCACTAGGCCATTCAGGTATGACCTAAATCAAATCCCTTATGATTAAACAGTGAAGGTGATGAATAGATTCAAGGTGCTAGATATAGTAGACAGAGTGCTTGAAGAACTATGGCCTGAGGTTTGTAACATTGTATAGGAGGTGGTGACCAAAACCATTCCTATGAAAAAGAAATCCAAGAAGGCAACTTGTTATCTGAGGAGGCCTTATAAATAGCTGAGCAAAGAAGAGAAGTAAAGGCAAAGGAGAAAGGGGAAGATATACCCAACTGAATGCAGAGTTCCAGAGAATAGCAAGGAGAGATAAGAAAGCCTTCTTAAGTAAACAATGCAAAGAAATAGAAGGAAACAATAGAATAGGAAAGACTACAGGTGTCTTTCAGAAAATTGGAGATACCAAGATATCATTTCATGCAAAGATAAAGGCATGATAAAGGACAAATCAGCAAGGAACTAACAGAAGCAGAAGAAATTAAGAATAGATGGCAAGAATACTGAGAAGAACTGTACAAAAAAGCTCTCATGATGGTGTGGTCACTCACCTAGAGCCAGACATCCTGGAGTGTGAAGTCCAGTGGGTCTTAAGAAGTGTTTCTATGAATAAAGCTAATAATAAAGCTAATGGAAGTGATGGAATTCCAGGTGAGTTATTTTGAATCTCAAAAGATGATGCTGTTAATGTGCTGTAATCAGTATGCCAGCAAATTTGGAAAACTCAGCAGTAACCACGGGACTGGAAAAGGTCAGTTTTCCTTCCAATCTCAAAGAAAGGCAATGCCAAAGAATCTTCAAATTACAGTACAATTTCATTCATTTCACATAGTAGTATGATTATGCTCAAAATCCTTCAAACTAGTCTTCAGCAGTAGGTAAACTGAAAACTTCCAGATGTACAAGCTAGATTTTGAAAAGGCAGAGGAACCAGAGATCAAATTGCCAACATCCATTGGATCATAGAAAGTGCATGGGAATTTCAGAAAGACAATTACTTCATTAACCATGTTAAAAACTTTGACTATGTGGATCACAACAAACAGTATCATTTTCTTGAAGAGATGAGATTACCAAACCTCATTACCTACCTTCTGAGAACCCTGTATGCAGATCAAGAAGCAGCAGTTGGAAACAGATATGGGACAACAGACTGGTTCAAAATTAGGAAGATAGTACGTCTAGGCTGTATATTGTCACTCTGCTTATTTAACTTATATACAAAGTACATCATGTAAAATGCTGAGCTGGATGACTCACAAACTGGAGTCCTGGAATCATTGCTGGGAGAAATATGAAGAACTTCAGATATGCAGATGATATCATTTTAATGGCAAAAAGTGAAGAGGAACAAAAGAGCCTTTTGGTGAAGGTGAAAGAGGAGAATGAAAAATCTGGCTTAAAATTCAGCATTCAAAAAACAAAGTTCACGGCATCCAGTTTCATCACTTCATGGAAAAAACAGAAAGGGAAAAGTGGAAACAGTGTCACATCTTATTTTATTGGCCTCCAAAATCACTGCATATGGTGACTGCAGTCACAAAATTAAAAGACACTTGCTCTTTGGGAGAAGAGCTATGACAATCCCAGGCATTATTAAAAAAAAAAAAAAAAAAGTCAGACATCACTTTGCCTTCAAAGGTCCATATAGTCAAAGCTATGGTTTTTCCACTAGCCATGTATGGATGTGAGAATTGGACCCTAAAGAAGGCTGAGTTCCAAAGAATTGATGCTTTCAAATAATGATCCTAGGGGAGACTCTTGAGAGCCCCGTGGAGAGTAAAGATATGGAGCCAGTCAATCCTAAAAGAAATCAACCTGAATATTCACTGGAAGTACTGATTCTGAAACTGCAATACTTTGGCTACTTGACATGAAGAGCCGGCTCGTTAGAAAAGACCCTGATGCTGGGAAAGATTGGGGTCAGGAAGACAATGGGACTACAGAGGATGAGGTTATTGGAAGGCATCACCAACATAATGGACATGAGTTTGAGCACACTCTGGGAGATGGGTTGAAAAGAGTCAGACATGACTCACAGACTGAACAATAAGAATATATTGTTTTCAGTTCAGTTCAGTTGCTCAGTCTTGTCTGACTCTTTGCGACCTCATGAATCACAGCACGCCAGGCCTCCCTGTCCATCACCAACTCCTGGAATTTACTCAAACTGTTGGTGATGCCATCCAGCCATCTCATATTCTGTCGTCCCCTTCTCCTCCTGCCCCCAATCCCTCCCAGCATCAGGGTCTTTTCCAATGAGTCAACTCTTCGCATGAGGTGGCCAAATTATTGGAGTTTCAGTTTCAACATCAGTCCTTCCAATGAACACCCAGGACTGATCTCCTTTAGGATGGACTGGTTGGATCTCCTTGCAATCCAAGGGACTCTCAAGAGTCTTCTCCAACACCACAGTTCAAAAGCATCAATTCTTTGGCACTCAGCTTTCTTCACAGTCCAATTCTCATATCCATAAATGACCACAGGAAAAACCATAGCCTTAACTAGACAGACCTTTGTTGGCAAAGTAATGTCTCTGCTTTTTAATATGCTAAGTTGGTCATAACTTTCCTTCCAAGGAGTAACTGTCTTTTAATTTCATGGCTGCAGTCACCATTTGCAGTGATTTTGGAGCCCCCCAATAATGAAGTCTACCAGTGTTTCCACTGTTTCCCCATCTATTTTCCATGAGGTGATGGGACCAGATGCCATGATCTTAGTTTTCTGAACGTTAAGCTTTAAGCCAACTTTTTCACTCTCCTCTTTCACTTTCATCAAGAGGCTTTTTGGTTCCTCTTCACTTTCTGCCATAAAGGTGGTGTCATCTGCATAATCTGAGGTTATTGATCTTCCTCCTGGCAATCTTGATTCCAGCTTGTGCTTCTTCCAGCCCAGCATTTCTCATGATGTACTCTGCATGTAAGTTAAATAAGCAGAGTGACAATATACAGCCTTGATGTACTCCTTTTCCTATTTGGAACCAGTCTGTTGTTCCATGTCCAGTTCTAACTGTTGCTTCCTGACCCACATATATTGTTTACCTACCCTCAAATATTGCTGTTATTTTTATGCCATCATCCTAAAGCTACTGGTAATAACTTTGTTCTCAACTTTTAATTTATCATCTACTTTAAGAAAAGAAAAAAAAATTCTCTTTTTCTCATGTGAGATAAAATAATATGCTTTTTATTCTGGGATCATTTTGTTCTTTTAATTTTAGTGTGTCTTTTTGGCAAAATATTGAATAACTATTCATATTAACTGATACTGAATAATTACTAATTTTTCCATATTGTTCCACTAAAGTAAATCTCTTACCTCCTATCTTGATGTATTCCCATTGGATGCTCTCATAGCATTTAATTTTATGCTTCTCATATTTTTAAAAGTTATTTTTGTAACTGTGGCTAAAATTTCTGAAGCAATTACAACTCCTAGTTTATATATGCTTGTAAATTTAAATAGTGTATATATTTGAGTGGTATGACCAAATTGTATCTTATTTATAACTTTTACAAAATAATTTTTATTAAATATTTGCTGAAAAATTATATAACATATGGGACAGCAGATTCTGTCTATGAACAAATGTCCAGCAATGGTTTGACAGATTTTTTTTCTCCAAGTAATTTCAAGATTTTTTAATCTTTCATGATGCAGTGCATATTATTCAAAAGTTTACTTCTTGCATTGTAGATCTGAATGTTTAGTGTTAATGAAGGGCTAACATCATAAGATGCACAAGAAATTATTGTTTGATTAGTCAGACAGATTCCAACCTTTCAAATGAATAGGTGTTTTATATATATTTCTTTTCTTTTTTGAAGGACCAAAGTAATCTGTGAGGCATAAATACCACTGGAAAAAAAAGACTGTGATGTAAAAACAGATATACCTGAGGGACAAAAAGAAATGTTATGAAGTATATATGAGACTTCATTTTATAACATTTAAAATTAGGTAAATGGGATGTCTTGCTAAGAAATAAGAAACAGAGAAAGGCAGTTTGTGTTTGTGGAATGTGAAGAATATCTGTTGGTGAAAGCAGAAAGAGGATGAATTCTCAGGAGATAATCCTGAGACTCTATATTCTTCCACTCTAGGACAATATTTACTATTTGTTGGAAAAAAATTATTTCTCTTGTATGTCCAAGGCTGGTTCCTATTTCAGTTCCTTAGAGTGTCATTTAAAATGGAACACATGTACACTTGTGGTGGAGTCATGCCAATGTATGGCAAAACCAATACAATATTGTAAAGTAATTAGCCTCCAATTAAAATAAATAAATTTATATTAAAAATAATACTTCTGAAAAATAAAAATCCCTTTAAGCACTGCATGATCCATTATATGTCTCTTGATTGTTTCTATAACTATTTGTTTCTTTTATTCATCATACATGTCTCAAGTACAGTAATTGACTTTTTTCAAATTAGTTGGTCATTTGTCTTCCTCTGAGAAGCTCTGTCAAGGTCAAAATGATTCCTGTGTTCTATGAGGTATTCTCTGTATCTAACATGAAATATAGTAGGCAGTCAATAAATATTTGCTCACAAGCCCAAAAAAGTCATCTTCCAAGTGACTGTTCTTCAAATTCCTGGAAACTCTCTTATTTACTGGTGTTTTTTTCTTCTCCAGGTGAATTGTACCAAACTTCCTCATATCACTTGGTTTTGTGACCTTTCTCCATTCTTATGGCTTCCTGAACATATTCCAGAAAGTCTAAATGCCTTTAAGTTGTGATTCCCAGAAATGAATGAAATTGATTTCATTAATGTATGTCCTTTTCCAGTGAAATGTACCAAAAAAGCTAATGCTTTGACTATTGAACTAACACTTCAGGTTAATTTCAAACATTTTGAGGTTGCTGTCTCTTCTCCCATGAGTCTATGTTTCTTAACTGATGGCTATACAAACTGACACCAAAATATAGTATTCTAGAACATTCCTTCAAAGTTTCTGCCCAATTTTCAAAATAAGTGGTCTTTAATTGTCTTCTAAAGAACTCGAATAATGAGATTCATGAACACCTCACAGAATGATGGTTAAAATACATCCATGAATACTTTTGACACTACCTCTTCAATTCAACCAGAGCATAACTTTCTAAACCACCTACTTGATAAAAGATTTCATATGGAAAAATAAAGATAAGCTCACTCTTAACAAATAAAGGGAACTACTGTGTTACCAAATTATCCTACTTTTATTTTACTTTATTTGCTTTGTTATGAATGATGATAGGTGTGTGGGGTGAGACTGACCTTGATGAGTTCACTTTTGGGTTCCATCTGCCTGTCCAGATATTTGAACTATGTGAGATATTTTTATTTCATTTGTAAGCATCTAGCAATCATCAGCATGAAATGAAATATTTGCAATGAACTGTTCATAGCTATTGTAGAAAATGTCTAGGATATAATACATTGAAGGTTTGTTTGTTACTGTAGTGTTTCCATGTATCCTTTTTTTTTTTTTTTGTCATTTACTGATATTATCCAAACACTTGAACAATAAGATGATGTGGGCACAGTGTTAGCACTCGTGATACTCTTTAAAGCTGACAGCGTATTCAAACTGCATTTAGATAAATCATTCCAAAAGAAGAGCCTTTACTTTGCAATATTAAATAGCTACTTCAACCTATAGCCACTCAATACTTTCTTACTTTCAAGATATTTTGCTGTAAAACCATCCAAGGATAAATAACTAAAGACTATGGAGCAATTAAGCATTTAAACCATGTTAATTGTTTTGAAGTGTCATTATATGCATTTTTTTTTAACCATAATGAGGTTCCTACATTTTCTTCTTCTTTTTTTTGATTTAGAATAAAGGATAACAAAAAACTGAGGTGTGACCAAAGGAAAAAAAAAAGACCCCCCTCACATTTATATATTGGTATTTAGTAATTCATACCAACATCACTGAGTGAACTAAAAAAAATCAAATTTCTAGTTGTTGTATAGCCTCAGTGAAAGAGAGGACACATGTGTTCATTGATTATGTCAGAATTGTGTTTCTAGAAGAGACTAGAATATTACAGATCCATGTCTCATAGGGAAAATGGAAGAAAAGTAAAAACCCACAGATCAATTTAAATAACGACTTGCTATTCATCCACAAATATTCACATTTGTTTATTGATTTGTTGCTGTGATTTCTATTTTAAATATTCCAGTGTGAACTGTTGCATACTTTTCTTCCTTCTGGGACTAGGAAATTTAGACTGAACAATATTTCTCTCTGAATAAACAGATTTACATTTGTATTAATGGATCATACCAGTAAGCCTCTAGCTGCACCATGAATCAATGTACCTAAATTTGAGGCTCCTCAAATTTCCCCCTGTGGAATTTGTGCTGTCCTCAGGACTTGCCTCATAGAATCCCACAAACTGCACTCTCAGTTTGACTTGAGGTCTACCATTTTCTTCTCCTGCTTTGGGTTTCTATTCTGAGATCTGTGCTTACTCTGCCTCCTTTAGTGCAAAGTCATCAAGGCACCAAGCCAGCACCAAGGAAAAGCCTGCAGTTTTGTCTCTTAGTTCTGTCTCTTATCTGGAATACTGACTCATCACTCAATACCTTTGTCAGTTTGATGAACCAATGTATTCTATAACTCCTTAGCCAAGAAATTGTCATTCGTTCTTTTCTGTCCTCTAACAAATGCAAAACAAGTTTTTATTTTTATTTTTTTCTTAATTTTCCTTACAATTTTCTGAGAGATTATAGAAGCAGTTTTAATTTTAAATTGATCTTTGTAACAGTTCCTCCTTTCTGATACTCTGAAATGAGCACAGTCTGAGTAGCAAATTCTTACTTTTAGATTATTTCTCTACACTGACACTTTTAAGCTGCTCTTTTGATCAAACTTGGACATTTCAGCTTCCTCTACACTGAATGTGACTTGTTTTTCAGGAAGTTCCTAATCTATTATAAGATACTGCCATACTGCATGTCCGGATACAATCAGATGTATTTGTATATCAAAGATGATCTTTTCTTAGATGCCTACCTTGGATCTTTAAGCCACTAGAAAGTTAGCAGTATGACTGCATTGTGTACAAAATTGACCATAATTCCTATAGTCAGAAAACCATTAGATCTGTATGGAAAACTGTACATTTTCTCTATTAACAAATGCTTGTCTATGCAAATTAATTTCATTCCCAAGTAAACATCCCTAAATGACCCAATAATTTATATTTCAGGCAGCATATTATCATAGATTAAAAAAAAAAAGTTTTGTTCAAGCATCTTTCCTTGCATTAAGTCAGGAGCTATGTCTATGTTACTCATTAGCTACATGATGACTGGCACATAATAAGAGCTTAAACTTCTTTAAAAAAATTACTTTTGAAATAAAAGTAACATTTTAATAAAGCTGCAAAAGTAGTAAGAAAGTTCTTATATATCCTTTACCAGATTTTCTTAAGGTTAGCATCTCACATAAGAGTGGAATGTTTATCAACATTTAGAAAATAAGTAACATTGGAGAGTACTATTAGACTATAGGCTTATTTTAAATCTCATCAGTTTTCTTAGTAATGTTTTGTTGTTGTTGTTTCAAAATCCAATTCAGGATGTCACATAGCACTTAAGAGTTATCCAATGTGACAGGTTCACAGAATTTCCTTTTCTTTAAAGACTTGAAATTTAAGGAGTACAAACCAGGCCAGGTAGATTGGCTGGTCATATATATATATATATATATATATATATATATGTGTGTGTATGTGTGCGTGTGTGTGTATACATATATATATGTATATATATATACCTTCTTTAATTTAATTTTGATATGCTTTAGTATAATTTCTTTATGTTTCTCATGCTTGAGGCTGAGATTCTTGAATCTGTGAATTTATCACTTTATTTGAGCTTGTAAACTTAACAGTCATTATTTACTCAAACATTTTCCTATGCCCATCCTTTTCCTTGTGGGCACTTCAATGACAGGTACTTGAAGTTGTTCTGTAGTTCCTTTGGCTTTCTGTTGATTTTTGTTAATTCTTATTTCCAACTGTTATTTTCTGTTATTTTTATTTCTGTGACTTCAGTTTATTAAGTATTTTTTCTTCAACAATGACTGCTTGACTACTAGTCCCATTTAAGATATATCGTTCATCTCAGACATTACATTTTATGTCAATACGTTTCTATTTATCTTACCCATATCATCCATGTCTCTATGTAAGTTTTGAACATTTATATATTAAATTGTAATTCCAATATCTGTCATTTCTCAGTTTCTATTGATTGATTTCTATTTTCCTCCTCTTTTGAGTCTTATTTTCCTGTTTCTATGCATGCTTGATAATTTTTGTGTTTGTATTTGCAATTTAATTTGCAATTTAAATATATTGAGTAAAGTATTTTTCGATTTTTATAAAGATTGTTGAGTTTTGTTTGTGATGTTAATTTACTAGGAAATGGTTTAATATTTTATGATCTTAGATTTAAGAGTTATTAGTCAAAACTGAAGAAATGTTTACTACAGTATAAATTATTTATCTTATCTGAGACATGGCTTTTGTTTGTGTGTGTGTACTCAGCCCAACTCTTCATGAATGTTATTTTTCATTCTGACTGGTGACAGCTGAGATTGATTCCCTTCTGCCATATATTGCAAAGTCTAATCCTCTGGGACTGTTTGTCCCAGCATTGGGTAGTTTCCTCAGATTCTTGTGTAGATCAATACTCAGCTGAATACTTGATGGGAATTTTCTGCAAATTTCTGGTATGCTCTTTATGTGCTAACCCCTCCTCTCAGATGCTCTGTCCTGTGAACTCTCTCTGCCTTTATACCCTTTACCTCTCAGTTTTATCTCCTGAACTCAGCATGTAAATCAGTCTAAATGGGTTTCCTCTCCTGAGGCCATAACTTGGAACCTCTTTCAAGGCAGTTCATGGGTGCAATCTTGTTTCCCATATCTAAGAATTATTGCCATTACTTGTCTGATATTCACTGCCTTACATATCATTTTCTCATCTATTATGT
>CM035276.1:6453055-6479311 GCA_020226075.1 Hydropotes inermis | reverse complement strand
GACATTTCCATCTTTGATAAAATGAATCTGATAAATAACTTTGTTCATATTCTCCAATATTATTTAAAATTTGTTAAATATATGTCCATTTTTTCCTGATATAATTTAAGATTCTGAATTTATTTATTTAAATTTAAAAATCTGAAGTATTTAGAAATAAGAGATTTTTCCAAAGAAGACACAGAGATAAACCAACAAAACCTGAAAAGATGCTCAGCATCTCTCATTATTAGAGAAATGCAAATCAAAAGTGCAAAATGTGACACCTCCTCACACCAGTCTGAATGGCCATCATAAAGAAATCTACAAACAATAAAAGTGGGAGAAGATGTGCAGAAAAGTAAATTCTCTTGCTCTGTTAGTGGGAATGTAAACTGATATGGCCACTGTGGAGAACAATATGGAGATTCCTTAAAAAAACTAGGAGTAAGACTACCATATGATCCAGCAATTTCACTACTAAGAATATACCTTGAGAAAATCATAATGCAAAAAGACACATATATTTCAATGTTCACTGAAGCACTCTTTACAGTAGCCAGGACATGGAAGCAACCTAGATGTCCAACAGATGAATGAAGAAATTGTAGGACATATATACAGTGTAACTGAGGCTTCCCTGGTAGCTCAGATGGTAAAAAAATCTGCCTGAAATGCGGGACACCCAAGTTCTACCCCAGGTTGGGAAGATCCCCTAGAGAAAGGAATGGTTATCCACTCTAGTATTCGTGCCTGGAGAATTCCGTGGATAGAGGAACCTGGTTGGGGTTTGCAGAGTCAGACACTACTGAGTGACTAACACACATAAAAAGGAATGAATTTGGGTCAGTTCTAGTGAGGTGGATGAACCTAGAGCCTATTATATAGAGTACAGTAAGTGAGAAAGAGAAAAGTAAATATATAGTGACATATATATGGAATATAAACAAATGGTACTTATGGACCTATTTGCATGGCAGGAATAGAGCTGCAGATGTAGAGAATGGACTTGTGGACACAATGGGGGAAGGGGAGGCTGGGATGAACTGAGAGAGCAGCACTGACATATACACACGACAATGTGTAAAATAGTTAGTGGGAACATGCTGTATAGCACAGGAAACTCAACCCAGTGGTCTGTGACGACCAAAAGCAGTGGGAGAGGGAGGTCAGAGGGAGGTCCAAGAGGGAGAGGAGAAATGCAGAGTTGTGGCTGATTCATGCTGTTGTGCAGCAGAAACCAACACAATATTGTAAAGCAATTACTCTTCAATTAAAAATAAATTAAAAATAAAAAGCACATTGTTATGTGCCTGTCTTAGTTCATAAATTTATATACCTTTCAAAGTGAAATTTGATTTTAACAGAATGAAAAAAGAAATGGGATGGGAAATAGAAAAATAAAAAGTCATATATTTCATTTTATTTTTCTGATGAGGAAATTGAGGTTTGTTGATGGTAAATGACTCAGGAAAATTCATACTCACAGTTTTTGGTAAGACTTAGAAACACATCTTTTTCTCTAAGTTACTACCCTTTTCTACTGTTATCCTCGATTGAAGCAAGAGGTAAGAGTTTGAATAAAGCTGTTTTAATTCTATCTTAGTGACACAAAATATTATAGTTACATGCAAAGGTAGAGATTTTCTTCATTGATAGAAGAGATAAAGATAATTCTTCTCAAGAGTAATAAATGAAGTTGATGAAGTACTGCAAAACTAGTATTAAAATTTAGTTAATCCTGAATATATTTGTTTCTTCTACATTGATCAGCTTTAAGAAATCCTAGAAAATGATTTGAACTGTCATATAAGAGATTAATTTAGACACACCATCTCCACATTAATCTCAGTGGATTTATAAAATAAGTATAAATATTGAAGATGGTTATTACTTTACTGAGCTTACTTAGTAGTAAAATAATCAGAACATTCTATAAAATCTTATAAATTGAGGCTAATAAAACACACACAAAAACATGATGAAATTCAATTATCAAATCTACACATTTATTCTTAATAAATTCAGATAATAGCAGCTGATATAATAATTATGCTAATTATTACTTCAGATACAGTCTTCTAAATATCATGATATATCTTAATAACCTTTACTCTATAAATGAATAGAGCAAAAAAATTTAAACAAATTAGGCTGCATTAAAAAAATAGAGATGGTCATCTATTAATTTAGGTCTCTTAAAATGACTTGGAGAAGGAAATGGCAACCAACTCCAGTATTCTTGCCTGGAAAATGCCATGGATGGAGGAGCCTGGCAGGCTATAATCAGTCTGTAGGGTCACAAAGAGTCGGACGTGACTGAGTGACTTCACTTTCACTTAAAATGACTAATGAAGCAATGCCTCCCTGATATAATTTGCAGAGAGGCAGCATTAGAATTACCTGGTTGAAAATGCAAACTATTCAATTTTCTCCAGACCTACTGAGTTGTTAATTCCAAAGAGATCATCCATGTGACATTGTACTAGAGCAGAGGCTGCTCTGTGAGTTGGCCTATGTGGTCTTCTCTAACCCAACTGGGCTATCATTCTCCAAAGAAATGGTTTACACCTGCACATTTGAAGCCTACAAAGTATGGTCTCTGTACTACCTTAGAGAACCATCTGAAATCCCATACTGGACATCTCAGTGTTACTTATATTATTCTGTAACATTCATTTCATTTGTAACACGTATAAAAATCCCCAAATAAATTATTTGTGCAAAAAAAAAATTGCAATAACCATTTGTTATTCATGCATTACTAAATTTTTATTCATATATATATTATGTGATATATATGCATATGCTTAATGTGACACAGAGATTTCTCCCAGTAAAGTTGATCATAATTATAAAATGTATCAATATTTAAAATACAAGAAAACATTAATATAAATAAAACATTTATTGGGAGTTATTATGATTAAGAGATGTAGAAATTAAAAGTAAAATATGATATTAATATCCAAATAATAAATTAAAAAGGTAAAGTCCTATAGAATGTGTTTAAAAAGGCAAAATGAAAAAAAAATCATAGAAATAGTCTACTATAAAATTTAATAAAGGGGGAAAAGATAATATGGATAATATCTCTATATTCAACTCTTCTTATGGGTTGAGTGATTTGTAACGCAATAAAAAATTTATCAAAACACTGAAATTCCTATGGAAATCTTGCATTATTTGATTATAGTACATTCAAGAATATACAATTAAATTTTAAAATAAAATGTTTTATTTGAAAATACTTAATGTTATATCAGGCTTACACAAAATTAAATTTTCTGGTAAAAATACATTTGTTTTTTAATGAATGTTCTGATAAATGATTTATAATTTTTTGTCCATCAGTTTTTATAGTTTATCTCAATAAATTAATAAAAATAAGTTTTATTTTCACAGTAAAACAAATTGTGAAAATTGCCTTTTAAATTTTGTTTGGCAATGATTTCTGTATTATTGTAGGACTAAAATGTAGTTCCAAGTTTAAAATTGTGGATAAATTTAAATTCCCTAAGCTGATTCCTCAGAATATAAGGCTGATGAGGCTCAGTGCTCAAAACACAATAGATTCTCTTTAAATAATATTTATGCATTTTTTTCAACATGTGTGTGTTGAATAACAATTCAAAGCTAGAGAAGGTAATGGAATATCAGCTAAACTATGTAAGATCCTTAAAAGCTGTTAAAGTGCTGCACTCCATATGTCAGCAAATCTGGGAAACTCAGCAGTGGCTACAGGAGTGGAAAAGATCAGTTTTTCATTTCAGTTCAAAAGAAGGGCAATGCCAAAAACATTCCAATACAATTGTTCTCATTTCACATGCTAGCAAGGTTTTGCTCAAAATTCTTCAAGTTACACTAAAACAGTATATGAAACAAGACCTTCAAGATGTACAAGCTGGGTTTCAAAGAGGCAGAGGAACCAGAAATCTGTCAGCATTACTAAGATAATGGAGAAAACAAAGAAATTCCAGAAAAAACATCTACTTCACTGAAAATGCTAAAGCCTTTGACTGTGTGGATCACAGGGAACTGTGGAATAGTCTTAAGGAGAAGAGAGTACCAGACTACCATGCAAAAAAGAAACCCGCATGTGGATCAACCCGCTTTAAGAACCAGATGTGGAATGACTGGCTGATTCAAAATTGGAAAAAGAGTATGACAAGGCTGTATATTGTGACTCTGCTTATTTAACATATGCCGAGTACATCATGTGGAATGCCAGAAATGAAGAATCACAAGCTGGAATCAATATTGCTGGGGAAAATATCAACAATATCAGATATGCTGATGATACCACATGATGGCAACAGTGAAGAGGAACAAAAGAATCTCTTGATGAGGGTGAAAGAGGAGAGTGGGAAAAGCTGGTCTGAAACTCAACAATAAAAACTAATCATAGCATCCAACCCCATCATTTCATGGCAAATAGATAGGAAAAAGCAGTGGCAGATTGGAAGCAGTGGCAGATTTTCTTTTCTTGGGCTCCAAAATCACTGTCGACTGTGACTGCAGACATAAAACTAAAAGATGCTTGCTCCTTGGAATGAGAGCTATGACAACCTAAACAATGTATTAAAAGGACAGACACATCACATTACCAGCAAAGGCTCCTGTAATCAAAGCTATGATTTTTTCTAGATTTGGACCTTAAAGAAAGCTGTTGTTGTTCTTTGGTAGTGAGGTCATTTCCAGCTCTTCGAACCCTTGAACTACAGCATGGCAGGTCCCTCTGTCTTCCAATATCTCCCAGTTTGCTCAAATTCATGTCCACTGAGCAAGTGATGCTATCTTACCATCACATATTCTGGCACTTTTCCTTTTGCCTTCAATCATTCCCAGAATCAGGATCTTTTCTAATGAGTTGGCTCTTTGCATCATGTTGTCAAAATACTGGAGATTCAGGGTCAGCAACAATTCCCATCTCTTTCAGAATTTTCCAGTTTGTTGTGATCCACACAACAAATATTCAAATTTGATTTCCTTAGCTTGAGGTTTGATCTCCTTGCATCCCAAGTGATTTTCAAGAATCTTCTCCAGCACTGCAATTTGAAAATATAAATTCTCCAGCACTAGACCTACTTTATGGTCCAATTCTCACTTTCGAACATGAATATTGTAAAAGCAACAGCTTTGACTCTATAAATATTTCTCTGAAAAGTGATGCCTCTGCTTATTAATATGCTTGTTTATATTTTTCATGACTTTCTATTCAAGGAGAAAATATCATTTAATTTTATGGCTACAGTCACCATCCACAGTGATTTTCAGTTCAGTTCAGTTCAATTGCTAAGTCGTGTCTGACTTTTTGTGACCCCATAGAGTGCAGCACACCAGGCCTCCCTGTCAATCACCAACTCCAGGTGATTACTCAAACTCATGTCCATTGAGTCAGTGATGCCATCCAAACATCTCATCCTCTGTGGCCCCTTTCTCCTCCTGCCTTCAACCTTTCCCAGCATCAGGGTTTTTTCAAATGAGTCAGCTCTTTGTATCAGGTGGCCAAAGTATTGGAGTTTCAGCTTCAGCACCTGTCCTTCCAATGAAGATTCAGGACTGATCTCCTTTAGGATGAACTGGTTGAATCTCCTTGCAGTCCAAGGGACTCTCAAGAGTCTTCTCCAACACCACAACTCAAAACTATCAGTTATTCAGCACTCAGCTTTCTTTAGAGTCCAACTCTCACATCCATATATGACTACTGGAGAAACCATAGCCTTGACTAGACAGAACTTTGTTGACAAAGTAAAGTCTCTGTTTTTTAATATGTTGTCTAGGTTGGTCAAAACTTTCCTTCCACAGAGTAAGTGTCTTTTAATTTCATGGCTGCAGTCAACATCTGCAGTGAATTTGGAATCCAAAAAAATAAAGTCTGTCACTGTTTCCACTGTTTCTCCATCTATATGCCATGAAATTATGGGACCAGATGCCATGATCTTAGTTTTCTGAATGTTGAGCTTTAAGCCAACTTTTTCACTCTCATCATTCACTTTTATCAAGAGGCTCTTTAGTTCTTCACTTTCTGGCATGAAGTGGAAGTCACTCAGTCGTGTCTGACTCTTTGCGGCTCCATGGACTGTAACCAACAAGACTCCTCCATCCATGAGATTTTCCAGGCAAGAGTACTGGAGTAGGTTGCCATTTTCTTCTCCAGAGGATCTTCCTGACCCAGAGATCAAACCCTGGTCTCCTGCATTGCAGGCAGATTCTTTACTGTCTGAGCCACCAGGGAAATCCCTAATTTTTGCCATAAGGGTTGTGTCATCTGCATATCTGAGGTTATTGATCTTCCTCCTGGCAATCTTGATTCCAGCTTGTGCTTCCTGCAGCCCAGCGTTTCTCATGATGTACTCTGCATATAAGTTAAATAAGCAGGGTGACAATATACAGCCTTGATATACTCCTTTCCCTATTTGGAATCAGTCTGCTATTCCATGTCCAGTTCTAACTGTTGCTTACTGACCTGCATATAGATTTCTCAAGAGACAGGCCAGGTGGTCTAGTATTCCCATTTCTTTCAGAATTTTCCAGTTTGCTGTGATCCACACAGTCAAAGGTTTTGGCATAGTCAATAAAGCAGAAATAGATGCTTTTCTGGAACTCTCTTGCTTTTATGATGATCCAACAGATGTTGGCAATTTGATTTCTGGTCCCTCTGCCTTTTCTAAAACCAGCTGAACATCTGAGAGTTCACAGTTCACATAAGGTTGATGTCTGGCTTGGAGAATTTTGAGCATTACTTTGCTAGTGTGTGAGAAGACTGAAATTGTGTGGCAGTTTGAGCACTCTTTGGCATTGCCTTTCTTTGGGATTGGAATGAAAACTGACATTTTCCAGTTCTGTGGTCACTGCTGTGTTTTCCAAATTTGCTGGCATACTGAGTGCAGCACTTTCACAGCATCATCTTTTGGGATTTGAAATAGCTCAACTGGAATTCCATTACCTCAAATAGCTTTGTTTGTAGTGATGTTTCCTAAGGCCCACTTGACTTCACATTCCAGGATGTCTGGCTCTAGGTGCATGATCATATCATTGTGATTATCTGGGTCGTGAAGATCTTTTTCGTACACTTCTTCTTTGTATCCTTGCCACCTCTTCTTAATATCTTCTGCTTCTCTTAGGTCCATAACATTTCTGTCCTTTATTGATCCCATCTTTGCATGATATTTTCCCTTGGTATCTCTAATTTTCTTGAAGAGATCTTTCATGTTTCCCATCCTATTATTTTCCTCTATTTTTTTGCACTGACACTGAGCAAGGCTTTCTTATCTCTCCTTGTTATTCTTTGGAACCCTGCATTCATACGGTTATATCTTTCTTTTTCTCTTTTGCTTTTCACTTCTCTTCTTTTCACAGCTATTTGTAGGGCCTCCTCAGACAGCCATTTTGCTTTTTTTCCCATTTCTTTTTCTGGAGGATGGTCTTGACCACTGTCTCCTGTACAAAGTCACGAACCACTATCCATAGTTGATCAGGCACTCTGTCTATCAAGTCTAATCCCTTAAATCTATTTCTCACTTCTACTGTATAATCGTAAGGGATTTGATTTAAGTCATACCTGAATGGTCTAGTGGTTTTTCATACATTCTTCATTTTCAGTCTGAATTTGTCAAGAAGGAGTTCATGATCTGAGCCAGAGGCAGCTCCTGGTCTTGTTTCTGCTAACTGTATAGAGCTTCTCAATTTTGGCTGCCAAAAATATAAGCAGTTTGCTTTCGGTGTTGACCATCTCGTGATGTCCATGTGTAGAGTCTTCTCATGTTGCTAGAAGTGGGTTTTTGCTATGACCACTGTGTTCTCTTGGCAAAATTCTATTAGCCTTTCATTCTGCACTTGAAGTAGAAATTTGTCTGTAATACTGGTGTTTCTTGATTTCCTACTTTTTCACTCCAGTCCCCTACAATGAAAAGGACATCTTTTGGGGGGTGTTAGTTCTACAAGATCTTGCAGGTCTTCTTAGTACTGTTCAGCTTCAGGTTCTTCAGCATTACTGGTCAGGGCATAGACTTGGATTATTGTGATATTGAATGGTTTGTCTCGGAATCCAACAGAGATCATTCTGTCATTTTTGAGATCGCATCCAAGCACTGCATTTTGGACTCTTTTGTTGCCTATTATGGCTACTCCATTTCTTCTAAGGAATTCTTGCCCACAGTAGTAGATATAATGGTCATCTCAATTAAAGCCACTCATTCCCATCAATTTTAGTCCTCTGATTCTTAAAATGTCTATGTTCACTCTTGCCATCTCCTGTTTGACCACTTCCAATTTGCCTTGATTCATGGACCTAACATTCCAGGTTCCTATGCAATATTGCTCTTTCCAGCATCAGACCTAGGTTCTATCACCAGTCACATCCACAACTCGGGGTTGTTTTTGCTTTGGCTCCATCTCTCCATTCTTTCTGGAATTATTTCTCCACTGCTCTCCAGTAGCATATTGGATACCTACCAACCTGGGGAGTTTATCTTTCAGTGTCCCATCTTTTTGTCTTTTTATACTGTTTATGGAGTTCTCAAGGCAGGAATACTTAAGTGGTGTGCCATTCCCTTCTCCAGTGGACCATGTTTTGTCATAAATGTCCCATGACCTGTCAGTCTTGGGTGGCCCTACAGGGCATGGCTCATAGCTTCATTGATTTAGACAAGGCTGTGGTCCTTGTGATTAGATTGGTTAGTTTTCTGTGATCATGGTTTTCAGTCTGTCTGCCCTCTGATGGAGAAGGATAAGAGGCTTATGGAAGCTTCCTGATGGAAGAGACTGACTGTGGGGGATACTAGGTCTTTTTCTGATGTATGGGTCCTGCTCAGTAAATCTTTAATCCAATTTTCTGTTGATGGGTGGAGCTGTGTTCCCTCCCTGATATTTACCTGGGGCCAAAGTGTGGTGGAGGTAATGAAGATAAAGGTGAGCTCCCTCAAAAGATCCCATGCATGCACTACTACACTCAGTGCCCCCAACCGTGCAGCAGGCCACCACTGACCCACACCTCCTCTCGAGACTCATGGACACTCACATGCAAGTCTGAGTCAGTCTCTTGTGGGGTCACTACACCTTTCTCCTGGGTCCTGGTGCACACAAGGTTCTGTTTGTGCCCACCAAGAGTATGCTTCCCAATCCTGTGTAAGTTCTGGCAGCTCTATGGTGGGGTTAATGGTGACCTCCTCCAAGAGGGCTTATGTCATACCCAGGTCTGCTGCACCCAGAGCTCCTGCCCCTGTTGCAGAGCACTGCTGACATGTACCTCCTCAGGAGACACTCAAACATAGTGCTGTCTCAGTCTCTGTGGGATCTCTGGGTCCTGGTGTGAAGATTTGTTTGTGCCTTCTGAGTGTCTCTGTCAGGAATGGGGTTTGATTCTAAATGTGAATTTATCCCTCCTACCATCTTGCTGGGACATCTCCTTTGCCCTTGGAATTGGGGGGTTCTCATAGGCACTCCAGCACCTACTGCCTTGCTGGGGTTTCTCTGACCTTGGACTTGGGATATCTCTTCACAGCTGCTCCATCACCAGGCAGCTGCCACAGTGATTTTAGATCCTGACAAAATAAAATCTGCCACTGCTTCAAATTTTTCTCCCTCTATTTTCCATGAAGTGATGGGAATGGATACCATCGTCTTAGTTGTTTTAATGTTGAGTTTCAAGCCAACTTTTTCACTCTCTTCTTTCACTCTCATCAAGAGGCTCTTTAGTTCTCCTTCACTTTCCACCACTGAAGTAGTATTATTTCCATATCTGAGGTATTGACATTTCTCCCAGCAATCTTGATTCCAACTTGTGGTTCATCCAGCTCAGCATTTTGAATGATGTATTCTCCATAAAATTTAAATGAGAAGAGGTGACTATATACAGCCTTGACACACTATTTTCCCAATTTGGATCCAGTCCATTGTTTCATGTTCAGTTCTAACTGTTGTTTCTTGACCTGCATACAGGTCTCTTAGGAAGCAGGTAATGGGCCTTGTATTTCCATCTCTTGTAGAGTTTTCCACTGTTTTTGTGATCTCCACAGTAAATAGCTTTAGTGTACTCAATGAAGCAGAAGTAGGTGTTTTTCTGACATTCCCTTGCTTTCTTATCCAATAAATGTTGGCAATTTGACCTCTGGTTCCTCTGCCTATTCTAAATACAGCTTGTACATCTAGAATTTCTTGGTTCACATAGCTGATGTCTAGCTTGAAGGATTTTGATCATTACCTTCATGTCATGTGAAATGAGCACAATTGTACAGAAATTTGAACATTCTTTGGCCTTGCCTTTCTTTGGGATTGGAATGAAAACAAACCTTTTTAAGTTCTGTGGCCACTGCTTAGTTTTCCAAATTTACCAACATAATAAATGCAGCACTTTAATAGCATCGGCTTTTAAGATTTTAAATAGTTTAGCTGGAGTTCCATCACCTCCACCAGCTCTGTTCATAATCATGCATCCTAAGGCCTAGTTGGGGCTTCTCCAGGGTCTCAGCAGTAAAGAATCTGCCTGCAATGCAGGGGCTGCAAAAGTTGTGGGTTTGGTCTTTGGGTTAGCAAGATCCCCAGGGGGAGGGCATGACAACCCACTCCAGTATTCTTGCCTGGAGAATCCCATAGATAGAGGATCCTAGCGGGCTAAAGCCCATAGGGTTACAAAGAGTAGAACAGGACTGAAGCAGCTTAGCATGCACTCATACACATGACTCAAATATATGGGGAAAAAAAAAATCTCCAATTGGTTTCTCCACCTCATGTGTCTCTTCATTGAGCTCTTTTATTTTTATTATTTCTTTCACTTTATGAGTATTAAAACTGTAGTTCACATCCAATCTCAGTATAAGCTCTTGATTAAAATTTAAATACAAGTCTTACACCTAAAACTTGTAATCAACCAGTATTTAATTAATCTTTTGTCCTGAGATCTCCTTATTTATAGCTAGTTCATTGTTACATTTAAGACTTAGATTAATTTACCATAACTCTGTGGGTATATTTCTGGGCTGTCTATTGTGTTTCATTGATCTATGTGTGTGTTTTTTACATCAGTGCCATGTTGTTTTGATGTTGCAACTTTTTAGTACAGTCTGAAATGAAGAAGAATGTTTCCTCCATCTTTGTTTTTTTCTTTCTCAAGATCGTTTTGGGTACTCTGTATCTTGTGTGCTTCCATACTAATTTTAGAATTATTTCCTCTAGTTCAATAAAACATGCCATAGGGATTGCATTGAATATGTAGATCAACTAAGTATTATGGGGATTTTAATAGCCAGCCATAGAAAAGAATAAAATGTTGTCACTTTCAGCAGCAGGGATTGAATTTGAGGGTATTATCTTAAGTGAAATAAGTCAGGCAAAGGCAAATACTGTATGATATTGCTTATATATGAAAATCTCAAAAAAACCCAGCCACCTAGTGAATATAACAAAAAAGAAACAGGCACAGATTTAGGGAACCAACTAGTGATTACCAATGGTGAGAGGCAAGAGCAAGGGACATTCTAGGTATAGTGGGGTTAACAGATACAAACTATTATGTATAAAATAAGTTATGAGTATATATTGCAAAGAGAAGGAAATGGCAACCCACTCCAGTATTCTTGCCTGGAAAAGCCCATGGAAGAGGAGCCTGGTAGGATATAGTACATAGGGTCACAAAGAGCCAGACATATTTGAAGCAACTTAGTATGCACACATATATTGTGCAAGGCAGGGAATATACACAATATCTTATAATGACTATGGATGGAATATAACTCTAAAAATTATGAATCACTATATTGTACACCTCTAACATATAATATTGTACATCAAACCAAACTCAGTAAAAAAAAAAAAATAAAAATAAAGTAAAAAAAGTTCATTCAGAATTTTTCAGTTTTTTTTTTAAATTAGAATATATAATAGGTTATGTAATCAAATATATGATACAGTACCAAAGGGTGCCTTCACACTGTAAGATGTATGAAGAGGGACCTCAGAGACTCAAAACATACAACTGGAACAACTATATCTGTCATTCTGATCAGCTTCTCAAAATTATCAAACAATAAAATTTTTAAGGATTTTTTTTTAATTATTACTTAAAAAAAACTGTACTGGTATATAATAAAGAAACCTATTGAAAAAGTTTTAGGAAGCAGGAGAAAAATAATACATATTTTCTTTTTTTCAATTATTGATTGCCATTTTTAAAGATGAAACTATTTTCTGGAGTCCTGTGGGTAAACATAACAATACATATCATATAAACTATAGAAATAAAATGGTAGAGTCTAGCAAATTTTAAAATGAGAAAGAGTGTAAAATAAAGTATTCAAAATTGTTAAAATGAGAACACTGTAGGTAAAATAGAAAATAAAAGTTTACATCATCAGTGAAGACAAAAAAGAAAAGCAATGGTTATTTTTAATAGAAAACTTTTTCAAGAGGTTTCTGAAATAGTAAGCAAGCAAAAAAGGAGAAAATAAAATATTGAAGATGTTCAAATTGAGGTTTTAAAATCAGAAACTTGTTCATTCAAGAACATTTTCTGGGAAATTACTACCTAATTACAGAGTCAAA
This sequence comes from Hydropotes inermis, assembly GCA_020226075.1. Classification (NCBI taxonomy): domain Eukaryota; kingdom Metazoa; phylum Chordata; class Mammalia; order Artiodactyla; family Cervidae; genus Hydropotes; species Hydropotes inermis. The sequence goes on along the minus strand of CM035276.1, from coordinate 6,466,792 downwards.
TATGAGTCAAAACAGATGTGTCATGCTCTAAATTCATTGCATCAAACCAAACCAAATCAAACAAATAAAAAATAAGATGCAGAATTGCAAAATGAGAAATATAGTATAAAATGAATATAAATGAAGAAGCCAAATGACCCAACATTATGAAAGTTATTTAATGGTCTTAAATAATTTGAACCATCAGAAAACAGGCTACCTTTACAAAATTCAGTAACAAATATTTTATGTCCTTCAAAAGTGTTAAATGTCAAGTTATTCCTAACAATACTTACTCATTTAGAATGTTATATGGTTCTCAGTTACTGCTGGAGGTATTTCTGGCCTCCTTCAAAAGTATCTATTAATATACATGCAATGATAAAAGCAGTCATTTTCAATAAAAATCATGACTGATGCCCACAGAATGGAGGAAAGATCTTATCTAAAGGTAAAGTAGTAAAGCACATTGAAAAATCACTTTAATAAGATATGGCCATAAAAATATCAGTAGAATTAGATTACCTATCTCAAGTTAGGGAGGCATTTCATCTAACCTTGCTTTACAAGTCTGCCTTACAAACATTGGTCTACCACAAGAATGCACTTCTTTGAGAATTTTAATCAAATGTTCTTACTCCAGTATTATTTATCTTCACACATTTGTTCAAAAACAGATATCCAAAAAAGAGCTGATATATATATCTTTCTAACATACTTTGTAATACACCTTGAAAATTCTATCAAAGCTTAATACAGAGAACAAGAGCAATAAAAATTTCAAAATATTTTTAGATAGAAAAAAAATAATAATAATTTAAGGTGTTAAATCCATAGATGGATTTTGGAATGGCTTCAACATACCACAGAATCAGAGTATCTTTCACTCCTCTAACAAAAATGGAGGTGGAAAATCCATAAACTATCACTCAAATCAGTTCAGCAACATCTCCTTCCATGGTGATCAGAAATAAGAAAGCAGGAATCAGAAAGGCACAGACACTACTAGAACAATTGCTTCCACTTTCATTCTAAAAGTGATGTCACTATAGCACTATTGCAAATAATAATGAATCTCCAAATATCAGCAGTCTTGTTTGCCAGCCAATTAATTCAAATAATTAAATGCACTCATACTTAGGACCTAAGGTGCCATCATACACTGTATTCTCCTTTTCATGTTGTTTATCTTCTAACTCAATGTTAACAAAATATTTGAGTCATATTCTGAAGAATACATTGAAAGTTAGCCACCATGGATTTGCAATTCCAGCTAAGATGAACTAATGAGGACAGAATTGTACCTCCTTTCTGAAGCAATAAAACAATGCAATAGTTCTCAAACTGAACATCAAGGGACAGTGATCCTTGAGGAAAAAAAAAATGTAAACAAAAGTGTTGAAGCCTCCAACTTTCCCAGTTCAACTACTTTAGAGAATTTTCAGATTATTGGGCATGTAGAGGTAATTGAGATGAACTTGGAAAACTCGAAAAGTTGAAGCATGTTAACTGAGAGTCCAAGAAGAATGAAAAAGTAAAAGTCCATAGAAGATTTTTCCAGAGAGAAGACTGCTGGACAGTGAGAATACTAAATATACGCACAGGATCTCAGCTGACTATTCAACCCATCTCAACATACACATGAGGAAACCACTCAAAATGTCTTGCAAATAGGGAAGTATGTCTCCATTGAGGGGTTCTTTAAGGATCACTCCAACTTGGTCCTGAAAATTGCACTCGGAGAGCCATATACTTTTTTTTTTTAATCACACAGTTTCTAAAAGGGGAGGCTTGACACATCCAGAAGGCCTCCTGAAGTCACTCAAAAGCCTAAAGTTAGCCCAGGGCAGCCACTGATAAGGCAGAGCAAGGACTTGTAGGCAAGTTCCTTTATTGAAGGTCATGAAAGGATAAGCCACAGAGCTTGTGGCTCATAAGAAACATTGTTTTTAGGTAATTGGATTTAGCTGGATCAACATGGAAGAGAGAGAAGGAGCAAAACTGGGATGCTATCATAGGCATATTGTTTAAATACATGCACACACACACACACACATATGAAAGAGAGAGAGAGAGAGAATGGATACCCAGAAATAAACAATAACCAAGTAAAAGTTCAAAAAACGCAGGGAAAGTGTTGGCACTCAGGGAGCTGTGAGGCAACAAATAGTAGCTTTATACTACACAGAGTTAGAGAAAAACTCCATCTAAATGAGTTATAACCAGCATCTTTGACACTCACACAAAGGTGAAGACAATGCCTATCCCTATGAGCTAGAATGAGAAAAAAATTAATTTACATGACATTGGGATAGTGTTGCTTCATTGGAGTTTGGTTCATTGAAGTGCAGAGAAATTGACTATGGGACTTTCAAGGTTAGCTCAGAATAAAAGATAGTTTCTTCCTGTGTTGATTTCTTAGATTTGCCTTCAAAGCCTTAAGCCATCATGTAAGGATTCTAGTTTATCTGAAGCTGCCATACTGAATGGAGATCATGTAGAGAGAACAAGAATTGACTTCCCAAGCAGTTGTAGCCTCTAGCTATTTGAATCTCCCCAGCTTAGACTTCAGATATCTGAGTGAATAGACATGCAAGATGGTCCCAGTCCTTTCAATCACCTGACAGAATCCCTGTGAGACCTTGAGAGAATCATCAGTCAAGCTGACTCCAAAATTCTAACCTCCTGAAACACAAGAAATATTCAATAATTGTTTTAAGCCACAAACTTCTGTGGTGATTTGGCATGCAAAAGTAGATAACTGACAGGCTTTATTTATGTATTTTAATTTTCTTTAGAAATTCCACTCTAAATTTGTTGACTACTTCTTGGAAACACTTGAGAGGGTAACAGGCAGGAAGGCCAGGTGTCTCCAAACGGAGGAAATAGGCTGCAAGTGTCAGACATTTTTATCTCTCTTAAGTGGCAGGAAGAAACAAACCATCGATATTTTTTCTTCTCTATACAAATTTAAAAGAAGGTTTCTCTTAAAATGCTGTGTTGCCATGATACCTGGTTTCACCTGAAGCTAACTATTCTCAAACCTTGAGTTAACCAATACATTTCTTTTTCTTATGGAAATGTTGTCTTAAGCTATGTTAGTGTACCCCAGACTCTATCTTTTAGTTTGTTCCGTCAACCCGCCAGCTGGCCTAACCTACTTATTCAGATATTGTTCCCTCATCTATGTAAATGAAACTATCTGTTGGTAATCTGCCCTTCTACAAGATTCAGGTCAATCGTTTTATGGCAAGGGATGAATTATCTGGTGCCATTCTAAATTCTAAGACATTCCTTTCTTTTCATTAACAGACTGTGACTATATAACTTAGAGCTAAAGACTAGGAGTATTCTTTTGCCCCCTTCTGATGCCTATGTCAGAAGCTTTCTCTACGTCCTTTATACTTTAATAAAACTTTATTACACAAAAGCTCTGAGCGATCCAGCCTTGTCTCTGGCCCCGGATTGAATTTGTCTCCTCCAGAGGCCAAGAATCCCGGCACCTTATTTTTCAGCAACAACCTTTCAGAAGTACTGATGCTGAAACTTCAATACTTTGGAAACCTGATGGGAAGAGATGACTCATTGGAAAAGACCCTGATGCTGGAAAAGATTGAAAGCAGGAGGAGAAGGGGGTGCCCAAGGATGAGATAATTAGATAGGATCACTGACTTAATGGACATGAATCTGAGCAACACATTCCAGAAGATAGGGAAGAACAGGGGAGCCTGATGTGCTGCAGTCCATGGGGGTGCAAAGAGTCAGATGTGACTTAGTGACTGACAACAACTCCAGGGAACACATGAATGATATGAAAGTGAACCAGCCTCCTTGCTAATATGGAGAAAGCTTTGGTGGTCTGAGTAGTAGGCCAAAACAGCCACAACATTCCCTTAAGCCAAAGCCTAATCCAGAGCAAGACCCTAGCTTTCTCCAATTCCATGAAGGCTGAGAGAGGCAAGGAAGCTTCAGAAGAAAAGTTTGAAGTATGCAGAGGTTGGTTCATGAAGTTGAAGGAAAGAAGCCTTCTCTTTAACATAAATGTGCAAGATGAAGCAGCAGCTGCTGATACAGAATATGTAGCAACTGTCTCAGGAGATTTAGCTAACATAATTAATGAAGGTGGCTAGCTGAAACAAATGGCTTCTCTGATGACTCAGATGGTGAAGTATCTGCCCGCAATTCGGGAGACCTGGATTTGATCCCTGGGTGAAGAAGATCCCCTAGAGAAGGGAATGGCTACCCACTCCTGTATTCTGGCCTGGAGAGCTCCATGGACAGAGGAGCCTGGTAGGCTACAATCCACGGGGTCACAGAACTGGACATGACTGAGAAACTAACACTTTCACTTGTTTTGGTTGAAACAACAGCTGTTTCCTGTAGCCCTGTCTTGGAAGGAGATGTTACATAGCTAGAGAGGAAAAGTTAGTTCCTGGCTTCAGAGTTTCAAAGAACAGGCTGACTCTTAGCTGCTGATACAGCTGGTGACTTGGAGGTGAAATCAATGATCATTTGCTATCCTGAAAATCCTGGAGCCCTTAAGAATTATGGTAATCCTACTCAAACTGTGCTTTATAAATGGGACCAAAAAAAAAAAAAAGCCTGAATGACAGCAAATACGTTTACTACGTGGCTTACAGAATATTGTAGTCCACTGTTGAGATCTGCTGTTTAAGAAAACAAAGCAAAATGAAACATTTCTCAAAAGAGTCCTGCATAATGAAAATGTATCTGGTTATCCTAGAGTTCTGATGGAAACAGACAGTGAGATTAATGTTGTTTTCATGCCTATCAACACAGCATTTATCTCATGGATCAAAAAATAATTTTTACTTTCAAGAATTTTTATTTAATAAATACATTTTGTAAGTCCATAGCTGCACTAAATGTTAATTACAATGATGGATCTGGACAAAGTGAAAAACTTCTGGAAATGGTTCACCATTCTAGATGCCATTAAAAATATGTGTGATTTGTAGGAAGATGTCAAAATACCAACATTAGCAGTTCATTTCAGATCTCATGGATAATTCTGAGGGGCTCAAGGCTTTCTGAAAGAAGTAACAGTAAATGTGATAAAAATAACACAAGAATTAAAATTAGGAATGGAGCCTAAAGATGTGCCTGCAATGCTGCAGTCTCATGATAAAGCATTCACAGATGAGAAACTGCTTCTTATGGGTGAGCAAGGAGAGTAGTTTCTTGAGATGGAAACTAGGCTTGGTGAAGATGTTGTGAAAATTGTTGAAATGGTAGTAATGGTCATGAAATATTAAATCAACTTAGTTTGTAAAACACAGGCAAATTTTGAAAGGGTTGCCTCTAATTTTGAAAGTTTTACTATGGGTGAAATGCTTTCATACAGCATTGCAGACTACAGAGAATTGTTTATGATAGGAAGAGAGTCAACATTCTATTGTCTTATTTTAATAAATGGCTACAGTTATCCCAGTCTTCAGCAACCAACACACTGATCAGTCAGTAGCCATAATCATCAAGGAAAAATCTTTCATCAGCAAAAATATTATTAAATGAAAGCTCATTTAAAGGTTATAATTTTTAGCAATAAGGTTTTAATGAAGGTAGGTATGTATTTTACACAGAATGCTACTGCACACTTAATAAACTACCATATAGTATAAATATAATTTTTATATACCTTTGGAAATGAAAAACAATGTGACTTGTTTTAATTGCAATATTTGCTTTATTGTGGTGGGCTGGAAATGAACACACATATCTCCAAGGTATATCTCAGTTTCTGAAAAATTTTGTTTTATAATTCTTTCCTGTTTTGAACAAAAGCCTTGACATAATTAACATGAGGGAGTCTCAAAAGGCACCAATTTAATACATTTAAAACTTTTATTCAATAGATACTTTGCAGTTTATACCAGAAAAATAGTTTTACTATTTGCTCCATAAACTTATTTTAGACCATACCTTGATTTTTAATTTTGCTTTATTATATTTGGTTTTGTTCTAAAGGAAAGTTGATTTCTATACTTGTTTATTTCTTACACATTTGACATATATTTTTTTTTCTTTCTGTTAAATAAATCATGTTTTCTTTATTCTTTTTTAGGACTTCCCTGGTAACTCAGTTGTTAAAGAATCTGCTTGCAATGCAGGACACCCAGGTTCTATTCCAGAGTCACAAAGAGACCTTGGAGATTATAATGGCAGCCCACTCCAGTAATCTTGCCTGGGGAACTCCATGGACAGAGGATTCTGACAGGCTATAGTCCATGGGGCTGCAAGGAGTCGAACACCACGGAGCAAATTTCACTTTCATTTTTATTCATTTTACTACTGTTTTAGTTTTTTGTTGACCTAAGATTGAGTCATCTCTTTCATCTTACATCTCTTTATTTTCAGGTGTCCCTAATTAAGTTGACCTATGAAAAACATCTAAAAGCCAACAAATTTGATTTATGGCTCATTTCCTTGCTAGTTCTGTGACCTTGAGTAAAGGCCACTCAATGCTGAAACTATACTTCATTAAATGGGAGAACTCTCACATGTAATTCTGTGGGTAGATACATTAAATAATGCCTTTGAAACATTTAATGCTGTTTGCCATGCAAGAGATACATAATATTGGACTTGCTTTTGCTTTCTCTGCCATAGAAATAGAGCAAACAGGTGATATATCAGGATAGCAAAGATTAGGGATGCAGAAACCAAACATCTTGGATTCTAATCTGATCACTGTCAACTGGATGTTTTGTAATTTTGGGTGATTTTTTAACATCTTTTTTTATCTCAAAAATTATCAATAAAATGAGAATAATAGTAATCCATATAAAGTGGACTTGAGAATTGAACAAAATAGTACATATATGATGCTCAGAAAAATGTCTAGAAGATAACAAGCAGTTGCTCATTAATATAACTATTTGTTAATAGTATGTGACCTGGAATTCTCAGGTGGCTCTAGTGGTAAGGAACCACCTGCCAATGCAGAGACATAAAGAGACATGTGGAGAAGGAAATGGCAACCCACTTCTGTATTCTTGCCTGGAGAATCCCAGGGACCGGGGATCCTGGTGGGCTGCCATCTATGGGGTCGCACAGAGTCAGACACGACTAAAGCAACTTAGCATGCATGCATGAATGCATGCAAAGAGACATGGATTCAATCCCTGGGTTGGTAAGATTCCCTGAAGGAGGGCATGACAATCCACTCCAGTATTCTTGCCTGGAGAAACCCTTGGACAGAGGAGCTGGTGGGCTACAGTAAAAAAAAGGTGAAGTTACTCAGTCGTGTCCAACTCTTTGCGACCCCATGGACAGTAGCCTACTAGGTTCCTCCATCCATGGGATTTTACAGGCAAGAGTCCTGGAGTGGGCTGCCATTTCCTTCTCCAGGGGATCTTCCAAACCCAGGGATAGAACCTGGGTCTCCTGCATTGCAGACAAACACTTTACTGTCTGAGACACCAGGAAAGCCTACAGTCAACAGCGTCTCAAAGAGTCTGACAGATGTAAGTGACTTAGCATGCACACATGATGCTCAGAAATAATATCTAGATGATATTAAGCATTCACGTATTAATTTTTTTTAAATTAATAGTATGTGACCTAGACTTTTTTCTGGAAAAGAAAATGGCAACCCACTCTAGTATTCTTGCCTGGGAAATTCATGGGTAGAGCAGACTAACCAGCTACAGTCCATGGCTTCACAAAGAGTCGAACATGACTGAATAACTAACTCTTTAGCCTTATTTCAGGTTGCACTAGATTTGTAGCCATGGAATTTCATTGAATTTCTTAATGAATTTGGATTTTTAAATTGGAATATGAGATAACATTTGTAAGGAGGTCATGTGTAATATCATCATTATCTTAGAGATTACAACAAATTGTAAATGTTGGATTGTTTTGCATATTATATTCAACACTTAAAGCATAGTAAAATTTCACAATTAACAATTGAATTATTCACTATTTATTTTTTTTCATTTATTTTTATTAGTTGGAGGCTAATTACTTTACAATATTGTAGTGGTTTTTGCCATACATTGACATGAATCAGTCATGGATTTACATGTGTTCCCCATCCTGAGCCTCCCTCTCACCTCCCTCCCCATCTCATCCCTCTGGGTCATCCCAGTGCACCAGCCCTGAGCACTTGTCTCATGCACCCAACCTGGGCTGATGATCTGTTTCACCCTTGATAGTATTCTTATTTCAATGCTATTTTCTCAGAACAACCCACCCATGCCTTCTCCCACAGAGTCCAAAAGTCTGCTCTGTACATCTGTGTCTCTTTTTCTGTTTTGAATATAGGGCTATCGTTAACATCTTTTTAAATTCCATATATATGTGTTAGTATACTGTATTGGTCTTTATCTTTCTGGCTTACTTCACTCTGTATAATAAGCTCCAGTTTCATCCATCTCATTAGAACTGATTCAAATGAATTCTTTTTAATGGCTGAGCAATACTCCATTGTGTACATGTACCATGGCTTCCTTATCCATTCGTCTGCTGATGGACATCTAGGTTGCTTCCATGTCTTGGCAATGATAAACAGGAAGAAATAGAAGATCTTAACAGATCCATTACAAGCATGGAAATCGAAACTGTAATCAGAAATCTTCCAGCAAACAAAAGCCCAGGACCAGATAGCTTTACAGTTGAATTCTACCAAAAATTTAGAGAAGAGCTAACACCTATCCTACTCAAACTCTTCCAAAAATTTGCAGAAGAAGGCAAACTTTCAAACTCATCACCCTAATACCAAAACCAGACAAAGATTCCACAAAATAAGAAAACTACAGGCCAATATCACTGATGAACATAGATGCAACAATCATTAACAAAATTCTAGCAAACGGAATCCAACAGCGTATTAAAAAGGTTATACATCATGACCAAGTGGGCTTTATCCCAGGAATGCAAGGATTCTTTAATATCCACAAATCAATCAATGTAATACACCACATTAACACATTGAAAGATAAAAACCATATGATTATCTCAATAGATGCAGAAAAAAACTTTGACAAAATTCTACATCCATTTATGATAAAAACTCTCCAGAAAGCAGGAATAGAAGGAACATACCTCAACACAGTAAAAGCTATATATGACAAACTCACAGCAAACATTATCCTCAATGGTGAAAAATTGAAAGCATTTCCCTTAATGTCAGGAACAAGACAAGGGTGCCTACGCTCACTACTACTATTCAACAAACTTTTGGAAGTGTTGGCCACAGCAATCAGAGCAGAAAAAGAAATAAAAGGAATCCATATAGGAAAAGAGAAGTAAAACTCTCACTGTTTGCAGATGACATGATCCTTTACATAGAAAATCCTACCAGAAAATTACTAGAGCTAATCAATGAATACAGTAATGTTACAGGATATAACTGTAACACAGAGAAATCCCTTGCATTCCTTTGCACTAACAATGAGAAAACAAAAAGAGAAATTAAAGAAACAATACCATTCACCATTGCAACAACAAAAATAAAACACTTAGGAGTATATCTACCTAAAGAAACAAAAGACCTATACATAGAAAACTATAAAGCACTGATGAAAGAAATCAAAGAGGATACAAACAGATGGAGAAACATACCGTGTTCATGGATGGGAAGAATCAATATTGTTAAAATGGCTATACTACCCAAAGCAATCTATAGATTCAATGCAATCCCTATCAAGCTATCAACGGTATTTTTTACAGAATTAGAACAAATAATTTCACAATTTGTATAGAAATACAAAAAACATTGAATAGCCAAAGTAATCTTGAGAAGGAAGAGTGGAACTGGAGGAATCAACTTGCCTGACTTCAGACTATACTACAAAACCACAGTCATTAAGATAGTATGGTACTGGCACAGAGACCGAAATATAAATCAATGGAACAGAATAGAAAAAACCCAGAGATAAATCCACGAACCTGCAGACACCTTATCTTCAACAAAGGAGGCAAGGGTATACAATGGAAAAAAGACAGCCTCTTTATCAAGTGGTACTGGGAAAACTAGTCATCCACTTGTAAAAGAATGAAACTAGAACTTTCTAACACCTTACACACACACAAAAAAAAAAAAAAAAACTCAAAATGGATTAAAGATCTAAATGTAAGACCAGAAACTATATAACTCCTAGAGGAGAACATAGGCAAAACCCTCTCTGACATAAACCACAGCAGTATCCTCTATGACCCACCTCCCAGAATATTGGAAATAAAAGCAAAAATAAACAAATGGGACCTAATTAAACTTAAAAGCTTTTGTACAACAAAAGAAACTATAAGCAAGGTGAAAAGACAGCCCTCAGAATGGGAGAAAATAATAGCAAATGAAGCAACAGACAAAGTATTAATCTCAAAAATATACAAGCAACTCCTGAAGCTCAATTCTAGAAAAATAAATGACCCAATCAAAAAATGGGCCAAAGAACTAAACAGACATTTCTCCAAAGAAGGCATACAGATGGCTAACAAACACATGAAAAGATGTTCAACATCACTCACTCATCATCAGAGAAATGCAAATCAATACCACAATGAGATACCATTACACGCCAATCAGGATGGCTGCTATCCAAAAGTCTACAAGCAATAAATGCTGGAGAGGGTGTGGAGTAAAGGGAACCCTCTTATACTGTTGGTGGGAATGCAAACTAGTACAGTCATTATGGAGAACAGTGTGGCGATTCCTTAAAAAAACTGGAAATAGAACTGCCAGCAATCCCACTTCTGGGCATACAAACCAAGGAAACCAGATGTGAAAGAGACACGTGCACCCCAATGTTAATCACAGCACTGTTTATATTCACTATTTAATTTACTGTGTCAGGAATTCCCAAGGCCACTGAGACTCAGTGTTCTGTTAGAAGGATTCAGAAGACTGAGAAAAGGTGTTCTACTCAGTTATCATTTATTACAGTGAAAGGACACAGATTAAAGTCAACCAAGGGAAATGCTGCTTGGAGTAAAACCCAAGATAAATCATCTAGGTGTCCACATACAGTGAGTCACACAGAGATGCACATAATTCTGCCAGCAGCAATGCATAACAATACATTCCATGTTGTCAACCAAGGAAGCTCACTTAAGCCTTAATGTCCAGTGCTTAATGGGGGTCAATCATGCAGTGGCCGTGTGACTGATCACAGCTACTCAGACTTCAGCACCCCCCCCCCCCATAGAGCAAAACCAATCATGTGCTATAAGTCACACCACAGGATAAACTTATCAGGTCAAACATCAGGTCAAACTGGTAGAGTTTCAAGGCACACAAGACCCAAGTCTTCATGTATACACAAGAAAGTCATTTGTCACAAATTCAGTGTGGCCCAAGGCTTCATGAATATAATACACTCTTAGGGAAAATATTTCTAGGCTTTAATAATTATCTCCCAGTAGCTAGATAAGGGCCATTTCATAAGATAGAACTTTCTCAGAAATATGCAGGATTTGACCAAACTGGATCATCTGAGTTAATTATTAATTGATAATTGCTCTTCTTTATGAATATTTATTTTGAATGTGTTCATCATTTAACTATTCCTTCTCAAAATTTTCTCAATATTAATATTCCCAATAAACTTGTTCTATATTAAATCTATAAATCATTAATTATTCCATGGTTTATTATACCTACACACTTCCCATAAATTAAAGTATTGATGATTGTCTATATATTTTATTTTCTGGTTTCTATGTGTATATTCAATATGTGCTTCTTTTCAGAGTTTATATTATCCTTTTATTCTGACCAGCAATTGTGCACAGTAGCTATTCTTATTTTTTAGTTATTTGACCAAAATTTTTTAATTTACTTCATATAAATGTAAGTTTATAAAGTTTATATTTTTTGTCTTAGTTTTTTTGAGGTATTATTGAAATATAAAATCATAACATTATTAAAATATACATTGTAGTGATTTAATGTATGTATAAATTGTGCAGATATTTCCCTATGCAGCTAATTAGTACATGCATCACCTCACATATTCATGTGTATGTGAGAGAGAGAGAACACTTAAGCTCTACTCTATTTGAAAGTTTCAGTTATACAATATAATATTACCAATTATAGTCATGTTTCACTTTAGATACTTAGATCCTTAAACCTTGTTTTGATTTGTTTTTTTAAGCTGACTGTTTAAAATGAGTAGTGTTTTATCAGGCTCCATATTACCTGTATCATCCAGGCCCCAGCAACCATATTTCTATTCTCTGTTCTTGTGAGTGTGACTGTGTACTGTATTTTTTTAAGTTTCCTTGTCTAAAAGATACCATTTAGTATTTGTATTTCTATGTCCAGCTTATTTCACTTACCATATGCCTTCAAGTTTCAATATTTTCACAAATGGCAAGTTTTCCTTATTTCTCATTGGTAAATGATATTCCATTGTATACCAAATCTTCTTTATCCATTCAATCATTTGACAGAACATTAGGTTGTTTTCCGTTATTGACTATTGTGGAAAAATGCTGCAATAAAAAAGGGAATGCATATATCTCTTGATACTCTATTTTCTTACTGTTGGAAGTAGGATTGTTAGACAGTATGGTTGGTCTGTTTTCAACATTTTTGAGGAAATTCTATACACATTTCTGCCAACAGTGGAAGAGGGTTAGCTTTTCTTGGCATCCTTGCCAACATTTCTTTTTGACGACAGACATTCTAATGACTGTGGCGTTATATCTCATGGTGGTTTTTACTTCACTTCCCTGATGCCTCGTTATGGTGAACATCTTTCCAGGTACCTGTTGGTCATTAGTATGTCTTCTTTGGAAGCACCTATTAATTTCCTCTGCACATTTTTCAATTGGATTGTTTATTATTTTTCTATTGAGTTGCATAATCCAAAGTATATTTTAGATATTAACCCTTTTTTAAACATGGATTGGCAAACATTTTCTCCCATTTCACAGGTTGCCGTTTTACCTTACTGATGGTTCCCTTTACTGGGGAGAAACTTTGCTTGATATTATTTACTTATTTATTCTTATTTTTGTCACCTTTCATTTTTAAGTAATATCCAAAAATACATTGCAAAGCCTGATGCCTCCCTGATGTTTTCTTTAAGGAGTTATGGTTTCAAATCCTTCAAATCTTTAATCCATTTTTTTAATGGATTATTGTGTACAGAGCAAGATAGGTGTATAGCTACAGTCTTTGGCATGTGTCTGTCCAGTTCTCCCAACATCATTTACTGAAGAGACAATTATTTCCTCATTGTATATTCATATTTTCCTTGCCATAAATTAATTGACCAGGTATATGTAGGCCTATTCAGTTTATTTTTCTCAATAAATGTTGGACAATATATATCCTTTCTTTGCTAAATTCTCCTATGTAACATAAAAGTAGTATATAAAAATTGATTCAATTTATGTGGTTTTTTTGTGACAACATGCTGTATAATATTTAATACTTTTGTTTATTTGCACATGAATATTATATTTTTTGCCACAAAAATGCACAATAATTTCAACTCAAGCAAGCAAGCAAACCAACAAAACAAAACAACTAAACACATTTGGAAAATGTTAAGATATGACTAGTTTGCATACTGTGTTCTATCATTTCACAATTTTTTCAAAATCAGAAGTGCTGCTGTTGTGTTTGCTGTCATTTTCATGTTCTGTCATCTACTCCACTGAAGTGCAATCAGGGGAAAAACAGTATGCATCAAACTGAGAGGAGATTGCAATTGGGGGACTCATAAGTCTCAATTTCATTCATTATTATTAAATATTACTTGTGCTAAAGGAAAATAT
>CM035276.1:6442519-6453045 GCA_020226075.1 Hydropotes inermis | reverse complement strand
TAGAAAACATACTGTAACAAATTGCTACCTGAAACTATAGAAAGAAGATATTAAGGAATTATTTTTATAACAATCCAAACATGCTTTGCTTTTATTTATAATAAAAAAAAAATCTGTGAATAGGATTACTAAGATGTTAACTAGCAATTCAAATACACTTGTGTGTTGTCAAGGTATATGATGAAAATCAAAATGAAAACTTAGTGTATATTCATGCCGAAATAGTAAGATTGTGGAGCTGTAGATATTGCAAATTTATAGTTAGACATGGCAAATAAAATGTATAGGTTTTCCAATACTTACTTCAGAACAAGGAATAAGATGTATTAAATAAAGTAAATTAAAAATAGTGCTGTTAACAATAAATATAGTAGAGGGCACTACAGATGAGAGAAAGCAAAAAAAAAAAAAGTGAAAATCTTAAAAGATAACTGGAAACTTGTTCATTGTTTTAGCAGCACAGGTACAAGTTATAGTAAAAAAACAAAGTTGCTATAGACTTTCACTCTTATTGTAAGATCCACCCATTGTGCTCCTTGATATTTGCCTGAAGGAGTTGAGAATGCATGCCCAAACAAAACCTGCAGGTCATTGCATATAGCAGCTTTGTTGGTAGTTGATAAAACTTAGAAGAAACCAAGAAACCATTGCTCAATAGATGAATGGATAAATTATGATATAGCCAGACATCAAAATATCATTCAGCATAAGCAAATCAGCTATCAAGTAATGAAGTGCATAAAGGAAACCTATAGAAAAAGAATAGAGGACCTGAAAAGATATGTTTCCTAGTAGACACAGATCTCCATCAGACACATAAAAAGATGTTCAATGTCACTAATCAGCAGGGAAATGCAAATCAAAACCACAATAAAGCATCATTTCACACCTGTCAGAATGGATATTATCAAAAAAAAGACTAAGTATTGGTGAGAATGTAGAGAAAGGGGAATTTTTGTTCATAGTTTATGGGATTGATATAGCCACTGTGGAAAACAGGATGGAGGTTCCTCAAAAAATTGAAAATGAAACTACCATGTATGTGTGGTAAGTCACATCAGTCACGTCTGACCCTTTGCAACCCTATGGATTATAGCCTGCCAGGGTCCTCTGTCCATGGGGATTCTCCAGGCATGAATCCTGGAGTGGGTTTCCACACTCTTCTCCAGGGGATCTTCCCCACTTAGGGATCAAACTAGGGTCTCTTACACCTATTGCATTGGCAGGCAGATTTACCGCTATCACCACCTGGGAAGCAGAGCTGCTATATGATCTAGCAATTCCACTCTTGGGTATTTATCTGAAGAAAATAAAAAGTGTTAAAAAGATATTTATGCCCCTCTGTTTATTGCAACAGTATTCACAATAGCCAAGATATGGAAGCAAACTAACTGCCCTGGAGTAGATGAAAAGATAAAGAAAAATGTGGTACATATATACAATGGAAAATTATTCAGCTATAAAAAATGAAATCTTGTCACTTGTAACAACATGCATGAACTTGGAGGGCATTAGGTTAAGTGAAATCAGTCAGAGAAGGACATACTATATGATTCCACTTACACATAGATTATAAAAACAAAATAAATAGTCAAATTTAATAAAATAGAAACAATCATAGACACAAAAAACAGTTGGCTATCATAAGGGCAAAAGTTTCACGGTGTGTCCTTAGTCAGTTGGGTCAAACTCTTTGTGACCATTTGGACTGCCACCCACCAGGCTCATCTGTCCATGGAATTTTCCAGGCAAGAATACTGGAGTGGGTTACCAATTGCCATTCTAGGGTATCTTTCCAACTCAGGGATCAAACCTGCATCTCTTGCCTCTCCAGCTTTGCAAGTGAATTCTTTACCAATGAGCCATCAGGGAAGCCCAGAGGATATGGAACATGAGTGAAATAAGTGAGGGAAATTAACAGGTACAAACTTTCAGTTAGCAGATAAATGAGTCTGGAGTGAAATGTACAGCACAGTCAATGATTATGTAAAATCTTTGTATGGTGGTAAGTGGTAACTAGACTTTTCATGGTGTGTTGGTCCTTTAATGGACTGGAACCTGGTGGTTCCGAGAGTGAGAGAGAGAAAGAGGCTGATGTCCCCTGGTTTACGCGAAAAGCCAATAGAGCCCTGTTCTTAGGGCTCACGCTGCCGCACGTAGGCACCAGACGCCCTCTCAAGTGAAGGCGCAGTGCGCCTTCTCCAGAGGGTCTTAGAAGCCCAGGCAAGAAAGTGAGCTGAGCAGGCCTCCGCGCTCCAAGGAATTAGCCAGAAATAGAGAGAGAAAGAGAGAAGGAATAGAAAGAAAGAAAGAAAGACACGGGGACCAAAGCTCTGATGGAGCAAAGGTGTTTTAATCAACATGGTGTGGGCATATATACTGTCTTACCAGGTGGTTATTCTCAGCAAAGACAAAGATTAAAATTCTAGACTTACAAAACATAAGATGATCCCTATCAAAGAGATAGAGTTGCAAACAATCACCTTTTACCATTTGGCTCATAATAAGGAAGAGGGTACTTATCACTGTAATGAGAAATGCCTGAATTTCTCAGCCCCGGGGAAGGCGTGCCTCTCCTCTTAATTCCTGAATATTCAGGAATCAATAAGGGTCAGAGGGTTCCTGACAGATCCAAAACAGCACACAGGAAGCCTTTTGTTAAATGCTTCCTGACAATGGTGATTATTTTTAATGTATAGAAATATAGAATCAGTATTCTACGTACCAAAGTTAGCATAATATTATAGACCAGTTATACTTAAAACAGAACAAAAAACCTAACAGTCTTAGAGAAAAAAAAAGATCAGTTTTGTGGTTAACCAGTAGCTGGGGGCAGGGGTGGTAGGAGGAGGGGAAATTGGGAAAAAGAGAACAAAACAACAACAAAAATACTTAGTTATAAGATACAATAATATTAGGAATAAATATGTCATATGATTAGCATAATTAACACTATAGTTTGTTATATCTGAGAGTAAATCTTATGAATTCTGATCACAAGAATATAAATTATCCTTTGCAATTATTTTGTACATTTATAAGATGATTGCTGTTGTTCAGTCACTCAGTCATGTCTGACTCCTTGTGACCCCATGGGCTAGAGTACACCAGGCTTCCCTGTCCTTCACCATCTCACGAGCTTGCTCAAACACACGTCCGTTGGATCACTGATGCCATCCAACAACCTCGTCCTCTGTCATCTCTTTCTCCTGTCCTCAATCTTTCCCAGCATCAGGGTATTTACAAATGAGTCAACTCTTTGTGTGAGGTGGACAAAGTATTGGAGTTTCAGCTTCAACATCAGTCCTTCCAATGAACGCATAGGACTGATCTCCTTTGGGATGGACTGGTTGGATCTCCTTGCAATCCAAGGGACTCTCAAGAGTCTTCTCCAACACCACAGTTCAAAAGCATCAATTTTTGGTGCTCAGCTTTCTTCACAGTCCAACTCTCACATTCATACATGCCTACTGGAAAAACCATAGCCTTGACTAGATGGACCTTTGTTGGCAAAGTAATGTTTCTGCTTTTTAATATGCTGTCTACGTTGGTAATGGGTTTTCTTCCAAGGGGACAAGTGTCTTTTAAATTTCATGGCTGCAGTCACCATCTGCAGTGATTTTGGAACCCCCCAAAATAAAGTCTGTCACTGTTTCCCCATCTATTTGCCATGAAGTAATGGGACCAGATGCCATGATCATACTTTTTAATGTTGAGTTTTAAGCCAGCTTTTTCACTCTCCTCTTTCACTTTCATCAAGAGGCTCTTTAGTTTCTCTTCACTTTCTATCATAAGAGTGGTGGCATCTGCATATTTGAGGTTATTGACACTTCTCCCAGAAATCTTGATTTCAACTTGTGCTTCATTCAGTCCAGCATTTTGTATGATGTCCTCTACATATAAGTTAAATAAGCAGAATGACAATACACAGCCTCGATATACTCCTTTCCCAATTTTGAACCAGTCTGCTGTTCCATGTTCATTTCTAATGCTTCCTGACCCACATATAGACTTCTCAAGAGGCAGGTCAGGTGGCCTGCTATTCTCATCTCTTTCAGAGTTTTCCACAGTTTGTTGTGATCCACAGTCAAAGGTTTAAGCATAGTCAATGCAGCAAAAGTAGATGTTTTTCTGGGATTCTCTTACTTTTTCTATGATCCAACGTAAGTTGCAATTTGATCTCTTGTTCCTCTGTCTTTTTTTCTAAATCCAGCCTGAACATCTGAAAGTTATTGGTTTGCAGACTGTTAAAGTCTGGCTTGGAGAATTTTGAGCATTACTTTGCTAACAGGTGAAAGTTTAATCGGTGGTAATCTGGACATTCTTAGGCATTGTCCTTCTTTGGGATTTGAATGAAAACTTATTTTTCCAGTCCTGTGGCCACTGCTGCATTTTCCAAATTTGCTGGCATATTGAGTACAGCAGTTTCACAGGATTATCTTTTAGGATTTGAAATAGTTCAGCTAGAATTCCATCACCTCCACTAGCTTTGTTTGTACTGATGCTTCCTAAAGCCCACTTACTTCACACTCCAGGATATCTGGCTCTAGGTAAATGATCACAGCATCATGGTTATCTGGGTCATTAAGATCCTTTTTTGTATAGTTTTTTTCTGTGTATTCTTGTGACTTCTTAATATCTTCTGCTTCTGTTAGGTCCATACTATTTCTATCTCTTATTGAGTCCATCTTTGCATGAAATGTTCCCTTGGTATTTTCTTGAAGAGACCTCTAGTCTTCCCCATTCTACTGTTTTCCTCTGTTTCTTTGCACTGATCACTGAGGAAGGCTTTCCCATCTCTCCTTGCTATTCTTTGGAACTCTGCATTCAGATGAGAATATCTTTCATTTTCTTCTTTGCTTTTCACTTTTCTTCTTTCCTCAGCTATTTGTAAGGCCTCCTCAGACAGCCATTATTCCTTTTTGCATTTATTTTTATTGGGTATTATTTATAAGATGATGGATGCCCACTAAACTTATTGTGATAATTGTTTCATGATATTTGTAAGTCAAACAACTTTATTGTATACTTTAAAGTCATAAAGTGCTATGTGATAATTATATCTCAGTAATACTTGAAGGATAAATTCTTTGATTTTTTTGAAGTAAGTCAATCCTTGATACCAGGGTTAAAGATTAATAGAATAATTCTGAATAAAACCACAAATAAGGAAAAAAAAGGCATGGAGGAAACTTAAATGCATGTTCCTAAGTGAAAAAAGTCAATTAGAAAAGATTACATACTATAATGATTCCAGCTACATGAAATCCAGAAAAAAAAAATGGATACAGTAAAAATATCAGGCATTGCCTAAGTCATGGAGTTGGTCTGGATCAAGAGGCAAAGGATACATGATTTATATGGCAGTAAACATTCTCTGTATGATACCATAATGATGGATACATGTCCAAACTCATAGGATATACAACAACAAGTGTAAACAATACTGTAAACTATTAACTTCAGGTGACTCTAATGTGTCAGTATAGTTTATTACATTGTAAAAATGTACAGCTATAGTGGGGTAAGTTGATAAAGGAATAAGCTCTTAATGTGTAGAAACAGGAGGCACACAGAAGTTCTTTGACCTCCCTCTCAATCTTTCTGTGAGCTTTATACTGCTTCAAAATAAACTATAGTTAACAAGATAACTGTATTGACAAATTTGCTATATGTGAGTTTTTCTCTGTGTAGTATAATTTTGAAGACAAGGATCAGCATGTTTTTTTGTTTTTGTTTTCTGTAATGGGCAAATAGTGAATAGCCTTTGCAAGACAAGAAGCAATACAGACTTTATGTAAGTAGTCTGTAACAATGGAGGGGAAAAAAAAAGAGCCAGAAATAATGTTATTGGGAAAAAAAGTAAAATATAATAATAATTATTATATATTATTGTAATAAAAGTCAAATTTTGTGTCACTGTGCTATAAAGTTGTTCTTTACATCTGTGAAACTCGCTGACCTTTTCTGCTGAGAATTCACCAGACAAGTTTTCTGAACTCCTCTTTTGGAATGTAAACACTACCCTCAAATTGGGGAAGTCACTTGTCATGTGGAGAAGCATGATAGCAGAATAGGTTCTTTGGTAGATTTCCATTTTTAACCTCTTTAGAAACTTCAGTACCCAAATATGAAATAAGTTCTCTGCCTACTTAAGAGGTTTATTGTAAAAATTAAATTGGGTTTGTACTTTTTTATTGAGTTGCAAGTGTTCTTTGTGTATTCTGGATACTAGGTATTTATGTAATATACAATTTGAAAATATATCAATCATCCTGAATCTGCTAATAATCATTCAAGATGTAAACCACAGTATGGCTGTGGCCTGGAATGACTATCTAAGCAATATATATGTAGAACATAGAACATTGTGTCCACAAGTGGAATATGTACTTGAGTAACCTAAAATACAGGCTCTCCTGGTAGTTCAGCTGGTAAAGAATCCACCTGCATTGCAGCAGATCCCAGTTCGATTCCCGGGTTGGGAAGATCCCCTGGAGAAGGGATAGGTTGCCCCCTCCAGTATTCATGGGCTTCTCTAGTGGCTCAGACACTAAAGAATCCATCTGCAGTGTGGGAGACCTGGGTTCAACCTCTGGGTTACAAAGATCCCCTGGAGGAGGGCATAAGCACCCACTCCAGTATTCTCACCTGGAAAATCCCCATGGACAGAGGAGCCTGGTGGGCTACAGTCCATGGAGTCCCAAAGAGTTGGACATGACTAAGCAACTCTGCACACACGCCTAATCTAAAATACAGCTAAAATGAAATTTCACATTATGGATGGAAAATATTTTATGCTTGTATCTCTAACGTGGGAAAAGTGAAAGTGTGAAAGTGAAGTCGCTCAGTCGAATCCGACTCTCTGCAACCCCAAGGACTGTAGCCTACCAGGCTCCTTGGTCCATGGGGTTTTCCAGGCAAGAGTACTGGAGTGGGTTGCCATTTCCTTCTCCAGGGGATCTTCTGGACCCAGGGATCGAAGCCGGATCTCCCGCATTATAGGCAGACGCTTTACTGTGGGAAAATAGTAGGAAATAACACAGCGGCTAGCATAGAGCAGCACATCAGTGCATGCTTTCCTTGTGGTTACTTAACTCATTCTATTGCTAATGAAGATATCATGCTGTTACTACATAATTGGAGACTGATTGGAAATCTCAGAAGTATTCTAGAAGTTTTGATTGCATTAATTGCATGCCTATGATAGGTAGGCTTGCTTATTTTTCATTCATGAATTTTCCATTAAACCAGGATGTTCGTGTGTGTGTGTGTGTGTGTGTGTGCATCTGTGTCTGTGTTTCAATGTGTCTTTTGAAGAATTTTGATTTTATACTGAATATGATCCTCATATTTTGAGAAATGAAACCTACTCATGGGGCATATTGTTCAAGTTGTTTCTCAGTCACCAAGTCGTGTCCTATTCTTTGCTACTCCATGGACTGCAGCATGCCAGGCTTGCCTGCTCACCATCCCCCAGAGTTTGCCCAAGTTCATATCCATTGAATCAGTGATGCCATCCAAACATTTCATCCTCTGTCACTCCCTTGTCCACCTGCCCTCAATCTTTCCCAGCATCAGAGTCTTTTCCAATGATTCGGCTGTTCTCATCAGGTGGCCAAAATACTGGAGCTTCAGCTTCAGCATCAGTCCTTCCAATGAGTATTCAGGGTTGGTTTCCTTTAAGATTGACTGGTTTGATCTTTCTGTTCAAAAGATTCTCAAGAGTCCCTTGTTCCATACACACACACACACATATATATATATATATAGTTAATATTCAGTCATTCAGTCACATTTGACTCTAACCCCATAGACTGCAGCATACCAAGCTTCCTTATATGTGAAGTGTAAGTTGCTCAGTCATACTTGACTCTTTGTGACCTAATGGACTATATAGTCCATGGAATTCCCCAGTCCAGAAAACTGAAGTAGGTAGCCTTCCCCTTCCCCAGGGGATCTTCCTAACTCAGGGTTTGAACCCAGGTCTCCTGCACTGCAGGCAGATTCTTTACCAACTATCAGGAAAGCCCTTCCCCACCTCATATATATACATGCATATATAGAGACTCTTAATTTTAGTCAGAGAACTTGAGTCTGAAACTAGCAATTGGGTGGGAGGGCATGACTAAAGGAATTCATTCACATTCATTTTTCATTTTATTTTTTTAACCTGTATGTTTCTTTTAAGAATTCATCTTCCATGATACCTTTCTTCAGAAGTGGAAAAAGGGAAGAGAAGATGACCAATAACATTTTTTGTTGTTGTTACTTCAAGCCTTGTTTTAGAAAACGATTTGAAAAGGTGACAGATATTCATCCTATCTGTAAAAAGTAGATCTTTTCTATTTTTGTTCCCCACATTAAGGTAGAGTCTTAGATTCCTAGAGATCCAAATACTCTTTAAATTCCCACTCCCAGAAGCAGTGAAGTTCAGTGATTCTAATCATATACCTTTATACAAAGGGCTTCCCTAATAGCTCAGCTAGTAAAGAATCTGCTTGCAATGCAAGACACCCGGTTCAGTTACTGGGTCAGGAATATGCCCTGGATAAGGGATAGGCTGCTCACTCCAACATTCTTGGACTTCCCTGGTGGCTCAGATGATAAAGAATGGGAGACTGTGTTTGATCCATGGATTGGGAAGACCGCCTGAAGGAGGGTAGACAACACACTCCAGTGTTCTTGCCTGAAGAATTCTATGGACAAAGGAGCCTGGCAGGCCACACAGTTCATGGGGTTGCAAAGAGTCAGATGCAACTTTCACTTATGCAAAAAATGTAAAAAAGTATCCCTCAAAATAAAGTGTGGAAAGGACTAAAGAAGGAACTTTGAAAGCTTTCCGTCAGTGCATTTTTACATATATCCCTCATAAACTCTACCTTTATTTGTTGTTTGAGAGGTAGCCAGTAATGAGAAGTTAAAGTATATAAATTTAGAAAATGTCTTTGAAGTAATTCTTTGAGTAGGATAAAATAAAAATCTATTTTCTAACTACCTTGAAATCTATCTAATTCAAAGTACTCTTCACATAGGCAATCATTCCTATGCTTTTAACAATTTCTCATGGTAACCGGTATTTAACTCCAGATTTGAAAATGACTTTTATTGTATATAGAAATATCCATTTTTATCTAAGTAATACAGAAGGTATGCTTGAAATTCCTTTTCTGCCAAATCTTGCCTGTTTATTTATAATACATTTTTTTGTTATACAAATTTTCATAATTTCCATCTTTATGACTATATAGTTATTTCTTCACAAAGGACACATGAACCATTTTCTGATGTATTTTCATTTTTTTTTTTCTGGATAAGGATTTTTAATTGTTAAATGAAGACAGCCTCTATAAGGGAAATCTGAATACCTGTGTTAAACATGTAAGCTATTGAAGTCATAACACCAAATAGGTCAGTCTAACTAGGCTGATCATCTGTTTTGACGTGATTTATTTGTTACCCTTTTTAATTGCTTTTTTTTTTATATATATATTGAGGTATGGTTGTTTTTCTAGGACTTCCCTAGTGGCTCAGATGGTAAAACATCTGTCTACAATGTGGGAGACCCAGGCTTGGTCCCTGGGTCGGGAAGATCCCCTGGAGAGGGAAATGGCAACCCACTCCAGGACTCCCTGTCCATCAACAACTCCCGGAGTCTACCCAAACTCATGCCCATCGAGTCAGTGAAGCCATCCAGCCATCTCATCCTCTGTCATCCCCTTCTCCTCCTGCCCTCATTTCCTCCCAGCAGCAGGGTCTTTTCCAATGAGTCAGCTCTTCACATGAGGTGGCCAAAGTATTGGAGTTTAAGATTCAGCATCAGTCCATCCAATGAACACCCAGGACTGATCTCCTTAGGATGGACTGGTTGGATCCCCTTGCAGTCCAAGGGACTCTCAAGAGTCTTCTCCAACACCATAGTTCAAAAGCATCTTTTTTTCGGTGCTCAGATTTCCTCACAGTCCAACTCTCACATCCACACATGACCAATGGAAAAACCATTGCCTTGACCAGATAGACCTTTGTTGGCTAAGTAATGTCTTGCTTTTTAATATGCTATCTAGGTTGGTCATAACTTTCTTTCCAAGCAGTAAGCATCTTTTAATTTCATGGCTGCAATCACCATCTGCAGTGATTTTGGAGCTCCCAAAAATAAAGTCTGATACTGTTTCCACTGTCTCTCCATCTATTTTCCATGAGGTGCTGGGACCAGATGCTATGATCTTAGTTTTCTTAATGCTGAGCTTTAAGCCAACCTTTTCACTCTCCTCTTTCACTTTCATCAAGAGGCTTTTTAGTTCCTCTTCACTTTCTGCCATAAGGGTGGTGTCATCTGCATATGTGAGGTTATTGATATTTCTCCCAGCAATCTTGATTCCAGCTTGTACTTCTTCCAGCCCAGTGTTTCTCATGATGTACTCTGCATATAAGTTAAATAATCAGGGTGACAATATACAGCCTTGACATACTCCTTTTCCTATTTGGAACCAGTCTGTTGCTCCATGTCCAGTTAGAACTGGACATGG
>CM035276.1:6363370-6442419 GCA_020226075.1 Hydropotes inermis | reverse complement strand
TGTGTGGTAGTTTGAGCATTATTTGGGATTGCCTTTCTTAGGGATTGGAATGAAAACTGACCTTTTCCAGTCTTGTGGCCACTGCTGAGTTTTCCAAATTTGCTGGCATATTGAGTGCAGCACTTTCACAGGATCATCTTTGAGGATGTAAAATAGCTCAACTGGAATTCCATCACATCCATTAACTTTGTTCGTAGTGAG
Organism: Hydropotes inermis; assembly: GCA_020226075.1. NCBI lineage: Eukaryota > Metazoa > Chordata > Mammalia > Artiodactyla > Cervidae > Hydropotes > Hydropotes inermis. The sequence goes on along the minus strand of CM035276.1, from coordinate 6,442,218 downwards.
TGATCACACCATTGTGATTATCTAGGCCATGAAGATCTTTTTGTACAGTTCTTCTGTGTACTCTTGCCACCTGTCCTTAATATCTTCTGCTTCTGTTAGGTCCATACTATTTCTGTCCTTTATCGAGCCCATCTTTGCGTGAAATGTTCTCTTGGTGTCTCTAATTTTCTTGAAGAGATCTCTAGTCTTTCTCATTCTGTTGTTTTTCTCTATTTCTTTGCACTGATCGCTGAGGAAGGCTTTCTTATCTCGCTTGGCTATTCTTTGGAACTCTGCATTCAAATGGGAATATCTTTCCTTTCCCCCTTTGCTTTTTGCTTCTCTTCTTTTCACAGCGATTTCTAAGGCCTCCTTAGACAACCATTTTGCCTTTTTGCATTTTTTCTATGGGTATGGTCTTGATCCCTGTCTCCTGTACAATGTCACTAACCTCCATTTAGAGTTCATCAAGCTCTCTGTCTATCAGATCTAGTCAATTTCTTGCTTTATTAAGTAAATTAAGATAATTTTCAGTAACTTTCTGAGAATGGTGAAAGTACTTGCATATCTAGGAATGTGACTATTTTACATTCACACATGCCTAATTATATGATTAGCATAGAATTCTCACAGAGAAAATGGTTGCACAGATAATTTTTAATTTCTTTGTTCTTTATAATATGGATTTCAGGATTGTTTAATGGTTTCTGAAACTGTAATAGTCAATCATTCAAATTTCTGTCTGTGTGCTTTTTCTAAAGGCTTTTAGAATAGTCTCTTCTATCTTTGATACTTTAAATCACAAAATTCTGCAATGATGTCTTGATATAGAGTTTTAAAAAACTCTTTGTGTTGAACACTCAGTAGACCCTTTCAATCTGACTCTCCTAGTAGACCCTTTCAATCTGACTGTCCTCTAACATGCAGAAATTACGCTGTTTGTAGCTGACACATTCTTTTCTGTAATTTTGTTTTAAATTTTTGACTACTGTTTCTTAGTTTTTGGACTCCCTGGTTTGATATTCTCCACTAGCCTTCCCTCCCCCACCTCCCCAGGGTACAGTTTAAAGATACATTTTCTTGGCTCTATATACAACAATTCTCATGCTTGTTCATTTTTTTTTCTAACATTTTAAACCTTGACAGATCCTTATTTGTTTTGTAAAAGGTTCACTCTATGCATTCTTTTTTTCTTCTTTTTTAAAATTTATTATTTTCAACTAAAGAATAATTGCTTTACAGTATTGCATTGGTTTCTACCAAACATTATCAACATTACCAAATATTCTGCCAACATGAATCAGCCATAGGTTTACTCATATACATTCTTACGTCAATAAAATATATCTTCTTTGTCAATCTGAGTCATCTAATTTCTTTTTTTTTTTACATTTTCATATGCAGTATGTGAGATTTTCTTTTTACTTTAATCTCTATCTATCTACTTTATTCTTTTTTTTTCCCAGTGGTTTTCCTCAAATATATGGGATCTGCATGGTTTCCTTACATCAAAGACTTAAATGAAAGTTTTGTCTTTGGTGAGTAGAGTGTGAGTATCATCATCAATTACTCAAATTGCCACCGTGTATTTTATTTAAGTAAAATTAACTGCCATCAATATTTGTCATGTCCGGAAGATCTGCTGGAGAAGGATATGGCAACCCACTCCAGTGTTCTTGCCTGGAGAATTCTATGGACCCAGGAGCTAGGCAGGAAACAGTCCATGGGATTGCAAAGAGATGGACCCAACACTTTCACTTTCACTTTTGGGGCTGATACATTTCTTAAAAAAAGAAAAAAAAATTTTTTTGGTATACTGGGTCAATGTGGCTTTCCTCATAATCAGAAATGCAGCATGTGTAGTAAATACTTCTCAGTTCGCTATACATACTTCCTTATTTACTTCACTATTTTTTTTAATTGTATATTCCTTTGCCTTCACTCATACTTCACATTCCCAGATACTCTGAACCAACCTCCCCAGAGAGAATAAACTTCCATTCCTTTATCAGGGGGAGGATTGGTGTTTTAGTTTCCTGTGACTGTTATAACAAATTACCCGAATTTTTTACTTAACCAAAACTTATTCTTTGTTTTTTTTTTTTTATTTTATTTTTATTAGTTGGAGGCTAATTACTTTACAATATTGTAGTGGGTTTTGTCATACATTGACATGAATCAGCCATGGATTTACATGTGTTCCCCATCCCAATCCCCCCTCCCACTTCCCTCTCCACCCGCTCCCTCTAGGTCTTCCCAGTGCACCAGGTCCAAGCACTTGTCTCATGCATCCAACCTGGGCTGGTGATCTGTTTCACCCGAGATAATATACATGTTTCGATGCTGTTCTCCTGAAACATCCCACCCTCGCCTTCTCCCACAGAGTCCAAAAGTCTGTTTTATACATCTGTGTCTCTTTTTCTGTTTTGCATATAGGGTTATCATTAAAATCTTTCTAAATTCCATATATATGTGTTAGTATACTGTAATGGTCTTTATCTTTCTGGCTTACTTCACTCTGTATAATGGGCTCCAGTTTCATCCATCTCATTAGAACTGATTCAAATGAATTCATTTTAATGGCTGAGTAATATTCCATGGTGTATATGTACCACAGCTTCCTTATCCATTCGTCTGCTGATGGGCATCTAGGTTGCTTCCATGTCCTGGCTGTGATAAACAGTACTGCGATGAACATTGGGGTGCATGTGTCTCTTTCAGATCTGGTTTCCTTGGTGTGTATGCCCAGAAGTGGGATTGCTGGGTCATATGTCAGGTCTATTTCCAGTTTTTTAAGAAATCTCCACACTGTTCTCCATAGTGGCTGTACTAGTTTGCATTCCCACCAACAGTGTAAGAGGGTTCCCTTTTCTCCACACCCTCTCCAGCATTTATTGCTTGTAGACTTTTGGATAGCAGTCATCCTGACTGGCGTGTAATGGTACCTCATTGTGGTTTTGATTTGCATTTCTCTGATAATGAGTGATGTTAAGCATCTTTTCATGTGTTTTTAGCCATCTGTATGTCTTCCTTGGAGAAATGTCTGTTTAGTTCTTTGGCCCATTTTTTGATTGGGTCATTTATTTTTCTGGAGTTGAGCTGGAGGAGTTGCTTGTATATTTTTTAGATTAATCCTTTGTCTGTTGCTTCATTTGCCATTATTTTCTCCCAATCCGAGGGCTGTCTTTTCACCTTGCTTATAGTTTCCTTTGCTGTGCAAAAGCTTTTAAGTTTCTTTAGGTCCCATTTGTTTATTTTCGCAAAACTTATTCCTTGCTAGCTCAGGTGGTCAGAGTTTGAGATCAGTGTGAAGGCAGAGTTGTGTTGCCTGAAGAGGCTCTAGAAGAAAATCTGTTCCTTGCCTCTTTTTGCCTATCTCTTTTCTTTTCCTCTATCTTATCTCCATTTGCCTTTCTCTTTTAAGGATACTGGTCCCGTTGGTTTAAAAACCATTCTGGTAACCAAGAATTATCTAATCTCAAGATGTTTAGCTTAAATTCTCAAAGACCCCTTTTCCAAATAAAGGCATATTCATAGGTTCCAGTAGTTGGTGTGTGCACATATATTTTAGGGGCCACTGAAATGGCAACCCACTCCAGTACTCTTGCCAAGAAAATCCCATGGACAGAGGATCCTGGTAGGCTACAGTCCATGGGGTGGCAAAGAGTCAGACATGACTGAGCAACTTCACTTAATTTTCACTTCCATTCTATCCATTAGAGATGGCTAACTATATGGCAGTTTGGTTGATAGGATTTAAGATTTTTTGTTGAAAGATTTTGCTCCGATATTTCCATTTTCAATGCTCTATAAAATCACTGCTTTTGGGTTTGTTCCTTTCTGAGCATATTTTGGGTTCTGAGCCATAAATTGCATAATATTGTCTTTTGTTACTAGAGGCGTGGTTTTCACCTGCTTCTGCTGTGATAAATAGCTTGCAGAATTTATTCAGCCTTTCTAAGCTATTGTCACCCTTTCTGATATCCCTAACATTGTATATATTCAATGATTCTTGTGAAAGTTCATGTACAACCATTTTAAGAAAGATTTAATTATGAGATAGTGAGTTAGGGAGTCAAATTCATTGCATTTTCTATATTTATCAGAGCTATTAGAACTTATTTTACAAAATCATAACTGTATTATCACTTTATCTTTCTTGAAAATATGGTCTTTTATAAGTTTCATAGATAACACAATATTTTTAATTCTAGGTTACATTTGAAACACTGGAGGAATGGTATATAACATTTTATTATCCATTTATCAGTGATTATCACAAAGTTGATTTTGTTTTGCTAATTACTATTAATAGGCACTAAATTCTCTATAGCATTAAAATATCTTATAAAGATTATTAGTGTCCTTCAGCTAAAACTATTTTCATTCTCCAAATAGACTGGCAAATTTATTGTTTCATGAATCAGCAAACTGTGACACTGTAAATAAAATAATTAAAAGAAAGATGGTGCAAATCACCATTCATAGATAATGCTTTCTAAGAACTAAGTAGATCTGAAAGTATTTGAAAGTCCAAATCCAACTAATGCATTTGTATAAGTTTCTTATCTTACACATACTGGCTCCTGGTTTACCATGCTACTATTTATTTGTTTTCTCAAAAATTTCAATTGTTGAAAATTATCCACCAATTCACCATTTAACAGTTTCTCCCATGTGATCAACTTGGCCAAAATGAAGAGTTGGCAGTTCCATTAAACTAACCCAATAATAGAGTAAAAATAAACAAAATGCAATAAAATAAACATCAATAAGATATAAGTTGCAACACTGCAGTATCTTACAAAACTCATAGTAGACTAATGATCAAGATAAACACATGTTGTTCCCTGCTTATGTAAGTGTGACCAAGTCAATCTACCTTCTGGATTTCAATCTCTTTATTTCTGAAAGAACAGTTGCTCATTATTTTATATCAGAGTCTAGTGCATGGTACATATTCAAAATTTTGAAATGAATACATTCCTGGCTGGAAGGATTAAACTGTGCATGTATAATAGAATCTTTTTTAAATTTACTTAAAACTCAAAACCATGAAGATGATTTTTATTAATAGTTGGATTTCTAAAATTGGAATAATTTTGTGGGAACTTACAGAATATTTACTAAATGTAAACACAAAATAATTATTTGTCCTTGAAGAGAGAAAATGGTAGGTGGCAGGTACCCTCTCTCATGTAAATATATATTTTTAACTTATGAATTATAACAGAAAATTGGAAAAGACTCTCATGGAAGAATTGAGGACTCAGCCTTTCATTTGGCTTTAAAACTCTAGTCTTTTTATTATGTCCTTTGGTTTAGGCATTTGGCACATTAAGCTTTTATAAAGTTACAATGAATTCAATTTTATAAAACAAATACTATATTTGTATACACACCTGTTGAAGATAATGTAAAAATAGCAGGGATCTATATGATTATCTCCATGGTTACATAAAATCTTTAACAAAAGATTAGAGCTTTGGGAGGGGGGATCTGGATGGGGAACACATGTAAACCCATGGCTGTTTCATTTCAATGTATGACAAAATCCACTACAATAAAAAAAAAAAAGATTTGAGCTGCCAAGTTTTAAAAAATCTGTTACTTTTGTTTGGAGTTGAATTAAAGTTGTATATTAATTTGTGTAATATTGATATTGACATGGTATTCTGTTTTTCTATGTCTTGAGCATGCCATTATTATTTCATTTAAAAGTTTATAACATGTTCCTTAATAATTCAGTATGTCAGAAGATTAATCTAAATCCTTGTAAAATGAGTGGATAAAGTGTTGACATCAAAGAAGTTATTTTTATATAGTCAATATGAAAACATAAGAAAATAAATTTTAAACTATGGTTTAGTCACATGTAGCACTAAAAAGTATCAAAGAACTAGTTACACATTCTATAGAAGATGCCCAATATCTCTAAATATAGAACTATAAAACATTATTGAGAGACATTAAAGAATCCCCAGATGAAGGCAAATCTTTCATGTTCATGGAGAGACAACATCAAGGATTGGAGCATCAAGGAAAAGACTGATAGTTGCAACAGTGTCTTTCAGCAGTCCAGGCATACTAAAAATATTGTAACAATTCTATAAAGGTCCACTTGTTAGGTGGGTATATAATAGTACACATTTTGCATTTAATTATTTTTATTTGTTGCTAATTTTAAAAGATCAGTCTACACTAAAGCATAAAAGAGAATTAAGGGAGCAGGATGTGTTAAAATCCTCTATAATAAAATTATAATGATGTATTTTTAGATATAGAAAGACACCACCATATTAATATCAACTCTACATATACTGAATCTGCACAATTTCTATGATCAGTGAATTCTATGTTTAAGAAGAAACTTGTAATGTTCTTGTGTTGAAAATACTGAAAAAGCTTGGAAACAACACAAATTATCTACCTATCAGAAATCCTAACATTGGCCTTTTGGGATTCTAAACAATAAAGCCCTTCAAAAATGTATTATAATTCAAATTAAAACTAAATGAATAGATATCAGGGTGATGGTGGCCTCACAGAATGAGTTTGGGTATATCACTTTCTCTGCAGTTTTTTGGAAGTTTCAGAAGCTGATGCAGCTGCTATACTTACACTTCAGTTGTCTCTGACTCTCTGCAACCCCATGGCCTGTAGCAGACCATGTTTCTCTCTCCATAGGATTTTTCAGGCAAGAATACTGGAGTGGGTTGCCATTTTCTCCTGCCGGGGGATCTTCCTGATGCAAGGATTGAATCTTTGCCTCCTGCGGCTCCTGCATTGCAGGTGGATTCTTGACCATTGAGCCACTGGGCAACCCTATGAAGCCATCTGACTTTTGTTTGCTAGAAGCTTTTATTTTTTTTCCAATTATTTTTATTAGTTGGAGGCTAATTACTTTACAATATTGTTGTGGTTTTAGTCATACATTGACATGAATCAGCCATGGATTTACATGTGTTCCCCATCCTGAAACCCCCTCTCAACTCCCTCCCCATCCCATCTCTCTGGGTCATCCCAGTGCACTAGCCCTGAGCACTTGTCTCGTGCATCCAACCTGGACTGGCTATCTGTTTCACACTTGATAATATACATGTTCCGATGCCGTTCTCTCAGATCATCCCATCCTCGCCTTCTCCCATAAGTCCAAGAGTCTGATCTATACATTCGTGTCTCTGTTTCTGTCTTGCTAGTTTTTAAATCACAGTTTCTACTTATTCCTGGTTCTTTCTTGGGAGACTGTACCTTTCTAAAAATTTGTTCTTCTAGGTTGTCCATTTATTGGTGTAGTGTCTTATGATCCTTTGTATTTCTATGGTTTCAATTTGTAACTTCTCCTTTTTCATTTCTCATTTCATTAACTTGAGCCCATTTCCTCTTTTTCTTCTTTGTCTATTCTTTTGTTGATGGACACAGATAGCTTCTCTATTTTGGCAAATGTAAATAACATGCTACAAACATTGTGTATGTGTATCTTCTGGAATTAGTGTTTTTGGCTTTTTTCAGATATATACCCAGAAATGGAATTGCTGTATCATAAGGTGGTTTATTTCTCATTAGAACTGATTCAAATGAATTCTTTTTAATGGCTGAGTAATATTCCATGGTGTACATGTACCACAGCTTCCATGTAAACCCATGGCTGATTCATTTCAATGTATGACAAAATCCACTACAATAAAAAAAAAAAGACCCTGCATGCTGCAACTAAGATTTGGCACAGATTAGTCTTATTTCTTTTGAATCCTCTTCATTGTCTTTTTCTTTTATTTTGTTATTCTATGTCTTTATTTTATCCTTTATTAAAAAATTTCCCTTGATAACATTTCATTTTTTCTCCTTTAGAAGATCATTTTACTTTAAAAGAAATTGACTGTAACTATCCATCAATTATCTAATTTGCATGCTCTAAGTTTTAATACATTATACCATTATTCTGTGAATTATAAATATAAATATGTATATCAACTTTATTTTCTTTCATTTTTTTCAATACATTGTTTTATATATTTAGAATTTCTTTCTATTTCTATGACTATGAGGTATTTTAGTAATATTTTAATTTTAATTTTTAATTTAATTAATTTTGTCCAAAGAATGTATCTTGTATGATAAAAATCCCTTGGAATTTGTTAAAGCCTATTTTTATAATCTAAAGTATGATCAGTTATCAGGGTAGTTTAAAATAATCTGTTATAAAAATAAAGACTATGAAATATGCCATTCAAATCCTTTGAATCCTTGCTAATTATAAATCACTGATATGACAATTCCTGCAAGAGATATGTGAATGAATAGTTTCCTGTTATAGAGTGTTTCTTTTTTTTTAATAGTCTGTGACATTTTGATTTATATATTTGAAGCTGTATTTGCTGTTATTCTGTTGGTGATAAATTCCTGCTTTAATATTAGGCTTTTTCTTTCTATTTTTCATATCTCTTAATCTTTCCCTTTATTTCAAACACTGCAGAATACATTTATTTCTAAACTCTGTGTTCTGATTTATAAATTTACATTGTGTCTAATATGAATTTTAATCTGTTGAACAAGGACATTTTAACCATTTCAATTGTTGCATCTTTAATTTTTCTAGGTTATTTAGAAATATTTTAAGTTTTTAAAATACATGTTTCTAGTGTCTTTCTTCCAGTCAAATGCATTTTCTTAGACTTTTCTAACATCCAATGTTACTGCTTATTATTTCTTGTTCTACTTTACTCATGATAATCTTTCTTTCTCTTTTCTATTCTTTTTAATTATTTTTGCTGTTTTTATAATTTTTGCTTTGTCTTTTTATTATAAATTTGAATTTTGATAATATTTTGAAGGATTTCATTTTAGAATTCTGGAAGACTAAGGTTGAGTTTCTTATTGATATGAAATTTGTATTAATTTCTTCCTCACTTCTTGAATATTCTCAACACCAGACTATTTATGATTTTTCCTTATGCATAGAGTTCACAGGCCAAACAGATCATATAAATTCTATCAGAAACACATGTGAGGTTAGACTTGTAGTTATAAATTCTTTAGACTATATAAAATGTTGTTTTTTCTTGCCACTCTAATATAATTGCTGTGGTTGTAGTTACATTCTATCTTGATTCAGTTTGGAGACCTTGGCTAGAGGCCAGTTTCTATTTTTTAGCAAATGATAAAGGCCATACACGACTGTTTCCTTTAGTGGCCCCTCACACTTCAGGTCATTATATCCCCATTTTAATTGCTCCAGGGCCAGGTCCTAGACAACACAGGGCAGGCTCTTTGTCTGGAAACCTGTGAAATTATTCATAACAGCCAATCCACAGGAATCCCCTGAGTAAGCTACTCATGTCAACCTACTTGCCACAAATAGGCTACCCACTATGGCTTCATCTTACTCTTTTCCTGTTCTCACATGCAAACTTCTCTGTGGCCTTGCCTGGACCCCTTCCTCATTTAGAGTTGTGAGCAACAGCAACAACAACACAATCTCTGCTTTTCATCTATCCAATTCCCTCTGTGCTTGGCTCCCCCTCACAGGAATCTTTGCATATTATAAAGCAATTGCCTTTAAAAGCACAGTAATGTGAGTATTACCACTGACTCTTGGACAGGTTTATTGGGGGAAAAGGATTTCCTTGGATTATCAGTTGGTTCCAGAGTCACTGAAGAATGGATTGGATCAGAACTACTGCCTGTGGTAAAGTACTTTCTAACTTTGTTACTTGCTGGTGTGTCTGCAAGTGGTTGTTTTACCCAACTTTAAATTCTCAGGGGAGCAATAGGGGGGAGGGTAAGATTCTAACCCAGGTAGTGGTGTATCTAAGGCAACAGAAGTAATGTAACATGCAATTTCCTGGGCCAGTTGTTCAGGTGTCTTACCTGTCATGGCTTGTATCTCATAAATACCAAATCCAGGGGTCCATCACTACTTCAGTGTTAGAATGTCTTTCTTATTATTCAGGGAAGAACTCTGGCTTTTCCCTATGTTTGGGGCAACCTTTGTGGAAGAAGTGTTGATTGAAATTATACCACTGTAAAGAAGTATTACCCTTTTCCATTGTCCAAATTACTCAGGTTTGGAAAGCAGCTTACCTGTCTTCTTGACATTGCAGAAGTAGCTGCTATCACCAGCCAGCTTCAAGTTTTCCAGACCCTCAACAGTATGTGTTGGCTACAATTTTGGAGACCAGTAGTTCATTATTTAATCCAAAGGGGAATTCTGGGGCAATGAAATGAATAGTTCATCTTTCTGTGCCCTTCCCTCACCCTGCCACAAGAACAGCTGCCCAAGTTACCCACCTGTTTAAATCAATGCAGACTCCTGGTTAATATGTTTGGGCCTAGAGTAAGTGCGTCCACATATCCTCATAAAAAGGGACTGATATTTAGAATAGGGGAACTAAGTTTGCCACCCCCAGAAGCTTGTTATTGCTTTCTTAGGTGCAAATCAGTTCCTCAAAGGTGAGCTTGGTGGTCTTGAAACTAGATGGCTGCCTATGAGATTAGCCACCCTGCCCTTCACTTCTCCCCCACCCCAGAAGTTCATTTAAAAATGTTAAACTAACAAATTACTTAAGTAGTAGTTAGTAATAATTTATTGTGTCAGAACTAGGAGCACTCAGACCAAAACACTAGGCTCAGAGTTATATTGTTATAAAGCAACTGTGTATGTTTGGGGGAGGATGATAAGAATCACCTTCATCAGCAAAGTGCCCCAGAGTTTACAAATATATAAGTATATATAAAATTATAATTTCTATATATAAATTAAATGGTGTCTTTGAAATGAATCCTTCTCAGTAGATTTTTCTTTTCTTTTAAGTCTTCAGCAACAAGGAACAACCAAAGAAGCAAGAAGATGAAAAACAGAATGCTATTTTATTGGTAGCAGCATCGAAAATGAGTAACCTAAAGGAGGGCTTCCCACATGGCTCAATGGTAAAGAATCCTCCTGCCGATGTAGGACATGTGGTTTGAACCATAGGTCAGGAAGATCCCCTGGAAAAGGAAATGGCAACCCACTCCAGAAGACCCTGGAGGGCTACAGTTCATGGGGTCACAACAAGTCAGACATGCCTGAGCGACTGAATTGAACTGAACTCACCTTTTTTTATCATTTCCTTTGCTGTGTAAAAGCTTTTAAGCTTAATTAGGTTCCTTTCTCTTATTTTTGGTTTTATTTTCATTACTGTTGGACGTTGGGCATAGAGGCCCTTGCTGAGATTTATGTCAAAGAGTATTCAAATCTATGTTTTCCTCTAAGATTTTTATAGTGTATGGTCTTACATTTAGGTCTTTAATATATTTTGAGTCAACCCTTGTGCATGCTGTTAGGAAGTGTTCTAATTTCCAACACAATATTGCAAAGCAATTATCCTCCAATTTAAAATAAATAAATCAATGAAACATGATAAATGGAAAAAATGCAGCTTTGTAGAGTGAAGGCAGTAAGTGTTTATCCTTAACAGAATTCTCTTAAGTGAAAGGAAAAGGTTAGTAGTTTCCCCATATCAATTTTCAGGAACTATTTGAGTTTCACTTAGAATTTTCAGAAGCATAAGCAAGAAGTGACCCAGGTCAGGTTAACCTAGCTTGTCTGCAAAATAAGCTAAATTAAGCTTAGTGCGTATGACTAACTGGTTTCATCTGCTCAGGGAATTTGTATGTCTGGTCCCTGTGTTAGATTTTAACACCTACAATCACCTAAAGGTTTGCACCATGAGTAAGACAAAGATAGAAATGGAAGATGAGGTGTCAGGAGGTCTATAAATCCATGAAGAGGGACAAGGCAGATGGTAAAAGTTGGTTTGATGAGGACTTTTTCACTGCCCCACGCTGCAGTCTGTGCCTTCATTGCAGTAGAAGTTTAACCCTCTAGGTGCAAGGAGAGGACACCCATGACAGCCCTGTGATGCAGGGAATAAAGGGTTAAGTCACATCTCAGCCCAGGCTAGAGCTCTTATGGTGTAGGATAATTGCTTCTAGGGTGGGAGGTGCTCCTAACCCTCACTGATTTGAAGCTCTGGAGAGGAAAAATATGTGTGTTTAAATATGAGTTCAGTTGTTCAGTCGTGTCTGACTTTGTGACCCCTTGAACTGTTAACCCGCCAAGTTCTTCTGTCTATGGGATTTTCCAGGCAAGAACACTGGAGTAAGTTGCCCTTTCCTTCTCCAGGGGATCTTCACAACCTAAGGATCAAATCCATGTCTCCTATATTCGCAAGTGGATTCTTTACCCCTGAGCCATCTGGGAAGCCCGCGTATAAGTATGATCAACATAAAGAGAACTTTCTTAAAGTATACCTGGTGAAGACATAATAAAAGGAAGGAAGAACAGAATCAAGGAAGGATGGGAGGTTGAATGGAAAAAATCTGGTTATGGAGGAAGGAAGTAAAGAGGAAATATATATATATATATATATATATATACACACACACACATATATATACACACACACACACACACATATATATATATACACACACACACAAACACACACACATACACATACACATATATACATATACATATATACATATACATATATATATATATATATGTAATTATATTAAAAAAATTTCCATAATTTGGCCCAATTGAAAATCCAAAATTTACTAAAAGAAGTTATATACAAAAACAGTAAATGGCATTTTTGACTTCTGTGCTTCAACAACAGGTTCTAAATTAACTTTGTGTGTGCTGTCACTCAGTCGTTTCTGACTCTTTGCAACTTCATGCTCCTCTGTCAATGGAATTTTTCAGTCAAGAATACTACAGTAGGTTGCAATTTCTGTCTCTAGGAGGTCTTCCTGACCCAGGGATCAAATTTGAATCTCCTGCATTAACAGGCAGATTCTTTACCACTGAGCTACCTGCTGCTGCTAAGTCACTTCGGTCGTGTCTGACTCTTTGCGACCACATAAACGGTAGCCCACCAGGCTCCTCCGTCCATGGGATTTTCCAGGCAACAGTACTGGAGTGGATCACCATTGCCTACTCTGCAGCTACCCGAGAAGCCCCTAAATTAACTTCAACATTTGCTAAATGCATCCACAGTGATTTTGGAGCCTAAGCAAAGAAAATCTATTACTGCTTTTACATTTCCCCCTTCTAGTCACCATTAAGTGATGGGACCAGATACCATGATCATAGTTTTTTGAATGTCGAGTTTCAAGTCAGCTTTTTCACTCTCCTCTTTAATTCTCATCAAGAGCTCTTTAGTTCCTCTTCACTTTGTGCCATTAGAGTGATATTATCTGCATGTCTGAGGTTGTTGATATTTCCCCCAGCAATCTTGATTCTACCTTGTGATTCATCCAGCCTGGCATTTCATGTGATGTATTATGCAAAATAATTAAATGATAAGAGTGACAATATGCAGTCTTGTATTACTCCATTACCAATTTTGAATCCATCGATCTTTCCCTGTCTAGTTCTAAATGTTACTTCTTTACCCTCATATATAGGCTTTTCAAGAGACAGGTAAGGTGGTATTGTACACCTTTCTCTTTAAAATTTTCCACAGTTTGTTGCGATCCACAGAGTCAAAAGCTTTAATACAGTCAATAAAGCAGAAGAAGATGATTTTTTTCTGAAATTCCCTTGCTTTCTCTATGACCCAACAAGTGTTGGTTCCTCTGCCTTTTCTAAACCCAGATTGCACATCTGGAAGTTTTCAGTTTATGTCCTGCTGCAGCCTAGCTTGAAGGGTTTTGACCATAACCTTGTTAGCATGTGAAATGAGTACAATGCAAAGTAGCTTGAATATTCTTTGGCATTGCCTTTCTTTGAGATTGGAATGAAAATTGACATTTTCCAGTCCTGTGGCCACTGCTGAGTTTTCCAAATTTGCTGACATATTGAGTGCAACACTTTAACAGCATCATCTTCTAGGATTTTAATTAGTGCAGCTAGAATCCCAAAACAGATACTCCCATTACTCCTCAATTTGAATCTCACACTGGTTATGTCACTGTGTGCATGTGTGTGTGTGTGTGCATGTACACGTGCATATAGATACTTAGTCATTTTTGATTCTCCGCAGTTCCATGTACTCTAACCCACCAGGATCCTCTGTCCATGGAATTTTTCAGGCAGGAATATTTTAGTGAGTTGCCACTTCCTACTCCAAAAGATCTTCCCTACCCAAGAACCGCGGTACCCGAACCCTCATCTCTTGCATCTCCTACACAGGCAGGCAGATTCTTTACTACTAGGGCCACCTGAAAAGTTCCCATTTTGTTATACTTTTAGATAAATTTGCACATATGTATCTGAGTCTTTTGGTATCAGTATTCACAGACCTTGTGAATTCCCTGTGCATAAATCCCTCATTATCTACTGGTAAGAAAATAGAACATATATTCTTTCTAGAGTTAAAATAAGTCAGAAAAAGGAATTATTATAGAGCTAAGCATTAATTTTAGAAGTAATGGGTGGGAATATTTACTACAATTATTGTTTTATAGTCAATATTTCAGTTTTTTTAAATTAATGAATATTTTGCTTATTATTGCTTCTTACATTCCACCCTTCCTTTCTGATTTCAGTTCTCTTTTGACTGGTCTAGGACCTAGAGCTTGCTGAACAGTGTGAAGAAGGTCAGAAAGAGAAAAACAAATATCATATATGAATGCATATTTATGGAATCTAGAAGAATGGTACTAATGAACATATTTTCAGGGTACGAAGAGAGAATGGACTTGTGGACCCAGTGGGGGAAAGAGAGGTGGCGAGAACTGAGACAGTAGAACTGACATAAATGCACTCCCATGGGTAAAATAGACAACAAGTGGGAAGGTGCTGCATGATACAGGGAGCTGAGCCCAGGCTCTGTGATGACCTAGAGGGATGGGATGGGATGGGGGAGGCTCAGAGGAAAGGGCGATATTATACTTATGAATGATTAACATTGTTGTATGGCAGAAACCAACACACTATTGTAAAACAATTATCCTCCAATCAAAAAAAAAATTCAAATCAACTTAAAAAAAAAGAAGTCTGTGGATTGCAAGCATTCTGAAAATGTTCATGTCTAAGACTCTATTTACATCACCCTAAGTCTCAAATAATAATTTTCTACACATTTCTAAGTGTCTCCTATCTTTCTCTTCATTTCATGACACTGATTTCTAGACTTGATGCAAGGCTATCATATTGGAATCTTTCTAATTGCACATATATAGCAGCTTAACTTGTCTCTTCCTTGGGTTAATGTATCTCTTTTTATGGAGTCTATCATTGAATTTTTTTAGTAGGGTGTTTTCTAGATACATATCTAAAAATATCATATTAGATCTCTCATCACAATTTCCTGCTTCTATATTTACACTTCAATGTATTCTATGATATTTTGTTTCATAATTAAAAGTTAATAAGTAGAGATCAGTTCAACCTGTACAGCCTGTGCTACTTAAAGGCACACATACCTCATTTTTTAAAATTGTATTTAGCAAAAAATAACTCCATATTGAGAATAAATACAGTTGCAATAATGATAATATCTTCACTTTCTGCTCCACATTTGCTGCTGTTCTATTTATCACATATATCACTACATAAAAATTGAATTCATTTTACAGATATAAAATGAATTGCCAATGCATTATTAGCTATCGAAAGGTAGAGTTTCAAACTCATGACTGTGGTATGAATCAAAGCACAACTGCCTTATTACTTGTTTACTTACTTACTATTCAATATTGCTTTGTGACATACAAAGTAATCAAATTTATACTATGTTCTTCAAATAAAAGAAATTGAGGAGAAATGACATTAAAAATTCTGGAAATGAAATTCCAGAGAAGATTTACTTTTTCATAGTTGTTTGGTTTGTTTAAATAATCTTTATACAATAACCAATTTGCCTATCATATGCTGCTGTTTTTTGTTTTACACTGAGTTTATAGAACAATCTCTACAATATGTTTATATGCTACTCTTGGTATGAAATTATCCTAGAGAAAACAATTTTTTTTTTCCAAAGGAAATTTCTATACAGAGTATAATGTATCCAAAGCATCCATATGCCTAATTGTTATTAGAACTTGGCTTGGTTGGTCAAATAAAATATATGGAAAAAATTATTCTAGAATATTTTTCTAAGAACAGTTCCTTTCATACTCTTCCTTCAAGGCTAAATTTGAGATTAGCTCACAGTTACAAATATTACATTGCACAGTTAGTCTCCTGACTTTCTGGGGAAAAATCCAAAGTTTCTAAGACAATGAAATAATTTGTAGGCACTGAAAATCTAAAATATAGATTTAGAGAAAAATGAACAAAGGAACAACATTTCTAAATAAAATCTCTTTGTTAACACAGATTGACTAATAACTGCAGTTAGTTTTATCAAAATACAAAAAAAAATGCTTTTATTCATGTACTTGACAAGACAACTGAAAGGCCCATCAAAATTTTAAAAATAAACAGATATATTCATGTATATATTCATACCTAAATGCATGCATGTATATATACATTAATAGATGCTTCTGTGTTTAGACTAATTATAGCTCTTGTTCCTTGAGGTATAGGAACTGTTTACAAGGTTTAAATAGTACTCCAGATGCAATCTTTAAAGACATTTCTCAAAAGACATCCATCATATAATTTGACTTTTTAATGGTTTGTAGTAAAATGAAAAATATTTCATTAGAACATTGAAACTAGGAAAGAAACAAAGAGTGAATAGCAAAATTTTATACATGAAGAAATAATAACTAATTGGATTTACAAGAAAAGACATGTAGATACTATGCTTCAAGATTTGAGGTCAGTATTCTTCCTGTAAAATTGTATTAACACTGATATAAAAATTAGAAAGAATGTTTTCTTGGGTAAATTATGTCAAGTGTTAAGCTAAATTTGAAAATCTTTTCAAATCATGGAGCAGAGAGTAATCAGACAGTTGATGCTTTGTAAAGACAAGTTTTGCCAGAGAAAAAGTTTTATATATATATATATATATATATATATATATATATATATAACTGGCTTATATGAAAGCTGGAGACCCAGGAAAGCTGGTGGTGGGATACCAATCTTAGTATACAGAATGGGAAGTTCAGGAGAGACATTGAAGGCACTGTAAGGGCAAAAGAATAGCAGTGTCCCGCTGGTCAGGAAAAATCATAGATTTGTCTATGGCAAGACAAAGTAAATCAGAATTGGAGCACACATAACATGTTCCCACTTGTGATGGGCTTCCTCCAATGTGCAGTGTGCATCTGCATTATATATTAACCCTGTCAAGGTAGGAGAAAACTAGTCCCTTTCTTTTAAGGCAAGCGTTATAATTTTAAGATTAATATTTCTTTCTCATTTTGTACAAGGTGCTATGTTGACCTAAAACCCTGCTCTGAACATGTACATTTGAACAAAACATCTCTGATAGAGGTTATATTTAATGATAACTTATCAATATGATACATACTTCTTTGTCTCAACATATATAAACTTGCATCTCTAATTCATGACCAGTGTAACAGCCTTCAGAGTTTCTGAGAGCCTGTCTCCCGGGTTATGATATTCAGTTTAGCTTAATCAAATTCCCCTCTTTTCATCTCATCTTAATTGCTGATTAGATTTTTTATGAAAAACTAAAGCAAGGAGGAAAGCAAAAAGAGTACATTCCCCTTTACTCTGCTTTTGGTTGGATTTGGGTCTGCAAACGTTCACCTACATTGAGATGGGGAATCTAAATCTGCTTTATTGAGTCCACCAGTTTAATTAATGATCTCACCTGAAAATGCTTTCACAGACACACCCAGAAATAATCTTTAATTTGGGTACCCCATGGCCCAGTCATGCTGACACATACAATTAACCATCATAGGCTATCCCCTGGGGCTGAGTGGTAATGACTCCATCTGCCAATGCAGGAGATACTAGTTAGACCCCCAATCCAGGAAGATCCCACATATCATAGAGCAACTAACTTGTGCACCACAGCTGCTGAAGCCCCTGTGCACTAGGGCCTGTGATTCCAGCAGGAGAACCATCACAATTAGAAGTCCCCACTTGCAGGAATTAGAGAAAAACTGGCATAACAATGAAGACCCAGCACAGCCACAAAATTGCAACTTAAAAAAATAAATCATAAAGTTGTATTCATCCAGGTAAGAAAACAAAAATGAATGTTTTCCCCTAAATTGAGAACCTGAGATGAAGAAAAGATTGGTTACCTGAAATTAGAAAACCTTCACCTTCGGAGGGTATTAGGACAATGAAATCAATAAGAGAAAGGAAGAGTGGTTAAGAAAATCAAAATTAAAATCCTTTGAACATTTTTTAAAAGTTATACAGACATTTATAATATAATTTTCATTAATGTGTTCACATTGAGTTTGCACAAAATCATTAGAATTACCCACACCATTTGAACTCAGATGAGAATTTGAATTTTGATGAGCATTTCTCGGAAATGCTCAGATTTCAGCATGTATTCTTGTGTACTCAAAAAAAAGCTGAGAATATTCTTATGCAAATCTGTGCCTATCTTCACTTTGGCTCATGCAATTAACCATGTTATCCCAATGAACAGGCAGCTATCAAGAGTGTAATGGCCATTAAACTACTGGAAGTAGCAAAAAGGATGCTTTTGCCTACGCAGTCTCCTTGCTGTAAATAAACTTCTGGTTTCCTTTTTTTATCTTCTCTTATTTCATTCAGCAGTTCTAGGTCACCCTTGGTCCTGATCTTGTCTGATTACTAAGCAGCTTCAGTGCTCAGCACTTGCTTTCAGATGTTGCCACTATTTTCCCAGTGGGTGCGTCCTGTGACCTTGACAAAGTTGCATCACACCACTGATACTTTGATTGCTGTGCTGATTTCTATGATTGTGGCCATCTGCTATACATATAAACAACATCAAAAACAACAAAAAAAGAAAACTAGGGTAAAAAAAAAAGAAACATAACTAATGAAATCATGCTCAACGGAAGTAGCCCAAATTATATCTCTTATTTCTTGCAACTCACACACTGAAAATGAACTGAATATTCTAAACATCTAAGAGTTTACAAAATTTATGTTTTAAATACCTTGAACTTTATTATATGACAACATACAACATCATTGCAATTAGCTTTAAAGTGTGTAACACAGATGGCTATCTTTAAACAAGTCACAAAAGCAATGCAAAAGAATTGAAAATCTAAAAAATAGCATCTCCAGGAAAAATTATAATATAGCACATTCTGAGTTTCCTGCCATATTGAATTAGAAAAATAGTTTTACAATTGACACATTTTCATATATATTGTTTCATTTAAAACTCAAAATAAAACATTAAGGGAACATTACTATTCCACATACAGATATAGAACCTATGATTATGGTATTCCAAATAACCTCAATGTCACAGATAAAATATCAAAGTATATTATTTTGTTTTCTGCATTCAACCAGTGAATTTTCTAATATAAGATAATAATACACATCCCATTACATTTCATTTATTTTTATTCTGTCAAATTTAGGTGTTTTCTAGTGCATAGTTTGAGACTGAAAGAGCAAAGAATAAAACAGAATTATTTAATTGAACTACCAGTCTCATATGATGATATGAAACTAAAATGAAAACTCAGAGATTCCTTTGCAATATAAAAGGGATGAAAGCATTTTTCCCCCTTAAACTCAGAAACTATTGATATCTTTGATATAAAGTGCCCCCTAATTTTTATATATGTTTTTGCTTCTTATAAATATCACTAAGATTTTCAAGGATTAAGTCTGTAGAAATGTGAGGAATACTGAGCCATTTTTGCATTGGATAAATGCAAAACACTGTAGTTCTCTATTATCACTGAAAGTGAATAAAATTAAAATGAGAAGTTCATCAGAAAATCCTTTAAAGATTTTTTTTTAATGTACTTCCATTTGACCCATAGTATCTGTGAAGTTGTGATTTAGCTAAACTGTAATTTCTTACATCCATGGGTAGAGTTCTGCATTCACTCCTCTTTTAATGTCCATTCATTATTCACTCCTCTTTTAGTGTCCATTCATTATTTGCAAATGGTAAACTTGTTTGTGTAGTAAATTAACTGAAAACCTTTTCAGTTCAGTTCAGTCGCTCAATCGTGTCTGACTCTTTGCGACCCCATGAATCGCAGCATCCCAGGCCTCCCTGTCCATCACCAACTCCTGGAGTCCACCCAAACCCATGCCCATCGAGTTGGTGATGCCATCCAGCCATCTCATCCTCTGCCGTCCCCTCCTCTTCCTGCCCCCAATCCCTCCCAGCATCAGGAAACCTATTAGAAACAATAAAATAATCCAATAGATTAGCTGATCATAAAAGTAACATACCAGAACAAATGCTTTTCTACATACAAAAATGTCTCTTTTAAAAAGAGACATACATTCTTTAAAAAAAAAAAAAAACACAATAAAGTTCTTAAAAGCTAGGCATAAACACTATAAAAATTCTACTGAAGGCATTAAAAGGAATGTTAAATTAAAAAAAAAGCACCATTTATGAAAGTTGTCAATTCTCATTCACTATCTATAATATTCAGACTTGAAGTTAAAATAACAGAAGGTTTTACAGATTGATAAAACCATTATTTGAGAAGTGATTATTGAATATTTAACCATGTAAAAATAAAACATTTGAAAAATACAAGCAATTAGTGGAAGAGCCCAATAAGTTATGAAACATGTTTCACTTGATTAATAATTAAAATTTATTAGTGTTGGCGATAACTTAAGTAAATGCTTCTGCTTATAAGAAATATTAAGTGTATTTTTAAATATTAAGATTTAGCAGCACAGAGCTTAGTTAAATCAGGAACACTTGGGGTTAATCTCAGTTATCATTTTTTTTTTTCCAAAGTCCTCCCTCCTTCCAGTTGATTCTAATGTGCACCATTCATGACTGTTGCAAATAAATTTACCTGTAAAATCATCTCAGCACAGAGTTTATTTGCAAATAACTCAATATTTTCTCCAGTTTCCTTCTTGATTACTCATCTGCTTAAATCTGGATACAATTTTGATAATTCATAATTTTCCCCAAACTCATTCATCTTATTTGCATTGATTGTGGGGAAATACACTCAGAATTATTTTCATACTCCATGGTAATTTCCTATTTTGCATTGTAACACATTTCATTTGCTTTCTATTGTTTTCCATTATTTTTTCTTTATTGGAATCCCCTGGGTTTATTTACTCTGTTGGTTTCATAAAGAATCAATTATTGAATTTCCTTTGTAATTCTATATTTATCTGTTTTCTAATTTACTAATTTATATTATCTTAATCATTATTCTGTTTCCATGAATTGATTTTATTTTCTGCCTTCTCAGTTAAGCTACTTCATGCATTTATATTTATTTTATTTTCTTCTCCCACATACATAAGCATCTAAGGAAGAGAATGGAGTGCCAGCCTGTGAGATAAAATGGTACCTCCTTCAGTTTGTAGAGCTCAGGGGTCTTCATAAGTGAGCTCTCTAAGCATACACATTCTGACTGGCACACCACCCTCTTTGAAGCACCAGTGGTTTTCTTGTATCCTCATATTATCCAGCAATTATCTGGACTCCATGTAGAGTTAATTGAGTCCCTCCTTTTGAAGAAACTTCCATTGCTAATTGCACCATGTCTCATGTGCATGCTTACCCTGTCATCTGAGACACAAGCCTCTCAGATAATCCATCGTTATGGACACTCAAACTCCATTACTTTGCATGCTTTTGGTTTTGTTTGGGTTTTTTTGCAAGGTTTTTCTCACCCTAGCTTATGCTACCAACCCTGGCATCAGGATTTTATGAGCAATTTTTGCTGGGTTTACCTTTAAAATATGTTACCCACCTTTTAAAAAAATGTTTTGCCTTATCCTCTGCATGCCTGTTTACTGACTCTACCTAGCTCTACTGCACCGGTCCTGTACTTGGTCTTTTGACATATTATTCATCACATAATCCATTTTTCACAGTGTTGAGGGATCTTTTAAAATCAGACTATCTCACTATTTTTCTAAAACCTTCCAGAATACTCAAGGTAACTGTGCAAAAATCAAACTCTGTGTGTGTCCACAATATATATCCTTCCTAGATATTCTTTTTGTGCCATATTCTCCTGATTTCATATTTTGAAAGAAAACATAATCCTATAAAAGTATGGCAAGACTAGAAAAATGAGCTCTTATATGTCATTCACCTAAATTCAGAAAATTACTAAAATTTGATTCTCTCTTTCTCTGTCTCTACACACACACATTTTTTTTTAAACTTTCCAAAATTATGGATCACATGACATTTTATCCCAAAATATTTCATACATTTCTTAAAAACATAAGCATTCTCTCACATACATCCAACATAATAGTCACATTAGAAAGTAAACTGTTGATTTAAACTTGATAAAAACTAAAATTTAATATAGCACTTATATATGCACAAATTTCTTCAGTCATAGCAATAATGTCCATTAGTGATCTCTGTGCAAAATTGCAGATAATAATCAGTCATTATAGTTGTTCTTTCTTTATCTTTCACTGTATTCTTTTTGTTTTTATTTTATTTTATTTTATTTTTATTTTTCTATTAGTTGGAGGCTAATTACTTTACAATATTGTGGTGGGTTTTGTCATACATTGAAATGAATCAGCCATGGATTTACATGTTTTCCCCATCCCGATCCCCCCTCCCACCTCTCTCTCCACCAGATCCCTCTGGGTCTTCCCAGTGCACCAGCCCTGAGCACTTGTCTCATGCATCCAACCTGGGCTGGTGATCTGTTTTGCTCTAGATAATATACATGTTTCAATGCTGTTCTCTTGAAATATCCCACCCTTGCCTTCTCCCACAGAGTCCAAAAATCTGTTCTATACATCTGTGTCTCTTTTTCTGTTTTGCATATAGGGTTATCATTAACATCTTTCTGTATTTTTGTTCCAGAGAAAACAAACTATTAGTCTTCACATATTTTCATTTGTGCCTAGAAGTGAAGTAGTAGGTATTTCTACTTCTTCTCTGACTTTTTTCCAGTATTCCATTCAGTTGCCAATATACTTGCTTCTGAGCCCAGTACCATCCATTTGGAAATCATTAGTAAAAAGTCTCTTGATTCTGTAGTTTATTTTATCTCAACTTATTACTTTTTGGAGGTGTAACTGGTGGGGGAGAAAGGTAACCTCATGGGGATCTTATCTTCTATTACTTTTTCTGGATACATTTTTCTAAAATTCCTGATGATAACAGGTATATTTGATGCTTTCTTCAGCAGCTTCTGGTAATTATGCTTGACTTTTACATAGTCACTTATTTATATTACTGTAGACATGAAAATTTTGAGATTTTGTGATTGGACTTCTTTTTCTCCAAAAGTAGATTAATAATTTCTATTTTTAAATTTTTTTATAAATTTTAAATTTAAAGATTTTATCAGCTATTGTAACAGGAAATGTTGAGGTGCATGCATATTTAAGGAGGTACTAAATATGCATATCATTGATAATAAGAAATAAAATAAGAAAAAGTCATGGCTTTTTGAAACCTTATTACTTTCAGTTCAGTTCACTTCAGTCACTCAGTTGCATCTGACTCTTGTGACCCCGTGGGCTGCAATATGCCAGGCTTCTCTGTCCATCACCAACTCCCTGAGCTTGCTAAAACTCACATCTATCTAGTCAGTGGTGCCATGCAACCATCTCATCCTCTGTTGTCCCCTTTTCCTCCTGCCTTCAATCATGCCCAGCAGCAGTGTTTTTCAAATGAGTCAGTTCTTTGCATCAGGTGGCCAAAGTATTGGAGTTTCAGCTTCAGCATCTATTATTTCAGTTAATATTCAGGACTGATCTCTTTTAGGATGGACTGGTTGGATCTCCTTGTGGTGCAAAGGAATCTCAAGAGTCTTCTCCAACACCACAGTTCAAAAGAATCAATTCTTTGTCACTCAGCCTTCTTTATGGTCCAACTCTTACATCCATACATGACTACTGGAAAAACCATAGCTTTGACTAGATGGAATTTTGTCAGCAAAGTAATGTCTCTGCTTTTTAATATTTTTTCTAGGTTACCTGTAGCTTTTCTTCTAAGGAGCAAGCATCTTTTAATTCCATGGCTGCAGTCATCATCTACAGTGATTTTGGAGCCCAAGAAAATAAAGTCTGTCACTGTTTTCATTGTTTCTCCATCTATTTGCCATGAAGTGATGGAACCAGATGCCATGATATTAGTTTTTTGAACACTGAGTTTTAAACCAGTTTTCTCACTCTCCTCTTTCACTTTAATCAAGAGGCTCTTCAGTTCCTTTTTGCTTTCTACCATAAGGATAGTGTCAGCTGCATGTCTGAGGTTATTGATATTTCTCCTGGCAATCTTGATTTCTGCTTGTGCTTCATCCAGCCCAGCATTTAGCCTGAAGAGTATATATATATATATATATATATATATATATACACATATATATGTATGTATATACATATATACTTATATATATATATACATATATACTTATATATATATGTAAGTATGTAAGTTAAATAAGCATGGGGGAAATATATGCACTCCTTTCCAAATTTGGAATCAGTCTGTTGTTCCACATCCTGTTCTGACTATTGCTTCTTGACCTGCATATGGATTTCTCAGGAGACAGGTAAGGTGGTCTGGTATCCCCATCTCTTTCAGAATTTTCCACAATTTGTTGTGATCGACACAGTCAAAGGCTTTGGGGTAGTCAATAAGGCAGAAATAGATGTTTTTCTGGAACTCTCTTATTTTTTATTTTTGATGATCCACCGGAAGAAACAGTTACTTTAAACAAAGTGGGAAATTGCTTTCAGCACCTACATTGGATGGTGTAATATTTCACAAATTCTGATAAGGCCGCGTTTGTAGAAATTGTAGCTAATCCAAAAGTTGCTAGATGACACAATCCTATATCCAAACTCTAGACAACTTACAAAATTTCAGGGAAAGAAAAACGAGACGAACTGCTGCTATAAGGTACTCAAAACCTATTATTCGTTATTTCATGTCGCAGTACACTGGCTATCTCTTCTGTCACCTACCTCCAGGCAAAATTGCACCTAATCTATCAGAGAAATGAGTCTCTTCAAGTCTTAAAATCCTTCTGGGAAGTAGATATCACAGTTCCCTTATTGTAAAAAAAAAAAAAAAAAACCTTTTAATCAGAAGTCTTTCTCTGCACCTAACTCTTTTTTGCTATGTATTTAGTTCATCTTCTTTCCTATAACTCAAAAGACATTGTGCAATTCATAAAACCTGTATTTGACAAACATTTCCGCCCCCCCCCCCATCTACCTGGGCTTTCTAAAGTAATATTAATTTGGAGTAAACTTTTAAGAAAAGGATGAGAGGCATGGAAGTTATAGTTTAGAAAATTGGGGTAATCATAGAAAGCAGTATAGGAAACAACTAAGGGGAAATTAGCCAGAGAAGAGTTAAAAAATTGAATTATTTGAGAAGAAAAGTGAGAATATGAGAGGTGATAAAAAGTTGAGAATGAAATAATGTTGAGTCAAGAATATATAACTTTCATTAAATATGAAATATGAGGTAGAAAAAGAGAAGGATATTTTCAGATGATGTAAAGGTTATCTTAGAAAAGAACATTTCAGCATAGGCATATATGTACATGTGTGTGCACACATTCACGTGTGTCAGTTATGATAATATACAGTAGTTGCTGTTATAAAACTAGTACATGCCTTTTATATAATTTTAAAAATAGTTTACCTATTTAAAATTAGTACTGCTGTGTAAATATCTGACTGACCACAGATTATTCAGATGGCTTAACACTATTCTAAATTTAATTATTTGATTAAAACATTTCATAATGTACACATGAATCAATTCCACACTAATTTTTTTTCCCTCAATTTGCACTTTTGAGAAACCAGACTTTCAGAGTGCATCATGATTTACATTGTGTTAACTGCAATGTTACTTAACACAACAGGGAAGAGGAGCAGGAGGAAGGTGAGGAAGGTGAAGAAGGATGCACCACTGGGCACCAACTAGGGTCAGGAGGTGTGGGCTCTGCTGGCAGCCTCATCACCTTCCAGGAAACCGTGGATGAATCATGTAACTTTGAGCCAAATTCTCAATTTAAAATATTCAAGAGACTGTGCGGCGCTGGAGTGGCCATGAAGAGATAATCCACGTCCAAGGTCAGAGAAACCCCAATAAGGCGGTAGGCGCTGGAGTGTCCATGAGGAGATACCCCACTTCCAAGGGCAAAGGAGAAGCCCCAGCAAAACGGTAGGAGAGCCAAATTCACATTTAGAATCAAACCCCATTCCTGTCCGAGACGCTCAGAGGGCTCAAACAAATCTTGTGCACCGGGACCCAGGGACCCCACGGAGACTGAGGCAGACCTGTGAGCATCTCCTGTGGAGGTCGGGTCAGCAGCGTTCTGTGGCAGGGGCAGGGGCTCTGGGTGCAGCAGACTTGGGTATGGCAGCTCTCTTGGAGGAGGTCGCCATTAATCCCACCATAGAGCTGTGAGAACTTATACAGGACTGAGAAATAGATTCTTGGAGGACACAAACAAAATCTTGTGCACCAGAACCCAGGAGAAAGGAGCAGTGACCCCACAAGAGACCGACAAGGACTTGCCTGTCAGTGTCCAGGATTCTCTAGTGGAAGCTTGGGTCGGCGATGGCCTCCTACATGGTTGGGGGCACTGAGTGTAGCAGTGCATGCATGGGATCTTTTGTAGGAGGTCACTGTTATCTCCATTACCTCCACCATGGTTTGGCCGCAGGCAAACAGCAAGGAGGGAACACAGCTCCACCCATCAACAGAAAATTGCATTAAAGTTTGACTGAGCATGGCCCTACTCATCAGAACAAGACCCAGTTTCCCCCTCAGACAGTTTCTTCCATCAGGAAGGTTCCATAAGCCTCTTATCCTTCTCCATCAGAGGGCAGACAGACCGAAAACCATGATCACAGAAAACTAACCAATTTAATAACATGGACTACAGCCTTGTCTAACTCAATGAAATTATGAGCCATGCCCTGTAGGGCCACCCAAGATGAATGGGTCATGGTGGACAGTTCTGACAAAATGTGGTCCACTGAAGAAGGGAATGGCAAACCACTTCAATATTCTTGCCTTGAGAACACCATGAACAATATGAAAAGACAAAAAGATAGGACATTGGAAGATGAACTCCTCACGTTGGGAGGTGCCCAATATACTACTACAGAACAGTGGAGAAATAACTCCAGAAAGAATGAAGAGATTCAGCCAAAGCAAAAACAACACCCAGTTGTGGATGTGACTGGTGATGGAAGCAAGGTCCGATGCTGTACAGAGCAATATTGCATAGGAACCTAGAATGTTAGGTCTATGAATCAAGGCAAATTGGAAGTGGTCAAACAGGAGATGGCAAGAATGAAAATCGACATTTTAGGAATCAGTGAACTTTTGCATGGGAATGGGTGAATTTAACTCAGATGACCATTATATCTACTACTGTGAGCAAGAATCCCTTAGAAGAAATGGAGTAGTCATCATAGTCAACAGTGAGTCTGAAATGCAGTACTTGGATGCAATCTCAAAAATGACAGAATCATCTCTGTGTGTTTCCAAGGAAAACCATTCAATATCATGGTAATCCAAGTCTATGCCCCGACCAGTAATGCTGAAGAATCTGAAGTTGAATGGTTCTAGGAAGATGCACAAGACCTTCTAAAACTAATACCAAAAAAAAAAAAAAAATGTATTTTTCATTATAGTGGACTGGAATGCAAAAGTAGGAAGTCAAGAAACACCTGGAGTAACAGGCAAATTCTGCCTTGGAGTACAGAGTAAAGCAAAGCAAAGGCTAATAAAGTTCTGTCAAAAGAAACACTGGTCATAGCAAACACCCACTTACAACAACACAGAAGACTCTACACTTGGACATCATCAGATGGTAAACACCTTAATTAGATTGATTCTATTCCTTGCAGCCAAAGATGGAGAAACTGTATACAGTCAGCATAAACAAGACCAGGAGCTGACTGCTGCTAAGACCATGAACTCCTTATTGTCAAATTCAGACTTAAATTGAAGAAAGTAAGGAAAACCACTAGACCATTCAGGTATGACTTAAATCAAATCCCTTACGATTATACAGTAGAAGTGAGAAATAGATTGAAGGGATTAGATCTGATAGAGTGCCTGATGAACTATGGAGAGAGGTTCATGGCATTGTACTGGAGACAGGGATCAAGACCATCCTCAAGAAAAGTGCAAAAAAGAAAAATGGATGTCTGAGGAGGCCTTAAAAATAGCTGTGAAAAGAAGGGGAGTGAAAAGCAAAGGAGAAAAGGAAAGATATGCCTACTTGAGTGCAGAGTTTCAAAGAATATCAAGGAGAGATAAGAAAGACTTCCTCAGTGATCAATGCAAAGAAATACAGGCAATCAATAGAATGGGAAATACTAGAGATCTTTTCAAGCCAACTAGAGATATCAAGGGAATATTTTATGCAAAGATGGGCACAATAAAGGACAGTAATGGCATAGACCTAACAGAAGCAGAAGATATTATCAAGAGGTGGCAAGAACACACAGAAGAACTGTACAACAAAGATCTTCATGACCCAGATAATCATGATGGTATGATCACTCACTTAGAGTCAGACATCCTGAAATGTGAAGTCAAATGGTCCTTAAGAAGCATCACTATGAACAAAGCTAATGGAAGTGATGGAATTCCAGTGCAGCTATTTCAATCCTAAAAGATGATGCTGTGAAAGTGCTATACTCAATATGCCAGTAAATTTGGAAAACTCAGCAGTGGTCACAGGACTGGTAAAGGTCAGTTTTCATTCCAATCCCAAAGAACAAGGAGTAAAAATGCTCAAACTACTGCACAACTGCACTCATCTCACACGCTAGTAAAATAATGCTAAAAATTCTCCAAGCCAGGCTTCAATAGTGCAAGAACAGTGAACTTCCAGATATTGAAGCTGGATTTAGAAAAGGCAGAGGAACCACAAATCAAATTGTCAACATCCGCTGTATCATCAAAAAGCAAGAGAGTTCCATAAATCATCTATTTCTGCTTTATTGACTATGCCAAAGCCTTTGACTGTGTGGATCACAATAAACTGTGGAACATTCTGAAAGAGATGGGAATACCAGATCACCTGACCTACTTCTTGAGAAATCTGTATGCAGGTCAGGAAGCAACAGTTAGAGCTGGACATGAAACAACAGACTGGTTCCAAATAGGAAAAGGAGTACATCAAGACTGTATATTGTCACCCTGCTTATTAAACTTATATGCAGAGTACATCATGAGAATTGCTGGGCTGGAGGAAGCACAAGATGGAATAAAGATTGCTGGGAGAAATATCAATAACCTCGGTGGCATCCGGTCCCATCACTTCATGGCAAATAGATGGGAACAATGAAGACGGTGATAGCTTCTGTGCAGCAAGAGTTTTTTTTTTTAAGTATGGAAAGGGACAGAGAAATCTTCTAACACAAACATCAGAAGGAGGATGGAGAGTGCCCCACTCTCCAGTTTTAGCAAGAGAATTATATCATCTTTAATTGGTTATTCAGTTCAGTTCAGTTCAGTCACTCAGTCGTGTCTGACACTTTGCGACCCAATGAATCGCAGCACGCCAGGCCTCCCTGTCCATCACCAACTCCTGGAGTTTACTCAAACTCATGCCCATTGAGTCGGTGATTCCATCCAGCCATCTCATCCTCTGTAGTCCCCTTCTCCTCCTGCCCCCAGTCCCTCCCAGCATCAGGGTCTTTTCCACCGAGTCAACTCTTCGCATGAGGTGGCCAAAGTATTGAAGTTTCAGCTTCAGCATCAGTCCTTCCAATGAACACACAGGACTGACCTCTGTTAGCATGGACTGGTTGGATCTCCTTGCAGTCCAAGGGACTCTCAAGAGTCTTCTCCAACACCACAGTTCAAAAGCATCAATTCTTTGGTGCTAAGCTTTCTTCATAGTGCAATTCTCACATCCATACATGACCACTGGAAAAACCATAGCCTTGACTAGAGGGATCATTTTTGGCAAAGGAATGTCTCTGCTTTTTAATATGCTGTCTAGTTTGCTCATAGCTTTCCTTCTAGAGAACAAGCATCTTTTAATTTCATGGCTGCAGTCCCCATCTGTGGTGATTTTGGAACCCCAAAAAGTTAAGTCTGCCACTGTTTCCACTTTTTCCCCATCTATTTGCCATGAAGTGATGGGATCAGATGCCCTGATCTTAGTCTTCTGAATGTTAGGTTTTAAACCAACTTTTAGGTTCACTCTCCTCCTTCACTTTCACTTTCATTAAGAGGCTCTTTAGTTATTCTTAAGTTTCTGCCATAAGGGTGGTGTCATCTGCATATCTGAGGTTATTTCTCCTGGCAATCCTGATTCCACCTTGTGCTTCATCCAGCCCAATGTTTCTCATGATGTACTCTGCATATAAGTTAAATAAGCAGGGTGACAATATAAGGCTTTTTCCTATTTGGAACCAGTCTGTTTTTCCATATCCAGTTCTAACTGTTGCTTCCTAACCTGTATCCAGATTTCTCAACAGGCGGGTCAGATATGCTGGTATTCCCATCTCTTGAAGAATTCTTCACAGTTTATTGTGATTCACACAGTCAAATGCTTTGCCTTGATCAACAAGCAGAAGTAGATGTTTTTCTGGAACTCTCTTGCTTTTCTGATGATCCAGCGGATGTTGGCAATTTGATCTCTGGTTCCTCTGCCTTTTCTAAAACCAGCTTGAACAACTGGTAGTTCAAATTTCACATATTGTTGAAGCCTGGCTTGCAGAATTTTGAGCATTACTTTGCAATCTTGTGAGATGAGTTCAATTGTATGGTAGTTTGAGCATTCTTTGGCATTGCCTTTCTTAGGAATTGAATGAAATAGTCTTTAACATTTAGTTTAAACTGAGTTGTTTGTTGTGTAATCATCAGTTCTGGGCATTTATGTGACTAAGACTAAGGAACGTCGGGGAAAAAAAAATGGAAGAAAAAGTTTGTCCTTTTTCCCTTCTTGAGTTTCCTATCTCCTCTTTGAGAGCCCCAGACCCCTTTCTCTTCCCCAGGCACCCTAGACTTCTTATCAACCTGCCTAGGAATTGACTCTATCAGTAGCTTAGCTGGTAAAGAATCCACCTGCAATGTAGGAGACCCCAGTTCAATTCCTGAGCAGGGAAGATCCCCTGGAGAAGGGATAGACTACCCTCTCTAGTATTCTTGGGCTTCCCTGGTGTTTCATATGGTAAAGAATCCTCCTGTAATGCGGGAGACCTGGATTTGATCTGCGGGTTGGAAAGAACCCCTGGAGGAGGGCATGGTTACTCACTCCATTCTTTCCTAGAGAATCCTTGACAAAGGACATTGGTGGGCTGCAGTCCATAGGGTCACAAAGAGTCAGACATGACTGAGCGACTAAGCACAGCACAACAGAAATCAAAACTGTAACTGAAATAAGTTCTTGAAAAAAAACACATTTTTTTAATGGAAACTCCTTTTGGTTCATCGCAAAATATCAACAATATTATGCAAATTATAAGACTAAGTATAAGATTATATTTATCTTTATCATAGCAAAATTGAAAAAAAAATAATGAAAACTGTGTTTGCTGTATACAAGTAGGCATTTATCTTAGGTAATGCATTCTAATGCATTTATTATCCATATTAAAATGACATATAGCTAAATAAATTATCTACATTCAATATGTTATATAAAATTCAAAGACTCTCTAAAAGTCAAAGTAGTTATTTTAATAATCTATTAATTTTATAGATAATTATTATTTATAGGCTACATATTATGTAACCAGTACTATACTAATCTCTCTGAATATAAAATTGAACAAAATTACTTATAATTTTTGTCCTTAGAAACCCATAGATGCTGGAAATGTAGGCATATAGGAAATCTACTAGGTTTCATACATCCATGAAAATTGAAACCATATTGGAAACATTGTAGATTTAAACACTCTTTAGATGTTTTTTATTTTTAATTTGCTACTTAATCACAAAAAGTTCAGTGAATATGTGCTAAACATGCTTCTTCCAAAAATACTAAATGCAATTAAAAAATAAATTTAAAGTTTTAATCAATTATAATAGTGTCACCTATAATGAATTACTTTTTTCTAAACATATCTCTCTCTCTTTATGTGACTGTGTGTGTGTGTGTGTGCATGTGTGTAGATTCATTCTGCAAAAAAAAATAGATTGCTTGAATTATCTTAAAAATTAAATAATTCTAGAGACAGATTCTAGTAAAACTGAAAGAATATTCTTGGGAAGTGGGAAAAGGTCTTATAATGGCAAGAAGCCATAATGTTTTTAAGTTGCCTGGTGAGGATTGTTTTTTCTTTTAGTTTTTATACTGCATTGGGGTATATCTGATCAATAAAAAATGTTGTGATAGTTTCAGGTGAATAGAGAAGGGACTCAGCCATATACATACATATAGATATATATATATCCATTCTCCTCCCAACTCCCCTCCCATCCAGACTGCCACACTACATTGAGCCAAGTTCCATGTGCTATATGGTAGTTCACTATTGGTTATCCATTTTAAATACAGCAGTGTGTACATGTCCATCCCAAAGTCTAGCTGTCCATCCCCCTTACCCCCCAGTCTTTCCCTTGGCAATCATACATTTGTTCTCTAAGTCTTTGACTCTCTTTTTGTTTTATAAGTATGTTCAACTTGGTGGGAATTATTGTTGATTCTGATATAAGCAGGAAAGATTGCCTTTAAGGACTTATAAGTTGTTGTAGTGTAAGCTTTCAATAAGTAGACAGGCTGTCTTGAGTTATTTTAAGGTAAGTGTTTGATAAGTATCTTGACTTTCTGGCAGATATGCCTTCCTTAGGACAATAAGTGGCCAAAAGATCAGATCCCATCCAGGCTGAGACATGCACAGGGTGTAGTCATATGATGATGTGAAAGAGCTTAATCTCATAATGACTATATAAGAAACTGTAGAAGAAATGCTCTTACCCGCTAGAAGACCAAAGAATATAGCCAACTGATAAAAGCAAGGCTGATACTTTTTGAAAAAGAGGTTACATTTTAAAAAAAGGAAAAGCAAGAAAAGTTTTAAAAAGGAGGAAGGAAAAGTAAAGTAAAAGAATGAAGGGAGGAAAAAAGGAAGAAATGAAAATAAAACAAATTGTTAAAATTATTACAGAGCTAAAGACTTTAAAATGTTTTGGTCTCAGAACAACAACTGTTTTCTGCTGCTTAACTATAAAAGTTACAAACAGAATCAGAAATATTATTTATTTGAAAATATAGTTATAAAAAGTATTGGACTGTTCAAAAGACTATAAAGATTGTAATGACAAGTTACAGATAAAATTTACCAAAAATCCAGAAAGGAAAATTTCCATATCTTTCACCAAATTATGTCTTATCCAAATGCTTAATGTGTTTTAGGAGTTAATGGTTATAATGCAAAATGTTGTCAAATCAAATATGAAATTGACAAAGATTGTTCCACTTTCCTACTCTGAGCAAGCCAATGCCAAAGAATATAGTCAATTTAAATAATAATTTGTTATTTTGCATAATTAATTGTCATTAATTTTCAAACATTTTACATTTTAGAAACACTAAACTGTTATTTTATCTTTAAAGTCCTTTGAAGGTATTTTATTTACAATAACATTCTCTTTGAAATTATGTAAAAGAGATCTAATTATAAACACATCTGAACTTGAAGCCCAGTTCTGGAGATGTTGCCCTCCAGCCAAGCTGTATTATTCTAAAAATCTCAGGTTACATTGATATGGGCAAAATGAGGTAAGTCTCAAATCAACTGCATTATACAAGCTTGGTTGAAATATAAAAAGATTTGTTTGGAAAAATCCACATGTTAACAAGTAACCAAGTACATAAATCTCTGTGGTCTAGAGTCTATTCCTTTTAGTCAAACAGGTTTTTAATCAGAATATCAAGTATATAACTCATTCTCTTTTGACATTATTCAAGACAGTTTTGGAATTTCCCAAATTTTAAGTCAAAATGCTGAGATTACTCATTCAAAAAACAGGATCATGAGGAAAGTGCTATAGTTTAAGTTCACTGTTTTTTTTTTTTTTTTTTTAAATTACCCAAGTTCTTCTTGGATTGACATGTAGTATGTGTTATTTACTTTTTCTTATATAAAATCTAGCCATAATATCTCATGATGATCTTACTAGGCAACTATTTAATCAAAAGGATTTTAGAACCATACAGAATCAGATTTATGTTAGAAATAAGAGCTGTTTCTCTGAATTTGGAAATGTCTTAATCTTCTAAACCTTACTGTATCTTTGTGCAATATACAATTCTAAAAGCAATTCACCTAAGAATAGAACCACTGTGTGCTTCATTACACTCAAATATCACTCTTTGGCTCAAAATAAACATGGATATGGAGGAAAAAAGTTTTCTGGGCTTTACACAATTACCCTCATCTTCCCACTCAATGCAATTCTGTTACCTAGAATGTTCAAAACAGATTATCTGAAGAACATATTTGACAACAAAATGCATACTCAAATACTTCAACAAGATTGATACAAGATACTATCATATTGACCTGAACAGTATTCAGTTCAAGACATAAGTGATAGAAATTTTAAATTATCTAAGATAACATTCACTTCTAAACAGATAACTCTCAAATCACAATAAGCCATGTAACTTAATTCTTGACCATATCAAGGAATAAGAAACTCCACTGTATGCCCTCACATAGATGCAGGAAGCGGGGTTATAGATATGGAGGCAATCTTTGCCATATTTTGTTGTTCTGGTCACTCTCCACTAAAAAAAAAAAACAAAAAAAAAACAAAAAACACACTTCACCCTCCTTGTTCTTCAGCTACTAAGTTGAGTTTAATTCTTTGTGACCCTGGGGACTGTAACCTGCTAGGTTCCTCTGTTCATGGAATTTCCCAGACACAATAACAGAAGTGTGGTGCCATTTCCTTCTCCAGGGGATATTTCCAGATCAGGGACTGACCCCACATCTCCCGCGTTGGTAGACAGGTTCTTTACCACTGAGCCACAAGGAAAGCACTCCCCACCCATCATCCAATAGCAATACTAAAAGTGCCATCACCCACTGCTTGTCCAGTATTTGCACATTAAGTGCAGTCCTTTCCATCAGTCTTATACATGACTTTCATAACCCACTATTGCAAAGCAAAGGTCTTCAAAATATGGCCTCTGGTCCAGCTGACTACTTTATTTATTTATTTTTTTAAATAAAGTTTTTTTGGAACCCAGCTATACTCATCTTTTTACATGTTGACTATGATTACTTTCAATGCTACAATAACAGATGTGAGTAGGATGGAATAGTTCTGACAGAGATTTTATGGCCTCCAAACCTAAAATATTTAGCATTTGTCCTTGTATGAAAAAGCTTATCATTGCCTACTTTAGAGAATAAAGTATGTTGTTACTCAATAGGCAATGGTAGAGAAGAGGTAAAATAACCATTTTACCATGTGCATGCATGCTAAGTTGTTTCAGTTGTATCCAACTCTTTACAACCTTATGGACGGTAGCCTACCAGCCTGCTCTGTCCATGGGATTCTCCAGACAAGAATAATAGAGTGGGTTGCCATGCGTTTCTCCAGGAGATCTTCCCTACACAGGGAATGAACCTTTGTCTCCTGTGGCTCCTGCATTCCAAGAATATTCTTTTCCAATGAGCCACCAGAGAAGCCCTAATTTTACCATAGTCCCCCCAAAAAAAATTATATTAGAAACACAGAATGGGATATTTGATTTCTCACTGACAGGAATTTTAACAATCATTTGCTTTGACAATAACAGGAACCCCTGAATTTGATTCTGAGTTTGTTCTTTGAAAGAATGTTCACTTATTCTGCCTGCATTCTAGATGAGTCTTCCTTGCTTATTAGGCTACTTGGGTCTGAGAGTTAATTTTCAGTATCAACTTTATTGAGTCAGGAGGTGCTCAGATAGCTGGTGAAACATTATTTCTGTATATATCTTAAGATTTTCCAAAAGAGATTAGCATTTAAATGTGTAGACTGAGTAGAAAGATCGTCATCAATGTGGATGACATCATCTAATCTGTTTTAGGTCTGAATACAACAAAAAGGCAGAGGAAGAGTAAATTTGCACTATGTTTCAACATTCATCTTCTGCTATCTGATATCAGCTTTCCTTGTTCTTGGGCCTTCAGACTCTGACCAGGACTTGCAATATTAACCCCACTCCCAAACACCAACATCCCCAGTTCTCAAGCCTTTGGACTTGAACTGGAACTTGACTCAACAATAATTCCCCTAGTTCTCCAGGCTTTGACCTAGGCACTATTTAATTACATCATTGTGTATGGGCAGGCAAAGGGCTTGCTAGAGGTAAATTGTGGACTTCTTAATCTTTATTATCACATAAAATTATTCTTACAATGAATCTCCTTAAGTAAATAAATCTTATAATATATTCTTTGTTTCTCAAAAGAAATCTAATACAATTGTTATAATTGATGAAAGTGATAGGGACTTGGTGTCATTAAGGGCTATACACTTGTTACAATGCTGGTTTAAGGTGAGTGTTTTATTTTAGAGCTCAGAAACAAAGAAAAAAAAGATTATCTCTTTGAAAAGAAAATCTACTGAAATTTAGAATTTATGTTATTTGTTTTTTCTTGATTTTTCTGTGATACAAAACAGCCTTTAAAATATCAATGACTTTTAATGTCAACAAATGTTTATTTTTGACCACATTACATTTTGAACATGAGTCAGCAACATCTCTGTTTAGCTCCAGGCCATGAATAAGCTTTTGGTCAGCTTCACTTTTCTTCAGTCATGGTCCACTTTTCTTCATTCTGGATCAAGCCTTTTGGAGCAGTTTCAATTTTAGACAATGCATTCTCAGAACAACAAGAAAGTTGATTGGACTGTACAATGACTTTTATGGTTTTTGTTTCTATATGGCATATTCGTGCCCATTCATATTCCACTGAGCAAGCAAACTCAATGTTATTGGAGAAAGAAAATATGCACAATGCATAGAACACACTGAAATTCACAGGGTAATCACTCAGAATGCTTAATATGTTTTCACAGATGAGAAATATGTAGCATAAACTGTAATATAATCAGATACCTTAAGCATCAGGTCTTGTTACTTCCAATCATTTCTTTGCATCAATAGTTACAATCAAAGTTCTCCCCCAAATATACATCTTAAGTCTAACTTACATTTTTGTGTATTCATTAAAATGCCTCTTTGTCTCAAATTGAAGAAATTGTCTTGAAGCCATTAAGGTTAGTTTTGTTTTTTTTGTGGGGAAGGGAGAGTAAAAAAGGATAGCTCATTACTTTGCAGGCAAACGGGGACATAGCAGGCTCCTGCCTGGGCTGAGTTTTAAGAATTCACATTTAATTTAAATGTTTCCTGCAAAGCTAAGTCTTTCCATGTGTATTTTGTACTTTTGCAAGGGGCTTTTCTAACC
Source organism: Hydropotes inermis (assembly GCA_020226075.1). Classification (NCBI taxonomy): domain Eukaryota; kingdom Metazoa; phylum Chordata; class Mammalia; order Artiodactyla; family Cervidae; genus Hydropotes; species Hydropotes inermis. The sequence continues at coordinate 6,404,777 of CM035276.1, read as the reverse complement.
CATTAAAGACTAGATTTTATTCCTTTTAATTTATGCTTGAAAACCAACAATTTCTTGCCTGAAATTATCTCTTTAATTTAATCATGTCCTAAACTACCTGTTAACATATCACAACCAGGCCCAACAATCTGTTTTCCAGTCACTTTCCAGAAAGTCAGAGGATAGATAGACACATTGCCTGCCTTTCAAATTATCACAGAAATCCTTTTTCCCAAATGTTTTGTAATGCTTAAGCAGGATCTCCTATCAATATTATCGTCAAATTCCTAAATTGACACCACACATTTTAAGTTACTCTTTGGAAGTGCTTCACTTCAAAGAACAATATCTGTGTATATGAAAGTAATTCCAGCTAGAATAGAAGATCGACCATGAAATCTAAGCCCCTGGACCTTAACTTAATTCTCACTTACTTGATGGTGTGGTGTAGATATTTTACATGAAGATTCAGTGTCAGTTCTGCTATCAGAAGCTAACGGACCAATACTGGAAAACAGAGGATTAGTCCTGGTAAATTATGTTTTAGGAAGGGGTATATACCTCTTTATTTTACCTTTCACTGACTCAAACACAGAAAGATGGACATAACCTAAATGAAAGGGAAAGATGGGAAGTATGGTCTTATTTTATGCTGCAGACAAAGCACAATGCTTTATTTGCTACCCTTGAACCAGCTAACTGAGAAGTTCATGAGTTTCCTTAACTTTATGAGAAAAAAAAAATTACTCTTGGTTCTAAATTTTGTTTTGTTCCATTCTGTATTTTTGGCAGCATTAACTCAATAGTAAACACTAGAAAGCTAATTTAATTTCTATATTTTCACCAATATAGTGGGGAAAGATAATTAGTACAGTTAAGTCAGATAATATATATAATTTGGAAAATGTTCAAAACTCCACATATGCTAATCTTTTCACCATCAGAAAATTCTACATTACAAAAAATTTAATAAATCATTTTAAGGTTATACACTTCAAAACTATGATTTAATTGTACTTTCATAAATTTAGCTGTTAATCAAATGTGTGAACCCTGATGATTAAAATGTAATGATTTTTCCATGAAAACTGTGAAATTTTCTCCATTATATTTGACATTTCACAGGTGAATAAATAATAATGGATTAGAACATTAGATAATTTTCAAATTATTGAAACTTCCAGGACAATTTTCTTTGCATTATTAAAATGAGTATGTATTTCTACTGGCAGATATATGATGAACTAGACTACTTGTAATCATAAAACCTCTTATAAATGAGAGATCTCTTTTAAATAAAGGACATCACAAATATGCATACAACTATTTAGGACTATTCTTATATTCACCCTGATATCTTTATAGTATATGTTTCTTATATGTGTATTTTGAAGAATTATATAAATCAGCAAGTTAAATTTTTGCCTTTTATGGTTGCATTTACTATTGAATGGAGAAGGAAATGGCAACCCACTCCAGTACTCTTGTCTGGAAAATCCCATGGATGGAGGAGTGTGGTAGGTTACAGTCCACAGGGTCACAAAGAATCAGACATGACTGAGCGACTTCACTTTTCTTCACTTTCTTTACTATTGAATTCTGTAAAAGTGCTTTACCTAAAAAAGAAAAAAAGAGAGAGAGAGACATAATTGATTTACAATCTTATGTTTAATTTCTGCTATACAACTAAGAACGCAGCTACACATAGTATTGCATTCTTTTATAAGAAATACTGAAGCTGCTTCATTTAATCAAAGGTATCTTTCATATCTCATATTTTACTATCAGTAACAATCAGCTGCATATCTCCTGATATTCATCCTTCTGTGTAGATTTATATTTGTTTCTGGAATTATATCTTTCTGCAAGAATGTTCCTTTAACATTTCATGTAGTGTGCCTGCTGGTGATGAATTATTTCAGTCTTTGTATGTCTGAAAAACGCTTATATTTCACCTCATTTTTTGTGTTATTATTTGACGAAGATGTGGTTGTTTCTTTTGGTTTGTTTTTGAACACTTGACCACATATTTGAAAGATAGTTTTGCCTGGGATAGAAGTTTGAGTAGGAGTGTTTTTTGTTCTTTTCTTTTTGCTTTATGTTGTTTTATATTGTTCTCTTTTCATTACTTTAATCACACTATCTTCTTCTGTTCATTGTTTCTGACAAGATTTTGTTGTCTCTCTTTCTTTTTTTTTTTTCCTATGAATAATGTACTGCCTGTTCATCCACCCAGCACTGGTTGCTTTTACAATTTTTTTCTTTATCACTGCTGCTGCTGCTGCTGCTAAGTCGCTTCAGTTGTGTCTGACTCTGTGCGACCCCAGAGTCGGCAGCCCACCAGGCTCCCCTGTCCCTGGGATTCTCCAGGCAAGAACACTGGAGTGGGTTGCCATTGCCTTCTCCGTCTTTATCACCAGCCTTGAGCAATTTGATTATTCTGTGCCTTTGTGTAGTTTGCTTCACATTTGTTGTCCTAAGTTTTCACTAAACTTCTTGGATGTATGAGTACATAATTTTCATTGCTTGGAAATGTTTTAGATATTTTATTGTAATATCTTACATGATCATTTTCTACTTTTAGGATTTCATTTGCCTGTGTATGAAACCACTTCAAATTCTCCTGCAATTAATGTATTAATAATAACTAATTTAATATTAATAATACATAATTCATTTTATGATTTTAATAACTGTGATGATTATTATTTTTATTCTTGTTTCTATGTTTTATTTTGTATAGTTTCAATTGCTATGTGTACTTTTAATTCTATAGAAAAAATATTTAAGTAGCTAATAATATAAAGCACTAGTTTTTTGGATATGGTTCAATCTTTCATTTTCAAATAGCAATGACTTGAGCTTAAAATAGGTAGTCACTTAAATTATAAGTATCTTAGTTTCTTCTACGTAATCTTTAATATTGGGATCCTGGACTTTCACTGATTTTCAAACCTTTTTCCCTAGGATACTCAGTTTCCTTGGAGATGAAGAGAGATATCAGACACCAAACAACCTATGCTACAATTTCCTCATCTGTCTTAAAGTCCAAGGGTCTTGTAGGATTGTTTCATATTTTAGGTTTCACTATAGGAATTTGTTTAAAAGTAATGGAATTTTCCAGATACACGATCTCTTATGTATTTCGTAATCTCAATATTGTGATTAGATTTCTAAAATCAAACAGTGATTTGTTTGCCTCAAAGAGCATGTTAAAGTTGCTAAAAATAACCAGAAATGCCTGCATCTTATCTCTGTTGGACTTGAACCTACTTATTACAGATCTTTTTTGCCTGTGTTCATGACACTGGGACTTATAAATTTCTTAATATGTTGATATTGACTTCAACTCTCTACCACCAACAAACAGTATTCACAACATTTCTACATAAACCTTCTTTCATGGCATTTGTTCTAAAAACATCTTTCACACCCTTTCTATATGAGTCTACACTTGCTTCTAAAATACAAAAGTGTGACTGTATAGTCGTCATGATGTTCAGCATCTAGGAGGGGATGAGGCTTGTAAACCGTTTCTTTAATGTTGTTACCAGATAGAGAGAGTTGAGAGGACTCTTTCTTGTAGGGCTCAGTTCTTGGTAAGGACCCAATGCAGAATCTGAAGTCTTACCTGTGATAAAAGGAAGCTTATTGAAGAAAGAACGGGAAGAACACCTTAAGAGAGAGGTGGGCCAAACCAAGAGAGGCAGGGGCACTGGAATGATGAGGTACAGGGTTTTCAAGACTTTGCAACTTCATCTAGGCAGAGCTGGACTGACAGTTTTGATTGACAGTTGCAAGTTAGTGGGCTTCCCTGACGGCTTAGTGGGTAAAAGAATCCATCAGTAATGCAGGAGACACCAGAGATGCAGGTTCAATCCCAGGTTCAAGAAAATCCCCTGAAGGAAGAAATGGCAACCCTCTCCAGTATTCTTGCCCAGAAAATTCAATGGGCAGAGGATCTTGGCAGGCTACAGCCCAAGGGGTGGCAAAGAGTTGGACACGACTGAGCACGTGGCACAGGCTCTACTGTGTGTGTCTCTCCCACAGTTCAGTCTGTTATAATCAGATGTATGTATGTACAGAGTATTTATGAACCTTTATGGGCTGGACAGGGAGGCCTGGCGTGCTGTGATTCATGGGGTCGCAGAGAGTTGGACACAACTGAGAGACTGAACTGACTGATTGAGTGGGCTCCCAGCTACCTAAGGTAACTTGAGGTCACAGCTGTGCATCAAGGGCTCAGGTGCAAGAATTAGAAGTTTCTGTGGCTATTTTGCATCATATCTGTAAGCTCTGCTGTGCCCCACCAGAGCCTGTCTGGGGTGGATTTTAGAGATTAGCTTGAATCCTTTTGCCTCTGCCACCCCATGCTGCTTATGTGTGATTTCCTACCTAACAATGTTTACAAGGTAATGTGATAAGTTCTATGAGACAACTGTTTTGAATATGGATGAAAATGGATCATAAGCTCATTGAATGAATATTTAGGTATTCAAGATAGAGTCCAAAGAGGAAGTATGTAATACATGTGGTAAGTTTCAAAAGATATAGCAGTCTTCCATAAAAGGAAGATTGGCCTCTGACTGACTTGTTTTCATGCTGTCACTTGAATTCTGGTAAACTAACTTTTATTTGTGGATTGATTAAGACCACAGGAAAAAAAAAAAAAAACTGAAAATTATTTATAGTAGGTCAAAGTGGACAAAGCAGTAACATTATAATCACAAACTAATGCATATTCATTGCTACCAAAAAGCCTAAACAAGTAATAATATAATACATGCATTTGGTTTATATTAATACTTTTATTATGAAGGACTTCCCTGATAGCTCAGTTAGTGTAGAATCAGTCTGCAATGCAGGAGACCTGGGTTCAGTCGCTGGGTTGGGAAGATCCCCTGGAGAAGGGAAAGGCTACCCACACCAGTATTCTAGCCTGGAGAATTCCATGGACTATATAGTCCACAAGGTCACAAAGAGTCAGATACAACTGAGCAACTTTCATTTTCAGCTTTATTATGAACTGTGGATCAGTTAATTTAATTACCATAAGTATTTCAATATTAAAATGTATATAGTACCTGCATAAGTGTAAAATGTAACATATTTTTAAAGTACATTATTGCACATATAAAATACCTACCATAGAAAACCATTTGAATGCTCTAATAAAAATATTGCATTTATTTAAATCCAGTTCTAATATTTTACATGAACATGCACAATGTAACATTTTCTCTTACATTGTTATTTTTAATCTATTATACTTCATTTCTACTGAAAATGCAATTTCAGTTCAGTTCAGTCATTCAGTCTTGTCTGACTCTTTGCAACCCTATGAGTCACAGCACACCAGGCCTCTCTGAGTTTATTCAGACTCATGTCCATCAAGTCAGTGATACCATCCAACCATCTCATCGTCTGTCGTCCCCTTCTTCTTCTGCCCCCAATCCCTCCCAGCATCAGGGTCTTTTCCGTTGAGTCAACTCTGCATGAGGTGGCCAAAATATTGGAGTTTCAGCTTCAGCATCAATCTAGGATTGATATCCTTTAGGATGGACTGGCTGGGTCTCCTTGACAATTCAAAAGCATCAATTCTTCTGTGCTCAGCTTTCTTCACAGTCCAACTCTCACATCCATACATAACCACTGGAAAAACCATAGCCTTGACTAGACGGACTTTTGTTGGCAAAGTAATGTCTCTGCTTTTTAATATGCTATCTAGGTTGGTCATAACTTTCCTTCCAAAGAGTAGGTGTCTTTGAATTTCATGGCTGCAATCACCATCTGCAGTGATTTAGGAGCCCCCATAAATGAAGTCTGACACTGTTTCCACTGTTTCCTCATCTACTTCCCATGAAGTGATTGGACTGGATGCCATGATCTTAGTTTTCTGAATGTTGAGCTTTAAGCCAACTTTTTCACTCTCCTCTTTCACTTTCATCCAGAGGCTTTTTAGTTCTTCTTCATTTTCTGCCATAGGGTGATGTCATCTTCATGTCTGAGGTTATTGCTATTTCTCCCAGCAATCTTGATTCCAGCTTGTGCTCCTTCCAGCCCAGCATTTCTCATGATATACTCTGCATATAAGGTAAATAAGAAGGGTGACAATATACAGCCTTGACGTACTCCTTTTCCTATTTAGAATCAGTTTATTGTTCCATGTCCAGTTCTAACTGTTGCTTCCTAACCTGTATATAGGTTTATCAAGAGGCAGATCAGGTGGTCTGGTATTCCCATAGCTTTCAGAATTTTCCACAGTTTATTTTAATGTGCATTTGTTTTCATTTACTATATATTATGTTATAAATAATAGACTTATGCTTATAAACATATAAATATATTATATTCACAGACTTTGCAGAGTGGAACACTAAATCAGGCAAATCTGTGTTTGAATTCTCATGATAAGTGAATTAAGATTCAAGTAATTCAATGATATATTGTTTATAATATACATAATGCATGTATTATATACATTAATGACATTTTATTTAAGATATACATATGTCAAACTGCCTAATAAAGATTCTAACACATAAAGCATATTGAGTGAGTGAGTGAAGTTGCTCAGTCATGTCCGACTCTTCCTCTGTCCATGGGATTTTCCAGGCAAGAATACTGGAGTGGGTTGCCAATTCCTTCTCCAAAAGCATATTGAAGTCTTACTAAATATTTATTTCTAAACTATTTTTAAAGTTGTGTTAACTTTTTATTTATACATTTAAAAGAGGATGCCATTAGAAGCAACAATTATTTTTAGATACATTTCTTTGTTTGTAAAATTTAATTTTATTATCTTTGGCTTACCTGGTAGCTTGGCTGGTAAAGACATTTTTAAAGAGGTGTTAGCTTTTTATCTGTACATTTAAAAAAGCTTGTTGTTAGAGGCAATAATTATTTTTAGATATACTTTTTTTTTGGTAAACTATATTTATTAAGCTTAAAGAAATAATCACAGAAAATAAAAATGCAAATATGATGTTGAAATATATTTACATAAATTATATTCATTGTAAAATAGCCACAAATCAGAACTTCATGCATTTATGTTTATTTAATCAATTTGAATATTATGTTTTGAATATTGTACTGGATGCTTATATTGGCATCTGGAATACATTGGAAATCAAAATGAACAATGAGCTTTGCCTTCATGGTACTTATGCTCTAGTTTTCAATAAAGTTCAGCAAAATTAATAGTACAGTTTGTATTATATTACAGGGTGATAAATGCAATGAAAAAATTAGAATACTCTAAGAGGAAATGAAATGCATTGGAGAGTGATGTAACTTAAAGCAACCATCAAGGTAAGCCATTTAAAAAACTAATGTTTGAGAAAAGGAAATAAGGATATTAGTCATGTAACTAAAGAGTATTCCAAGCAGAGGAGAGACTTGTATGAAGGGCCAGGGCCTAAGATGAGAATTCATCTAACATTTTCCAGGAATTGTATACCAGTCAAGACGGTTAGAGTAAAACAGGGGGAAAAAAATGGGATTAAAGAAATGACAGTGAGCTGTGGAGGGGACAGGTTCCAGATCATACATAGACTTGTAGACTACTTTGAAGACTTGGCTTGTGCTCAGAGTGAAGTGATGAGTCTCTGAGAGAGTTTGCTTATAAGAGGAATATAGATGGACTTAGGTTTTAAAAGGATCAGTCTAGCTGTTGTATAGAGCATATCAGTGGAAGAAGTGCTAGAATTTGAATAGACTAACTAATTTGGGAGCTAGTACAATAATCTGGACGAGAGATGATGAAAGCAAAGGCAATCTGCTAACTGGAGAAATGGTGGTAAGTGCTGTGCCTCTAGATATACTTTCATAATTACAGACAGATTTCCTGAAGGATTTTACATAGAGTAAGAGGGGGAAAGTTAGGGGGCAAGGTTGAGGAAAATATTTTAAATTGAGTGATAGCAAGAATACAGTTAAAAGTACAGCTCTGGCTGGAGAAAGAGGTAGGAATATGAGCACAATTTTCAACTGAGTCTGAGATTTATGTTAGATATCCAAGTTCTGTTACAAAATAGATAGTTCAATGTGTAACTCTGGTTTTAGGAAACTAGTTCTGGATTGGGAGTTGATAACATTTTAAGACGTGAGTTTGGATGAGATCTCAAAAGCTGTGAGTGAACTGGATAAGTAATTTGTGGTTTATCCCCCCAATGTGTAATAAGTGGTCATCACTCAGTCATGTCCAACTCTTTGTGACCCCATAGACTGTAGCCTGCCAGGCTCCTCTGTACATGGAATTTTCCAGGCAAGAATACTGGAGTCGTTGCCATTATATTATATAAACCCTATATGTTGGATAGTGTAATATCACTCACTAAAAAAATACTGAATACTTATACATTCAAGAATATAGAAGAATATATGTGTGGCCATGTAGGGCCACCCAAAATGGACAGGTAATAGTGGAGAGTTCTGTCAAAATGTGGTCCCCTGGAGGAGGAAATGGCAAGCCACTCCAATATACTAGTTGTGAGAACCCCATGAACTGTATAAAAAGGCAAAAAGGTATGACACTAAAAGATGAGCCCTCCAGGTCAGTAAGTGTGCAGCATGCTACCGAGGAAGAGCAGAGAGCAACTACTAATAGCTCCAGAAAGAATGAAATGGTTGAGTCAAAGCATAAATGATACTCAGTTGTGGATGTGTCTGGTGATGGAAGTAAAACTAGATACTGTAAAGAACAGTATTGCATATGAACCTGGAATGTTAGGTCCATGAATCAAGGTAAATTGTGTGTGGTCAAGCAGGAGATGGCAAGAGTGAACATCGACGTTTTAGGAATCAGTGGACTAAAATGGATGGGGATAGGTGACTTTAATTCAGATGACCATTTTGTCTACTCTTGTGGACAAGAATCCCTTATGAGGAGTAGCCCTCATAGTCAACAAAAGAGTCCAAAATGCAGTTCTTGGGTGAAACCTCAAAAATGACAGAATGATCTTGGTTCATTTCCAAGGCAAACCATTCAACAGCACTGCAATCCAAGTATATGTCCCAAACACTGATGCTGAAGAAGCTGAAGTTAGTTCTACAAAGACAAGGAAGACCTCCTAGAATTAACATCAAAAGGAAAAAAAAAAAAAATGTCCTATGCACCATAGGGTATTGGAATGCAAAAGTAGGAAGATGAGATACCAGCAGTAACAGGTAAATTTGGCCTTGGAGTAACAAAATTCAGACAGAAACTAAAGAAAGTAGGAGAAACTATCAGGCCAGTTAGGTATGACTTTAATCAAATCCACTATGAATGCTCAGTGGAGTTGATGAATAGGTTCAAGGGATTAGATCTAGTAAAGAGACTGCCTAAAGAATTATGGACAGAGGTCTGTAATAATGTATAGGAAGCAGTAAACAAAACCATTCCAAAGGGGGGAAAAAAAGAAAAAGAAATTCAAGAAGGCAAAGTGGTTGTCTGAGGATGTTATACAAACAGCTGAGGAAAGAAGAGAAGTGAAAAGCAAGAGCAAAAGGGAAAGATACATACAGCTAAATGCAGAGTTCCAGAGAATACCAAGGTGAGATAAGAAGACCTTCAATGAACAATGCAAATAAATAGAGAAAAACAACAGAAGTAGTAAGAATATAGATCTCTTCAAGAAAACTGGAAATATCAAAGGAGCATTTAATCCAAAGAAGGACACAACAGAGGACAGAAATGGTAAAGACCTAATAGAAACAGGGCTTACTTTGGGGCTCAGCTAGTAAAGAAGCCGCCTGTAGTGCAGGAGACCTGGGTTCAGCCCCTGGGTTGGGAAGATTCCCTGGAGAAGGAAAAGGCTAAATACTCCAGTATTCTGGCCTGGAGAATCCCATGGACTGTATGGTCCACAGGGTCACAAAGAGTCGAATATGACTAAGCAACTTTCACTTTCACTTTAATAGAAGAGAAGAGATCAAGAAGAGGTGGTGGGAATGCATAGAACAACTGTAAGAAAAACGATCTTAATGATCCAGATAACCATGATGGTGTTGTCTCTCACTCAGATCCAGGCATTCTGGAGCATGAAGTCAAGTGACACTTAACAAGCATTACTACGAAAAAAGTTAGTGGATATGATTTAATACCAACTGAGCTATTTGAAATCATAAAAGATGATGCTGTTAAAGTGTGGCTCTCAACATGTCAGTATATTTGGAAAACCCAGCAGTGGCCATAGGGCTGGTGAAGGTCAATCCTCACCCCAACCCCCAAGAAGGGTAGTATTCAAGACTATTAAACCACCAGATGATTGCACTCATCTCCCATGCTAGTTAGGTTATGCTCAAAATCCTTCAAACTAGACTTCATCATTATGTGAACCAGGAACACACAGATGTTCAAGCTGGGTTTAGAAAAGGCAGAGGAACCAGAGATCAAATTTCCAGTATTTACTCGGTCATAGAGAAAGCAAGAAAATTCCAGGAAAAATATCTATCTCTGTTTCATTTACTATGCTAAAGCTTTTGACTATGTGAATCAACAAACTGTGGAAAGCTTTTAAAGAGATGAGGATAATAGACCATCTTAAATCTCTCCTGAGAAACCTGCATGCAATTCAAGAAGCAACAGTTAGAAACCTGTATGGAACAACTGAGTTGTTCAGGATTGAGAAAGGAGGACAAGCCTGTTTATTGTCACTCTGTTTATTGGAATTTTACAGAGAACAAATCATGCGAGATGCCAGGCTGAATGAATTACAAACTGGAATCAAGACTGCTGGGAGAAATATCAATGAACCACACACACACACACACACACACACACACACACACACACATAATGGCTGAAAGGAAAATAGTGATTGCCGAGGGCCAGGAATAGGACAAAAGAACTTTTGATCTGATGGAAATTTTCCACATCTTTGTTGTATTTGTGTTTGTATGAGTAGAATAGATTTTTTAAAACCATCACCACCCAAACTATATTTTAAAAAATATGGAAATATAGAAGCAAACTTTATGGAAATATGGAAGCAAACTTGAATAAAGTTGACTTTTAAAAAAATCTCCAACTTTTGATCTGATGTAATTTGTCCGTATCTTTATTGCATTTGTGTTTATATGCATAGAATAGATTTTTTTAAATCATCACCACCCAATTTTTTTTATAATGTTATGGAAATATGGAAGTAAATTTTCTGGAAATATAGAAGCAAACTTGAATGAGGCTGACTTTTAAAAAAATCTCAAACAGGGGTACATATCTCTCCATGGATACATCACGAATACACCTTCAGACACAGAAGTGCATGCAGAACACCAGCTGAGAGTGAACAGGAGTACCTAACCAACAAAAAGAATATATAGACCTCATTAGGAGAAAGGAGCTAGGGGAGAAACAGGAGTGTTAATAGGACCGGGCCTGCCCCTGGCAGGTGGGGTAACTGAAGCAGGCGTCCGATCCCCATATTGGGGCAATTGTGTGAGTCAGAGGAGAAGCAATTAAGGCTGAGAGTGAAACAACTGATCTGTGGCAGCCCAAATGGAATGAGAATCAGACAATCCTTGCCACAGCCATACATAAGCCGGAGAGGATGCAGGTCCCCTAGAAGGTGCAGTGGTTGGGAGCTGGAGTTTAGGATTGTGGAGCAATCCCAGCGTAAGGGTTGCTGTTGACTGCAGAGAGATGGATCGAGGGGATGTGAGGGAGGCAATCATGGTGGGAAATGCTGGTCGAGGAAAGCCAGGCAGCCATGGAAGCAAGAGATACTGCTGAGTCCCACTTAGGGGGTGGAGCATTCACCATAGCCTCTCTCTCTCCACACGCCAGCATTGGCAGCAGAACAATAGAGAGGCTGGCCCATCAAATGCCTAACAGACTGAACTACAGAATAGGACCCCACCCAGGGTGTCCCTTTAAGTGACTGATGTGCCAATCTACAGAGTAGGTCCCTAGCCAGGGCGGCACCTCTATGTGCCTGACATGCTGAGCAAGAGGGAAGGGCCCCAGGCAGCGGAGCCCTCTACGTGTATGGAATGGTGGAGCTATGGAGAAAGACTGGTCAAAGAGGCCTTCTGATCACCAGCTACAAGAGGCTCAAAAAAAAGTTTCTGATAGGGCCATAACTCTTGCAGCAGAGGCAGTCCATGCCCCTGCACACTTGGCACCACCAGGGTCCCCACAACCCAAGAAGTTGTGCTACCTTCATGCTCAAATCTCACATTGGCAGAGCTGCAACAGGCAAACAGAAGTCTTGTGTCTAGGCACACAGGGTTGCTTCAGTTGTGTCCAATGCTTTGTGACCCTCTGGACCATGGCCTGCCAAGTTTCTCCTGGGGGGTTCTCCAGGTAAGAATACTGGAGTGTATTGGACATTACTGGTTGCCATACCCTTCTACAGCACTATATTTCCTGCTGCCCTAGCTGCCAACTCCCCTGAGTACCTGGTGCTTCTGGAACCCCTGCAACCCAAGCAGCTGCACCACCACTGCAGAGCAGACTCAGGAGCAAGCCCCAGTGGACGACCGGCATGCAGAGGTGGAAATAAAACCACAGCTGAAATCCAGGGGCAGTGTGGCTATGCAAGAAGACCTAAAACCTTCCCATCAGCTGTACAAGCTTCAGATTAAAGCCACATGATCAACTAGGCAGACTCTGTGTCTATGAAATATACAAAAAGACATTGAGAGCTCCCACAGAAGAAAACATACTAGTTCTAATGGCTGTGGACATTGGAGGCAAGAACACGCAGGAGTAGGAACAGATTAGAACCTGAACTACCCACACAGCAGGTCCAGAGATCAGAACAGTGTTGGAGGGCATCTTAGGGAGGTGAGGTGGACTGTGACTCCCAGTGTGGGAACAGATTCTGACAGCAGACACGAAAACAAAAACAAACAAACAACAACAACAACAACAACAAAAGACACATTGATTATTCTTATGTTTAGACTTGTTCTGTAGATTATTTTCTGTTTTTTTTTTCTTTTCTCTTTTTCTCCCCCCCTGCCCACTGACACTATAGTTGTTGATTTTATTGACACTATGAAATCTAATTAAGTTTCTGATTTATTTTTTTTTTCAGTCAACTTTTCACTGTTGTTATAAACCTCTGCCTCTATGTTGGGCTTTTGCAGTTCTGTGGAGTTTTTATTTTTCTTTTGTTCCTTTTTTTTTCTTCCTTTTTTTAAATTTTTTAAACCTATTATTATTTTTTCTACATTTACTCCTTTGCTTTGTCTACTGCTCTTTTCATCTTGCAGTTAATTTTTAATGTATATAAATGTTCATCTACCTCTATTTAACTTTGCATTTCTATTCTTTCTTTCTTTTACTGTCAACATATTTGTTAGTTTTGTTTTCATTGCTTTATTTCCCTCTTGACATTTTGATTTAGTGTTGTTTTTCAGTTTGCTCTTCATTTACTTTTATTCTTAACTGGTAGGTATAATATTTGGTTTCCTTTGTTTGCCAGCCAATCTTTGTATTTTATTGTTGTTGGACTGTTTTGGTTTTGCTTATGGTTGTATATGTATATGTGCATATTCCATAAACTGTCAATTGTCTGGGATTCATCTTTGGTTTCTCATTTTGGGGTATTTATTTTAATCTCCCTTAATGCCATAACAAATCTCTTGTGGAATCTCCATTCCTGACCAGAGATTAAGCTCTGAGTTTGGAGTTGGAGCATTGACTACAAGACCCTAGATTACCAGAGAACTAACTCTACAGAGTACCAAATAGTGAGAACTCACACAAAGGAAACCACTTGATTACAAAAGTGGCATCACCCAACCACCACTAGCACCCTGTGAAGGACAACACATCTAAAAAAAACTGTTTTTAAAAAGTACAAACCAAATCATTAGCAGGCAGGATTACCACCTCACTAAGCCTTGCACATCAGAGAAAAAACAAAACAAAGAAATGAGCAAAACAAAACTCAACATAACCCTCACCTTATATGAAGCTCACACAAACCACTGGGCCAACCTTAGTTGGAAGGATTCAACCTTGAAGACTGAGGAAAGAAGACCTCAAACACAATAAGGTTAAAATAATAATAATAATAATGAAAAGGCAGAGAAATTATACACAAATGAAGCAACAAATTAGAAACACAGAAGTCTAAATAAATGAAAAGGAAATTGGCAAGCCACCTGAAAAAGGATTTAGAATAATGACAGTAAAGAAATTAAAAAACCTTGAAAACAGAATGGAAAAAATGCAAGAATCAATTAAAAGAGAATAGAAAGAACTAAAGAATAAACTTACAGAGACAAACAACACAATTGCTGAAATTAAAAATACTCTAGAAGGAATCAGTACCAGAATATCTGAAGTCTAAGAAGGAATCAGTGAACTGGAAGGTAAAATGGTGGAAATAACTTCTGAAGAGCAAAATAAAGTCAGAATACTGAGAAGAACTGAGGATAGTCTCAGAGGCCTCTAGGACAACATAAAACGCACCAGTATTCAAATTATAGGGGTGTCAGAAGAAGAAGAGAAAAAGAAAGAGTATGAGAAAATTTTTGAAGTGATTACAGTTGAAAATTTCCCCCAAAAGGGAAAGGAAACACTCAAGTCCAAGTGGTGCAAAGAGTCTCATACAGGGTAAACCCAAGGAGAAACACACCAAGACACATACTAATCAAAGTAACATAGGCTAAACACAAAGAATGAATATTAAACACAGCAAGGGAGGAGCAACAAGTAACATACAAGGGAAATCCCATACTCTTAACAGCTGATCTCTCAGCAGAAACTCTGCAGACCAGAAGGGAATGGCAGGATATATTCAAACTACTGAAAGGGAAAAATCTACAACCAAGATTTCTGTACCCAGCAAGGATCTCATTCAAAATTGATGGGGAAATCAAAAACTTTTCAGACAAGGAGAAGTAAGAGAATGCAGCACCACCAAACTAGCTTTACAATAAATGCTAAGGGAACGTATATAGTCAAAAAAGTACAAGAGAAGAAAATTGTCTACAAAATCAACCCCCCAAAAGTAAGAAAATGGCAACAGGAACATATATATCAATAATCACTTTAAATGCAAGCAGATTAAATGTGCCATTCAAAAGACACAGACTGTCTTAATGGATACAAAAGCAAGACCTATATATTTCTTGCTGTTTGCAAGAAACACAGTTCAGACCTAAAGACACATATAGACTGAAAATGAGAGGATGGAAAAATATATTCCATGCAAATGGGAAGCAAAAGTGAGCTGGAATAGCAATTCTCATATCTGACAAAACAGACCTTAAAATAAAGAATATTACAAGAGATAAGGAAGGACACTATGTAATGATTAAATGATCAATCCAAGAGGAAGACATAGTTGTACATATGTATGCACCTAACAAATTTTCAATACATAAGACAAGCACTAACACACATAAAAGGAGAAACTGATACTAACACAATCATGGTAGGACGCTTTAACACCGCACTCACACCAATGGACAGATCATCAAAATAGAAAGTTAATAAAGAAACATAAGTCTTAAATGTACATTAGACAAGATGGACCCCATTGATATCTTCAGGACATTCCATCCAAATGCAGAAGAATAGATGTTCTTCTCAAGTGTACTTGGAACATGCTCCAGGCTAGACCACAACTTGGGTCATAAGTCACACCTCAGTAAATTTAAGAAAATGAAATTTTATAAAACATCTTCTCCAACCATAACATTATGAGACTAGATATCAATTATAAGGAAAAAAAAAAAACTGTAAAGAGAACAAACACCTGGAGATTAAACAATACATTTCTATATAGCCAACAGGTTACTGAAGAAATCAAAAGGGAAATTAAAAAAAAATCTAAATAAAAGGACAAAGAAAACACGACAACTCAAAACACACACACACACACACACACACACAACAACTCAAAATCTATGGGATGCAGCAAAAGTAATTCTAAGAGGGAAGTTTACAGCAATAAAATCCTACCTCAAGAAATAATAAAAACATCAAATAGAAAACCTAACTTTACAACTGAAACAACTGGAAAAAGAAGAACAAAAACAACAAAAATTAGCAGAAGGAAAGATATCATAAAGATCAGACAGAAATAATTGAAAATTAAATGAAAGAAACAATAGTCAAGATTAATAAAACTAAAAGCTGGTTCTTTGAGAAGATAAACAGAAATGACAAACATTTAACCAGATTCATCAAGAAAGGAAGAGAAAATAATCAAATCAACAAAATTAAAAATGAAAAAGTAGAGGTTACAACAGACAATGTAGAAATACAAAAGATTCTTAGAATAATATGAATAGTGATATGACAATAAAATGGATAACCTGGAAGAAATGGAGAGATTCTTAGAAAAGTTCAATCTTCCTAGACTGAACCAGGAAGAAATAGAAACTATGAACAGTCCAATTACAAGCACTGAAGTTGAAACTGCAGTGAAAAATCTCTAATAAAACAAAAACCCAGGGCCAGATGGCTTCACAGAATTCTATCAAACATTTAGAGAAGAGCTAATGCTTATCCTTCTAAGACTGTCTCAAAAATTGCCCAAGAAGGAGCTCTTCCAAACTCATTCTACAAAGCCACCATCACCCTGATATCAAAACCAGAAAAAGACAAAAACAACAAAAAAAGAAAATTGCAGGTGAATATCACTGATGAATATATATATATATATATGTAAAACCATAACAAAATGTTAGCAAACAGAATTCTGCAATGCATCTAAAAGCTCATACCCCATGATCATGTTGGCTTTATTCCAGGGATGCAAGGATTCTGTGATATTTTCAAATTAATCAATGTGATACACTATACTGGAAAATTGAAAGACAAAAGCCATAATGTAATCCCAACAGATGCAGAAAAAGCCTTTGACAAAATTCAGCAACAATTTGTGATTAAAATTCTTCAAAAAATGAGCATAGAAGAAAGCTACCTCAACATAGTAAAGGCCATATATGATAAAGCTATAGAAAACATTATTCTCAATGGTGAGAAATTTAAAGCATTCCCCCTAAGATCTAGAGTAAAACAAGGGTGTACACTTTCATCACTAATATTCAGCATAGTTATGGAAGTCCTGGCCACAGCAATCAGAGAAGAAAAAGAAATAAAAGGAATCCATATCAGAAAAGAAGAAGCAAAGCTCTCACTCTTTGCAAATGACATAATACTGTACATAGGAAACCCTAAAGACAATATCAGAAAATTGCTAGAGCTAATCAGTGCATTTGGCAACATTACAGCATATGAAATCATTACACAGAAATCACTTGCATTTCTGTATACTGGCAATGAAAAATCAGAAAGAGAAATTAAGGAATCATTCCCATTCACCATTGCAATAAAAACAATAAAATATCTAGGAATAAACTTACCTAAGGAGACAAAAGAACTGTACAGAGAAAATTATAAGACACTGATGAAAGAAGGTACAGGTCAGCAGTGGCCTACCACAGGGGCAGGGGCTCTGAGTGCAGCAGACCTATGTACAACATAAGCCTTCTTGGAGGAGGTCACCATTAACCCCACCACAGAGCTGTCAGAACTTACACAGGACTGACTGGGGAAACAGACGCTTGGAGGGCACAAACAGAACCTTGTGTGCACCAGGATCCAGGAGAAAGGAGTACTGACTCCACGAGAGGCTGACCTAGAATTGCCCATGAGGC
Source organism: Hydropotes inermis (assembly GCA_020226075.1). Classification (NCBI taxonomy): domain Eukaryota; kingdom Metazoa; phylum Chordata; class Mammalia; order Artiodactyla; family Cervidae; genus Hydropotes; species Hydropotes inermis. Next base: position 6,387,185 of record CM035276.1, on the reverse strand, counting down.
TCCAAGAGTCTCCAGTGGAGGTGTGGGTTGATGGTGGCCTGTGCAGGGTTGGAGGCATTTGAAGGAGGTGGCCAATGTCTTCATTACCTCCACCACAGTTTGACCTCAGGTCAAACAACAGGGAGGGAACACAGCACTGCCCATCAAGAGAAAAATGAATTAAAGATTTACTGAACATGCCCCACCCATCAGGACAAAACAGTTTTCCCTCAGTCAGTGTCTCCCATCAGGAAGCTTCCATAAGATTCTAAACTTCATCCATCAGAAGGCAGACAGAATGAAAACCACAATCACAGAAAACTAACGAAATTTATAACATGGACCACAACCTTGTCTAACTCAATAAAACTATGAGCCATGCTGTGTAGGCCCACTCAAGGTGGACAGGTCACTGTGAAGTGTTCTAACAAAAAGTAGTCCAATGGAGAAGGGAAAGGCAAACCATTTCAGCATTCTTGCCTTGAGAACCCCACGAATAGTATGAAAAGGTGAAAAGATAGGACACTGAAAGATGAACTCCTCAGATCAGTAGGTGCCCAATTTGCTATGGGAGATCAATGAAAAAATAAATACAGAAAGAACTAAGAGAGGGAACCAAAGCAAAATCAAACACAGGTGTGGATGTGACTGGTGATGGAAGTAAAGTCCAGTGCTGTAAAGAGCAATATTGCATAGGAAACTGGAATGTTAGGTCCATGAATCAAGGCAAATTGGAAGTGGGCAAAAAGGAGATGGCAAGAGTGAACATTGACATTTTAGGAATCAGTGGAATAAAATGGGCTGAAATGGGTGAATTTAAATCATATGACATTTATATCTACTACTGTGGGCAAGAATCCCTTAGAAGAAATGGAGTAGAGGTCATGATAAACAATAATATGAAATGCAGTCCTTGGATGCAAACTAAAATACAACAGAATAATCTCTGTTCGTTTCCAAAGGAAAAACTTTCAATATCACAGTAATCCAAGTCTATGAACCAACCAGTAATGCTGAAGAAGCTGAAGTTGAAAACTTCTAGGAAGACCTATAAGACCTTCTAGAACTAACACCTCCCCCCCCCCCCCACACACAAAAAAGACGTCCTTTTCATTGTAGGGGACTAGAATGCAAAAGTAGGAAGTCAAGAGATACCTGGAATAACATGCAACTTGGCCTTGGAGCACAAAACAAAGCAAGTCAAAGGCTAACAGAGTTTTTCCAAGAGAATGCCCAGTTCAGTTCAGTTCAGTAGCTCAGTCATGTCCAACTCCTTGCAGCCCCATGGGCTGCAGAACACCAGGCTTCCCTGTCCATCACCAAATCCCAGAGTTTACTCAAACTTATGTCCATTGAGTCAGTGATGCCATCCAACCATCTCATCCTCTGTCATCCCCTTCTCCTCCCACCTTCAATCTTTCCCAGCAGCAGGGTCTTTTCAAATGAGTCAGCTCTTTGCATCAGGTGGCCAAAATATTGGAGCTTCAGTTTCAATATCAGTCCTTCCAATGAATATTAGAACTGATTTCCTTTAGGATGGGCTGGTTGGATTCCCTTGTGGTCCAAGGGACTCTCAAAAGTCTTCTCCAACACCACAGTTCAGAAACATCAATTCTTTGGAACTCAGCTTTCTTTATAGTGCAACTCACATCCATATGTGACTACTGGAAAAACCACAGCCTTAACTAGACAGACCTATGTTGGCAAAGTAATATCTCTGGTCTTTAATATTCTGTCTAGATTGGTCATAACATTCCTTCCAAGGATTAAGTGCCTTTTAATTTCATGGTTGCAGTCATCATCTGCAGTGATTTTGGAACCCACAAAAATAAAGTGAGCCACTGTTTCCACTGTTTCTCTATTTATTTGCCATGAAATGATGGGGCCAGATGCCATGATCTTAGTTTTCTGAATGTTGAGCTTTAAACCAACTTTTTCACTCTCCTCTTTCACTTTCATCAAGAGACTCTTTAGTTCTTTGCTTTCTGCCACAAGGGTGGTGTCATCTTCATATCTGAAGTTATTGATATTTCTCCTAGCAATCGTGATTACAGCTTGTGCTTCATCCAGCCTAGCATTTCTCATGATGTACTTTACATATAAGGTAAATAATCAAGTGACACTATACAGTCTTGATGTATTCCTTTTCCTATTTTGAATCAGTTTGTTGTTCCATGTCCTGTGCTAACTGTTTCTTCCAGACCTGCATACAGATTTCTCAGCAGGCAGGTCAGGTGGTCTGGTATTCCGATCACTTTAAGAATTTTCCAGTTTATTGTGAAGAGAATGCTCTTGAGCAAATACCCTCTTCCAATAACACAAGAGAAGACTCCACACATGGACATCAACAGATGGTCAATACCAAAAGCATATTGATTATATTCTTTGCAGCCAAAGATGGAGAAGCTCTATATAGTCAGCAAAAAAAAAAAAAAAAAAAAAAAAAAGGAGTTGACTGTAGATCAAATCATGAACTGCTTATTTCTAAATTTAGGTTTAAATGGAAGAAAATAGGGAAAACCACTAGATCATTAAGTTATGACCTAAATCAAATCCCTTACAATTATACAGTAGAAATGACAATTAGATTCAAGGGATTAGATCTGATAGACAGAGTGACTGAAGAACTATTGAGGTTCGTAACATTGTACAGGAGGCAGTGATCAAGACCATCCCCAAGAAAAACATTTGCAAAAAGGCAAAATGTTTGTCTGATGGGTCCTTACAAATAGCTGAGAAAAGGAGAAAAGCTAAAGGAAAAGGAGAAAAGGAAAGATATACCCATTTGAACGCAAGGTTCCAAACAATAGCAAGGAGAGATAAGAAAGCCTTCCTCGCAATCAATGCAAAGAAATAGAAAACAATTGAAAGGGCAAAACTAGAGATCTCTTCAAAAAAATTAGAGACAGCAGGGAACATTTCATGCCAAGATGGGCACAATAAACAACAGAAATAGTATGGACCTAACATAAGCAGAAAATATTAAGAAGAGGTGGCAAGAATACACAGAAGAAGCATACTGCAAATATGTTCATAACCCAGATAACTAAGATGGTGTGATCACTCATCTAGATTGAGATATCTTGGAATGAAAAGTCAAGTGGGCCTTAGGAAGCATCAGTATGAACAAAGCTATTGGAATTCTATTTGAGCTATTTAAAATCCTAAAATATGATGCACTGAATGTGCCAGAAAATTTAGAAAACTCAGCAGTGACCACATCACTGGAAAAGGTCAGTTTTCATTACAATCCCCAAAATGGCAATGTCAAAGAATGTTCAAACTACTGCACAATTGCACTCATCTCACACACTAGTAAAGTAATACTCAAAATTCCCCAAGTCAGGCTTCAACAGTGCATGAACAGTGAGTTTCCAGATGTTGAAGCTGGATTTAGAAAAGGCAGAGAAACCAGATATCAAATTGCCAACATCTGTTGGATCATCAAAAAAGCAAGAGAGTTCCAGTAAAAGATCTAATTCTGCTTTATTGACTATAACAAACCCTTTGACTGTGTGGATCACAACAAAGGGTTTGAAAAGTCTTCAAGAGATGGAATACCAGACCACCTGACTTGCCTCTTGAGAAATCTGTATGCAGGTCACAAAGCAACAGTTAGAATGGATATGGAACAACAGGCTGGTTCCAAATCAGGAAAGGCATGCATCAAGCCTGCATATTGTCTCCCTGTTTATTTAACTTATAGGTAGAGTACATAATGTGAAACACCGGGCTGGATGAAGCACAAGCTGTAATCAAGATTGCTTGGAGAAATATAAATAACCTCAGTTATGCAGATGACATGCTTGTGTCAGAAAGTGAAAAAGAACTAAAGAGTCTCTTGATGAAAGTGAAAGAGGAGAGTGAAAAGCTGGTTTAAAACTCTACATTCAGAAAACTAAGATCAAGGCATCTGGTCCCATCACTTCAGGGAATTAGATAGGGAGACAATGGAAACAGTGATAGACTTTATTTGGGGGGCTCCAAAATCACTGCAGATGGTGGCTCTTCCGTGAAATTAAAAAAACCCTTACTTCTTGGAAGAAAACCTATGATCAACCTAGACAGCATATTAAAAAGCAGGGACATTACTTTGCCAACGAATGTCCATCTAGTCAAAGCTGTGTTTTTTCTAGTAGGCGTGTATGGATATGAGATTTGGACAATAAACAATGCTGAGCACCTTAATATTCATACTTTTGAATTGTGGTGTTGGAGAAAACTCTTGAGAGTCCCTTGGATGGCAAGGAGACCCAATTAGTCAATCAAAGAGGAAATCAATCCTGAATATTCATTGGAAGCACTGATTCTGGAACGGAAACTCCAATACTCTGGCCACCTGATGAGAATAACTGACTCATTGGAAAAGACTGTTATATTGGGAAAGATTGAATTCAGCAGGAGAAAGGAAGACGGGATCCAATAGTTTGATGGCATCACTGACTTGATGGACATGAGTTTGAGTAAATTTCAGGAGTTGATAATGAACAGGGAATCCTGTCATGCTGCAGTCCATGGGGTCTCAAAGAGCTGGACATGACTGAGGGACTGAATTGAACTGGTGAAAGAAATCAAAGATGACATAAACAGATGGAAAGACATTCCATCTTCCTGGGTAGAAAGAATCAATATGGTGAAAATGTCTATACTACCAAATGTAATCTACAGATTCAATGTGGTCCCTATCAAATTACCAATGGCTTTTTCACAGAACTAAAACAAAAAATTTAACTATTCGTGTGGAACCAAAAAAGACCCCAAATAGCCAAAGCAGTCTTCAGAATGAAGAATGGAACTGGAGGAGTCAACCATGTATATGACCTCAAATTATAGTACAAAGCTACAGTCATCAAGATAGTATGGTAATGGCACAAAGAGAGAAATATAGACCAATGGAACAAGATAGAAAGCCTGGAAATAATCCCATGCACCTATGGGTATCTTATTTTGACAAAGGGGACTGGAATATACAATGAGGCAAAGACAGCTTCTTTAATAATGATGCTGGGAAAACTGGACAGCTTCATGTTAAAGAATGAAATTAGCACACTTCCTAACATCATACACAAAGATAAATTCAAAATGGATTAATTACCTAAATATAAAACCAAAAACTGTAAACCTCTTAGATGAAAATATAGGCAGAACACTCGATGACATAAATCAAAACAAGATCCTTTATGCCCCACCTCATAGTTTTCCCTGGTGGCTCAGAGGTTAAAGCATCAGTCTGCAATGCAAGAGACCCGGGTTCAATCTCTAGGTCTGGAAGATCCCCTGGGGAAGGAAATGGCAACAAACCCTAGTACTCTTGCCTGGAGAATCCCATGGACAGAGGAGCCTGGTGGGCAACAGTCCATGGGCTTGCAAAGAGTCAGACACGACTAAGTGACTTAACTTTTAATATTCATAGAGTAATAGAAATAAAAACAATTGGGACTTGATTAAACTTAAAAGCTTTTGCACAGCAAAGGAAACTAAAAGCAAAGTGAAAAGACAACCCTCAGGAATGGGAGAAAATAATTCAAATGAAGCAACTGACAAAAGATTAATTTCCAAAATATACAAACAGCTCATACTATTCAATACCAGATAAACAAACAGCCCAATCAAAAAGTGGGAAAAAAAAAAAAAAAAAACCTAAACAGACATTTTTTGGAAGAAGACATACAGATGGCTAATGAATACATGAAAAGATATACAACATCACTCATTATTAAAGAAATGCAAATCAAAACTAAAATGAGATATCACCTCACACCAGTCAGAATGGCCATCATCAAAAAGTCTATGAACAATAAATGCTGGAGAGCATGTGGAGATGAGAGAACACTCTTGCACTGTTGTTGGGAATGTAAATTGATACAGCCACTGTGGAAGATGGTATGGAAATGCCTTAAAAAAAGTTTTGCTTACTAGAAATAAAACCACCATACAACACAGCAATCCCACTCCTAGGTTTATACCCCGAGAAATCCAAAATTGAAAAAGACACATGTATCCTGTTGTTCGTTGCAGCACTTTTACAATAGCTAGATCATGGAAGCAACCTATATGTCCATCGACAGATGAATGGATGAACAAGCTGTGGTACAGACACACAGTGGAATATTACTCAGCCATAAAAAGGAATGCATTTAAATCAGTTCTAATGAGGTGGATGAACCTAGAACCTATTATACAGAGCAAAGTAAGTCAGAAAGAGAAAGATAAATATCATATACTAACACATACATTGGAGAAGGAAATGCCAACCCACTCCAGTATTCTTGCCTGGAAAATCCCCAATGAGAGAGGACCATGGTAGTTTACAGTCCATGGGATCACAAAGAGTCAGACACAACTGAGCAACTTCACCTTCTTTCTTTCTTTTTAATGTATATATAAGGAATCTAGAAAAATGGTACTGAAGGATTGATTTACAGGGCAGCAGTGGAGAAACAGATAGAATAGACATATGGACATGGGAAGAGGGGAGAAGGGCAAGATGTATGGAAAGAGTAACATGGAAACTTACATTATCATATATAAAATAGATAGTGAATGGGAATTTGCTGTATGTTTCAAAAATCTCATTCAGGGCATCTGTATCAACCTAGAGATGTGGGATTGGAAGGGAGATAGGAGGGAGGTTCAAAAGTCATGAGATATATGTACACCGATGGCTGATTCATGTTGAGGTTTGAGAGAAAAAAAAAAGCACAATTCTGTAAAGTGATTATCCTTCAATTTAAAAAATCTCAAAATCATATAGAAAGCTTAATAAAATCTTAAGAAATTTCTAAGTGAATAATATTCAAAAATTTTAAGATATTTAAAGTAATATAAATGCATCTTAATATAAATATTTTATTACATATTTATATATTGTTTCAAACCAGGTTATCACCAGAAAGTTTTACTTATCCCTAGGAAATTTTTCTTAAGTCAATGACTTTTTGGCATGTATTTAATTTCTTGGAACAGTTAAATGAATAGATAAACATTTTATTGTTATATTTACCAATCAACACATATCCACTTTTGTATATATGGGCTCTTTCAGGTACAATTACATAATCTGAATTAAAAATTTTTCATTTATTATTATTAGTGTTTTTTAACTGGAGAGTAACTGCTTACAAAGCTGGGTTGCTTTCTGCCATTCAGCGATATGATCAGCCAGAAATACATATATATATATATATATTTATATATTTGTATATTTATATATTTATATTTATATATATGTCCTCTGTTTCTTGAACCTCCCTTTCACTCTGTTTGTTCAAATTTTAAGTTTGCATTTTGAAAAGAGTGGTGTGTAAGCACTGCTTTGATAACCAGCCACTCAAATTCTCTAAAAGATATTGTTTTCTTCAGTAAATTTCTAAATTATCAAAAGAAAATTATATAATTTTTACTGAAACATGACATAACTAAAAGTCAGATAATTAAAACAGTTGTTCAGGATAATGAAATTTAATAGCAAAGTTTGTGTATCCCTTAGAGAAATTATTTTGTTGTAAAACCTACACAAAGATTGACAGAGTTATATTCATATAAAAATTATTTTGGTGTTCTTAATATTAATACAAACCACAGGAAGTATATTTCATTTAAAAATTCAAAGGAATTAATTTAATAATTTGGACAAATGTTCAATTTTACTATCATGCAAACTCGAAAATATATAGTTGTCTATATTTATATTCAGTTCAGTTCAGTTCACTTCACTTCAGTAGCTCAGTCGTGTCTGACTCTTTGAGAACCCATGGACTGCAGCATGCCAGGCTTCCCTGTCCATCACCAAATCCCAGAGTTCACTCAGACTCATGTTCATTCAGTCGGTGATGCCGTCCAACCATCTCATCTTCGGTTATCCCCTTCTCTTCCCGCCTTCATCTTTCCAAGCATCAGGGTTTTCCAAATGAGTCAGCTTTTCACATCAGGTGGACAAAGTATTGGAGTTTCAGCTTTAGAATCAGTCCTTCCAATGAATATTCAGAACTGATTTCCCTTAGGATGGACTGGTTGAATCTCCTTGCAGTCCAAGGGAGTCTCAAGAGTCTTCTCCAACACCACAGTTCGAAAGCATCAATTCTTCTGAACACAGCTTTCTTTAAAGTCCAATTCTCGCCTCCATATAAGACTACTAGAAAAGAAACTTTTCTGCCAAGTAGCAGTGTCTTTTAATTTCAAGGCTTCAGTCACCATCTGCAGTGATTTTGGAGCCCAAAACAATAAAGTCTGTCACTGTTTTCAGTGTTTCCCCATCTATTTGCCATGAAATGATGGGACCAGATGCCATGACCTTCGTTTTCTGAATGTTAAATTTTAAGCCAACGTTTTCACTCTCTCTTTTCACTTTCATCAAGAGGATCTTTAGTTCTTCTTCACTTTCTGCCACAAGGGTGGTGTCATCTTCATATCTGAGGTTATTGATATTTCTCCCAACAATCTTGATTCCAGCTTGTGCTTCTTTCAGCCCAACGTTTTTGATGATGTACTCTGAATAAAAGTTTAATAAGCAAGGTGACAATATACAGCCTTGATACACTCCTTTCCAGATCTGAAACCAGTGTTGTTCCAGGTCCAATTTTAACTGTTGCTTTCTGACCTGCATACAGATTTCTCAAGAGGCAGGTCAGGTGGTCTGGTATTCCCAACACTTTAAGAATTTTGTACAGTTTGTTGTGATCCACTGAGTCAAAGGCTTTGGCATTGTCAATAAAACACAAATAGATATTTTTTTCTGGAACTCTCTTGCTTTTTTGATAATCCAAAAGATGTTAGCAATTTGATCTCTGGTTCCTCTGCCTTTTCTAAATCCAGCTTCAACATCTGGAAGTTCACCATTCATGTACTGTTGAAACCTGGCTTGGAGATTTTTGAGCATAATTTTACTAGCATGTGAGATGAGTGCAACTGTGTGTTAGTTTGAGCATTCTTTGGCATTGCCTTTCTTTTGGATTGGAATGAAAACTGACCTTCTCCAGTCCTGTGACTACTGCTGAGCTTTCCAAATTTGCTGACATATTGAATGCAGCATTTTCACAGCATAATCTTTTGGAAGTTGAAATAGTTCAACTTGAATTCCATCACCTCGATTAGCTTTGTTCGTAGTAATTCTTCCTAAGGCCCACTTGACTTTGCATTCTAGGATCTCTGGCTCTAGATGAGTGATCATACCATCGTGATTTTCTGGGTCATAAAGAGCTTTTTTGTGTAGCTTTTCTGTGTATTCTTGCCACCCTTTCTTAATATATTTTGTTTCTGTTAGTTTCATACCATTTCTGTCCTTTATTGAGCCCATCTTTGCATGAAATATTCCCTTGACATCTCTAATTTTCTTGAAGAAATCTGTAGTTTTTCCCATCCTATTGTTTTCCTATATTTCTTTGTATTGATCACTGAGGAAGGCTTTCTTATCTCTCCTTGTTATTCTTTGGAACTCTGCATTCAAATGGGTATATCTTTCCTTCTGTCCTTTGCCTTTACCTTCCTTTTTTTTTTCTCAGCTATTTGTAAAACCTCTTCAGACAAACATTTTGCCTTTTAGGATTTCTTTTTCTTGGGGATGGTCTTGATCATTGCCTCCTGTACAATGTTACAAACCTCTGTCCATAGTTCTTCAGGCACTGTCTGTCAGATCTAATCCCTTGAAACTATTTGTCACTTCCACTGTATAATTGTAAAGTATTTGATTTAAGTCATACCTGAACAATCTAGTGGTTTTCCCTACTTTCTTCAATTTAAGTCTGAATTTGGCAATAAGGAGTTCATGATCTGAGCCACAGTTAGCTCCCAGTCTTGTTTTTGCTGACCGTATAGAGCTTCTCCATGTTTGGCTGCAAAGAATATAATCAATCTGATTTCTGTATTGCCCATCTGGTGATGTCTATGTGTAGAGTCTTCTCTTGTGTTATTGGAAGAGGGTGTTTGCTATGACCAGTGTGTTCTCTTGGCAAAACTCTATTAGCCTTTGCCCTGATTCAGTCTGTAATCCATGGCCAAATTCACCCGTTACTCTAGGTGTTTCTTGATTTCCTACTTTTGCATTCCTGTCCCCTGTAATGAAAATGACATATTTTTCAGGTATTAGTTATAGATGGTCTTGCAGGTCTTCCTAGAACCATTCAACTTCAACTTCTTCACTGTTAGAGGTAGGGGCATAGAGTTGGATTACTATAACATTGAATGGTTTTCCTTGGAAACAAACAGAGATCGTTCTGTCATTTTTGAGATTGCATTCAAGTACTGCATTTTGGACTCTTTTGTTGCCTATGATGGCTACACCATTTCTTCTAAGGGATTCTTGCTCACCATCATCATTATAATGGTCATCTGAGCTAAATTCACCCATTCCAGTCCATTTTAGTTTGCTGATTCCCAAAATGTTGATGTTCAACCTTGCCATCTCCTGTTTGACCACTAACCCCTTCAGTATACTTGCCTTAAGAACCCTTGAACAGTATGAACAATATATTCATATTAAAGATTGTATTAAATAAACAATACACTTCATATAAAAGTCATCATACATATTTTAATATTTTTAGCAAAACTAACATAGTAGATATTGCTCAAAACCAATATAGAAGATAAGATAATTTTGATTCCTCTTCTGCCACAGAAATTAAAGTTGCCATTTACCTTCTAGCATTAAAAAAACATATATTAGGTTAAGTGATTTTGAGAAGATAAAGCACTTTAATTTACCTTTACAGTTTACTCAGCTTTAATCCTGAAGTACTTTTCACTGACAATACAGGAATAAGGCAGAAGTTATTCTCATTAACTGAGAGGGCCAAGGTTATACTCAGGGCTGTTGACTTGACTAGTATTTGCTGGGCAGGGAATAAGGGTGGCTGTGTAGGAGAAAGGAGGCTCAGAAATGTGAGTGAAGCTTTCCACATGTCAATATATCATCGTCTAAAGCCTGAGATGCACTACAAGACTCCTGAGGAAAGGAGCTGAGAGTGGAGAGAAACACCAGAGATATGCTATCCTGGGAGACATTGTGTTTCAGGTCAGCCAGCTTAGAGACCTTGGTGAGCATTTCAAACACTCTGTTGAGTCTGATGATAATTCATACTTTAAAAATAACAGACACACTCTAGGATTAGGGTCATGCCTTAAGACCAAGGACAAAAATGAAATATACTCACTCAAATAATAAAACTATGTCTCTGATCAAAATATCACAAGTAATTCAACTGAGTGTGATAATTTCAATTTGAATACCTAGATTCTCTCTCAATTAACCATAGCCTTGCTGTTGATATTAATCTAATTCTATATGTCAGCCATGATATCTTTGATATATATTTCTCCTTTTAGCAGAAAAGAATGTGCTAAAAATGTAAAATGTGTTATTACTTGAAGGAAGAAATATTTGGCTTATGTACACATTGATATTAATATCAACATTCTGAATGACAACCAGAGCATTTCTTGTTTTTCTTATGAAGATAGTAAATAGGATGAACTCAGTGATAATTACATTCTTCAGATGTCCATTATGTAGTTTTTAATATGTGCTTTCTTCATTGTCAAAAAAATTTCTTTGAGAGTAAAATATGAATTATAAATAAAACTATGATTGTTATGATTCCATAAAGTTAAGCTGTCCTTTAATTGTAAATTAAACACTCTAGTTAGAGGAGATACTTTTTTTGCTGGTTCAGGAGTATTTAATTACTTATCAAGTTTTAGAAGGAAACTGGGGAAGGAAATGGCAACCTACTCCAGTATTGCCTGGAGAATTCTGTGGACAGAATAGCCTGGTGGGCTACAGTGCATGGGGTCAAAAATTGTTGGGCATGACTGAGTGACTAACACTAAGCTTGACTGAAATAGTAATAAAGATTTTATAAAAGGTTAGATTAAAACTACATAGAATCTGGCTTGAGCACTAAACAAATATGTCTTTTATATCTGGATGCTTAAATATTGTCATAAGCAATCCACTTATACAATTAATACCAATATTTTATCAGAAATTTTAAGTATAATCATTTTATATAAAGTTATTTGTTTCAAAATGTTTAATATTTAAATAAAATTACTCAAAACTTGCCTACAATTGTTGACATTTAATTTGATAAGCTTAATATTTTTAATTAACATTTAAGCATTAATAATCACACTCAAGACATAATTTTACTGAAAGTGCTGGAGGAAAAAATATACCTACTATAAAACTGATTGACCTAATGATTTAATTTTCCTTATTATCTAGTCCTGATACACACTTCTTGCTTTAATGTCTTTACTGCTATGAAAAACTGAGGTGTGGAGGTCATTTTCTGTGACAGGATCTGTGAACATTCATTATCAGTAGGCACTGAAAAGATTAAAACTGTCATACTTCGAAGTGTGCATTGACATAAAACTGCTACTTTGGTGTTTAATTTTTTTTTGAAAAAGCGTTTAATATTATACTGTCCATCATGTTAGTATGCTGCTGCTGCTGCTAAGTCGCTTCAGTCGTGTCTGACCCTGTGTGACCCCGTAGACTGCAGCCCACCAGGCTCCGCCGTCCCTGGGATTCTCCAGGCAAGAACACTGGAGGGGGTTGCCATTTCCTTCTCCAATGCATGAAAGTGAAAAGTGAAAGTGACGTCGCTCAGTCGTGTCCAACTCTTAGTGACCCTATGGACTGCAGCCCACCAGGCTCCTCCGTCCATGGGATTTTCCAGGCAAGAGTACTGGAGTGGGGTGCCATTGCCTTCTCTGCTTGTTGGTATAGGAGACCTAGATACGGTAATTTGAAAGCACTCAGTGTCAATGTTATGTCACCTACCAATAACTGCATATTGAAAGCAAAAGTAATGACATATAGTCTTCTGAAAGATATTCAATACAGAGATTCTCTTTTAATAGTAGCTTTATCTGGCATGCAGTTTTCTTTTTTTGTAGTTGATAAGATAGCAGAAAATAATTGAGATTTATAGAACAGGCTGCAAGAATTGCATCCAAAGTTCTCATCAAATAATTGGACCACATATAAGTGGTTCAAAATCTTTTTAATAACTAAAAAATAATATCTTGATAAATGTGGCTGTGTCTTTCTTGTGAACTTATTTATATTCTCTTAACATTATGAATAATAAAAAATAATTTATTAGATGAATGTGTGCAAAAGTATTGCACTGGTAATTTGCATTCAAATTTTTCCTAGTAGTTAATTGAAAGATAATGGTTGTAATTTTAATGTGCATGTTCATTTTACCTTTCTTGGTCAATAAAAACATTCCGAAATAATCAGAATAACTAATTCATGTAAGTCCAAAGTCAAATGAGAAACTTTAAAATAATAGTTCAGAGTTTCAAACTTAATTTTGATTAGGATATGCCTGAGTGTATGTTTTGTTGTATTTGGGGATCTCAGAACTTTTGGCTATGTCTTTTTCTTCTTTCAGTATATGTGCTGCCGAAGTGAGCACTTTGTTCTTCTTTCAGTAATTCTTAAACATGTTTCTCTATTTTTAAAAATAAAATGCTGTCCCATTCTCTCTATCTCTCATCCTTCTCAAACTTTAAATTACATATGTTCTCGATCATTTAGCATTATCCAATAACTCTTTTCTGGAGGAGGGATTGACAACCCACTTCACTGTTCTTGCCTGGATAATCCCCATGAACAGGGAATCCTGGAGGACCGCAGGCTATTGGTCACAGAGTTAGATACGAGTGCTTTAGTATGCACACACAGTAACTCTTGAATATGTGTGCATGAGTGCAAGCCTAGCCTGCCAGTCTCTTCTTCATTGGATTTCCCAGGAAGAATACTGTAATGGATGACCACACTCTCCTTCAAGGTAGGTATCTTTCCAACCCAGGGATCCAAGCCATATCACCTGTGTTTCCTGCATTGCAGGTGGATTCTTTACCCACTGAGCCACCTGGGAAGCCCAACTCTTGTATAGTGTGCATCAGGGTTTCTTCACTCTTTTTAACGCTGCATTTTGGTTTCAACAATTCTTCTGGGCCTTTCAGTTCAATGATTGTTTTATCCTCAGCTGTATCCATTCTTATATTACATCAAAATTATTTAAAATATTCAATACTATGTTTTTCTTTTAATTCTAATGCTTGATTTTTTTAAATATGCCCTTCATTTTACTAAAATAGCTGGAATTTTCTTGAATGTTATCTACCTTGTCCACAAATTCCTTAAATATACTAATCAGAATTAAAGTTCCTATAATATAAATCCAACTTTTGGGTCATTTTTTAAAATATGATTCTGCTTGTGACTTTCAGCTTTTTAATATTTTGGGTTTTTTTTCCTTCTTATTTTGTGTGTTTATCATATTTTTTTGAAGGACTACTAAAATATTGAGGCATAGTTAGCATGTAGAGCAAGAACACCATGACAAAAACATGCTGTCTGCACAGAAGTGAATATGTTAGGAGAGAGGAAAGCAATATAAACCAGATAGGTTTATGGGGACCAGGTCATTTAGTGTTTTGCAAGCCATTTTAGGACTCTGACTTCCTATCCCAGAAATGAGGGGAGACTTTGGAGACTTTGGGGTTTGAGCTGAGTGTTGGGCGCCCAGGTACAAACACAAAGCAGTTTGTTAGATATGCTAGCCAAAAGTGTGGGCAAGAGGCCTGATATGAAGATTTGGATTTAAGCCAATAGTGTTCTTAGGTAATACAAATGTGCCTTCTGTCCTGGGTTTGAAGATTTCAGTTCAGTTCATTTCAGTCGCTCAGTCGTGTCTGACTCTTTGCAACCCCATGAATCGCAGCACGCCAGGCCTCCCTGTCCATTACCAACTCCCGGAGTCTAGTCAAACTCATTTAAAGATTTAGAAGGCCCTAATTTTCCTTGTCTGACTATTCAGCTAGCCTTACTGCATGCAGTTTGTGCAGTCAATGGAATATGAACATCTGGAATCCTTACAGACCATTCACTCTAAACCCCAGTTCAAGTATTTAGAATGCCACAATACTCTGTGAAAGTGTCCCAAAGACCTGTATAGGTTTTTTTTCCTGAGCCCAATCTTCAGAGTATAACCAAGTGAAGATTCTTTGCAAGAAATACAGATAGAGATTGTACTTTCATTCAGGGATATCCTGATACATGTCTGTAAGGCCTTTTCTGGGCTTCCTTGGTGACTCAGATTGTAAAGAATTTGTCTGCAATGCAGGAGCCTTAGGTTCAATCCCTGGGTTGGGAAGATCCCCTGGAGAAGGCAATGGCTACCTACTCCAGTATTCTTGCTTGGAGAATTCTATGGACAGAGGAGCCTGGAGGGCTAAGTTCATGGGGGCCATGAGGTTGCAATGAGTCAGACATGACTGAGTGTCTAGCAAGGAAAGGAGGTTGTCATGGGAAAACAGGTGGTGTGTTATAAGCTAGGGGCTGTGCCCCAAGTCTCTGGTTTGCTACAGTAAATCACTATAAAATTTCTAAACTTAAGTTCAGTCATTCACAGTTTTGGTATATACATCAAACTATGCCATTATAGCATATTTTATTCAGCATTTTATAGCCTTAATAAATTTATAACATTATAACAATATAGGCAAATTTATTTCTGCCTCCATGTATACCATTATACCACACTGCACTGATGCCAGAGGAGAGAAATGGGTATATAAATTCTATTTAAAGCCATAGTCCAGAACACATTACAAAGCAGTGAGTAAAGACAGAGAATAAAGCATTAAAAAGGTTGAAGACCTAAAGCTGCTTTTACGTTAATAAATTTATAAGAAAAAGAACTTGTCACAGGTCCTGAGAGGAAGGTACTATGAGATAAAAATAAAACTAGAAAAAGATACCTATTGTAGACAACATATTGAAAGGAGGAATTATTGACTATGCCAAATGCTGCTAAAAAATCAAGAAAGGTAAAGACTGCAAATTGACCATGCATTTAAGAACATGGAGGATACTGGGGAACTAGATGAGTGTATTATCCATGGTATAACAGTAGTTAAACCTGGATCACAAATTCAGAATGTATTTTCTTAAGTATAGGGAAACATGAACAATAATTAAAAAAAAAATAGAAAATGTCTAACAAGTCTTTCTATGTCTCAGTGCACTTCAGTTGAGTCGCTCAGTTGTGTCCGACTCTTTGCGACCCCATGAATCGCAGCAGGCCAGGCCTCCCTGTCCATCACCAACTCCTGGAGTTTACTCAAACTCATGCCCATCGAGTCAGTGATGCTATCCAGCCATCTCATCCTCTGTGGTCGCCTTCTCACCTGCCCCCAATCCCTCCCAGCATCAGGGTCTTTTCCAATGAGTCAACTCTTTGCATGAAGTGGCCAAAGTATTGGAGTTTCAGCGTCAGCATCAGTCCTTCCAATGAACATCCAGGACTGATCTCCTTTAGGATGGACTGGTTGGATCTCCTTGAAGTCCAAGGGACTCTTAAGAGTCTTCTCCAACACCACAGTTCAAGAGCATCAATTTTTTGGGGCTCAGCTTTCTTCACAGTCCAACTCTCATATCCATACATGACTGAAGTATGTTTAATTGTTGTTATTTAGTTAGCAAGGGATGTCCAACTCTTTTGCGACCCCATGGACTGTAGCCTGTGAGGCTTCTCTGGGATTTCTCAGGAAAGAATACTGGAGTGAGTTGCCATTTCTTTATCCAGGGGATATTTCTGACCAAGGGATCAAACCTGAGTCTCTTGCACCTTCTGTATTGGCAGGTGAATTATTTACCACAGAATCACTTGGAAGCTCCAGTATGTTTAGTAGTAAGAATTAAAATATTTTTAGCAAATATCATTACACATACATAAAAACCAGACAGGTGGTCACTTGCAGAAAAAAAAAATTTGAGAAAATCCCATTTGTTTCTAGATAAAGTAGAAAAATCATGTATTATAAATAATGTCAGAGAACAATCACAATCCATTCCACAGATTATAAATTATTGGTGGATAGTTAAATATAATTAAAAATGTATACCTCATAAGTCATTAAACTTTGTATGTAGTCAAAAGTTACACACACACACATTAACAAACCCATACTCAAAACTTCAGCCACACTAATTTCTGGAAATGCTATCAGACATCACAGTAAAAATGTGAACTGCTATGAGGTTAAAAAATATATTCTGGGAGCTAGGATGAAGTTGGTGAGTTGTATTTACAAGGTGACAAGTAATGTTTCCTGAGGGAAATTGCTCACTGCAAAATACTAAGTTTCCCTTTATTGGCGTATTCCCAGAATAGCAACCATTCGTCACTGATCAAGAACAAAGTCAAAGAGACATATGAATATTATTGGGAGAGAGTGTAATAAAGTGACAATTTTCACATCTCAACTGAAGGAGAAGAAAGTGATCTTAGACACAATATAGTGATCCATTTGAACCCAAAAATATCAATAAAGAATGTATAAGAACTATCTAGAAATATAAGGTATCTTATAATATGTGCTCTATCTGAAAGGAACATGTAGACCACTAGTCTTATAATAGTTGTGTATTATTTATCATGTTTTCTTGTATTATTTATTGGAATGGCTAAATTTCTCTTGCTTTCTAAACAAAATAAGCATTATTCTTAGAATTGAGTAATCTTAATTGCTGTTGTTTTAATATTTGTTGTTTATCTTTTCTTTTGTGTCTCCTCTTTCCCTTATTCAACTAATATTTAATGTGTTTTGATTGGTTTTCTATTCACTATACATTTTCAACTATGATACAATAATCCATCATTATTGAGAGAAGTCAATTTACAAATCTAGTTGAAAGAGTAAAATAAGTTAAATCAAGATCTTCTTAAAAAGAAAACCCCTAAAGCAACATGCCAAATGTATTGGGCAGCTGATCAGAACTTGATGAGAAGGAACACAGAGGATTACAATAGTTCTCATATTTCTTTTGAATAAAATAATCAGAATATAGTGTATTTGGAGATGATCAAAGGGGAGAAATCTGTTGTTTAAAGTGTAATGTTCCTATCTGAACTTGCAGTTGATCCCAAGTTGATGTTGTTGTTTAGTCACTCAGTCATGTCTGACTCGTTGCGACCTGACGGATGGAGTACTCCAGGTGTCCCTGGTCCATCAACACCTCCCAGAGTTTGCTCAGACTCATGTCTAGAGAGTTAATGATATCATCCAATTATCTCATCCTCTGTTGCCCCCTTCTCCTCCTACCCTCAATCTTTCCCTCCTTCATGATCTTTTCCAATGAGTTGGCTCTTCAAATCAGATGGCTAAATTATTCAAGCTTTGGTTTGAGTATCAGTCCTTCCGATTAATATTCAGAGTTGATTTCCTTTAACATTGACTGGTTTGATCTGTGTGCTGTCCAAAGGACTCTCAAGAGTTTTCTCCATCACCACAGTGCAAAAACATCAATTCAAAAGCTGAGGAGCAATCCTTATATCAGACCAAATACACCTTAAAATAAAGAATATTACAAGAGATAAGGAAGAACACTACATAAAGATCAAGGGATCAATTCAAAAGGAACACATAACAATTGTAAATATCTATGCACCCATCAAAGGAGCACCTCAACACATAAGACAAATACTAACAAACATAAAAGGAGAAATTGACAGCAGCACAATGATAATAGGAGATTTTAATACCCCACTTACACAACAGACAGATCATCAAAACAGAAAATTAATAAAGAAACACAAGCCTTAAATGATACAGGGCATTCCATCCAAATGCAAAAGAATACACCTTCTTCTCAAGTGCACATGGAACATTCTCCAGGATAGACCACATCTTGGATTACAAATTAAAAGTCAGTAAATTAAAAAAAACTGAAATCATATCAAGCATATTTTCTGAAGACAACACTATTGAGACTAAATATCAATTACAAGGAAAAAAAAACTGTAAAACACAAATACATGGAGACTACATGATATTTTTCCAAATAATTAAAAACTTACTGAAGAAACCAAAAGGGAAAAAAAAATCCTAGAAACAAATGACAATGAAAACATGTCAATCAAAACCTATGTGACACAGCAAAAGCAATTCTAAGAGGGAATTTTATAGCAATACAATCCTAATTCAAGAAAGGAAAAAAAAAATCAAATAAACAACCTAGCTTTACACCTAAAACAACTGGTAAAAAGAACAGCAACAACAACAAATTAGCAGAAGGAAAGAAATCATAAAGATTAGAAAGAAATGAAAGAAACAATAGTAATGATTAATAAAACTAAAAACTGGTTCTTTGACAAGATAAACAAAACTGACAAACCTTTAGCCAGACTCACCAAGAACAAAAGAGAGAAGAATCAAATCAATAAATTTAGAAATGAAAAAGGAAAGGTTACAACAGACAATGCAGAAACACAAAGGATTATAAGACTATTATGAGTAACTATATGGCAATAAAATGGATAATCTGGAAGAAATGAGCAGATTCTTAAAAATGTTCAATCTTCCAAACCTGAGCCAGGAAGAAATAGAAATTATGAGCAACCCAATTACAAGCACTGAAATTGAAACTGTTATCAAAAATCTCCCATAAAACAAAAGCCCAGGGCCAGATGGCTTCACAGGTGAATTCTATCAAATACTTAGAGAAGAGCTATTAGCTATTTTAGCTATTAGCTACAATTATTTTTTTTAAAATTGCAGAGGAAGGAACACTTCCAAACTCTTTCTTCGAGGCCACCATCACCTTAATACCAAAACCAGACAAAAACAACACACAAAAAAAGAAAACTACAGGCCAGTATCACTGATGAACATAGATGAAAAAACCCTCAGCAAAAGTTTAGCAAACAGAATTCAACAACACATTAAAAAGCTCATACACCATGATCAAGTTCAGTTTATTTCAGGGATGCAAGGACTCTTCAATATAGGCAAGTCAATCAATGTGATACACTATATTAACAAATTGAAAGATAAAAACCATTATGTAATCTCAATAGATGCAGAAAAAGCCTTTGACAAAATTCAGCAACCATATGTGATTAAAACTCTTCAAAAAATGGGCATAGAAGGAATCTGTTTCAATGTAGTAAAGGCCATATATGATAAGCCCACAGCAAGTATTCTCAGTGGTGAAAAACTGAAAGAAGTCCCTTTAAGATCAGGAACAAGACAAGGGTGTCCTCTCTCACCACTATTATTCAACATAGTTTTAGAAGTTCTATCTACAGCTTAGAGAAGAAAAACAAATAAAAGGAATCCAGATCAGAAAAGAAGTAAAGCTCTCACTGTTTGCAGATGACATGACACTGTACTTAGAAAACCATAAAGATACTATCAGAAAATTACTAGAGCTTGTGAGTGAACTTACTAAAGCTACAGGATACAAAACCAACACACAGAAGTCATTTATATTTATATATAGTAACAATGAAAAATCAGAAAGAGAAATTAAGGAACAAATCCTATCACCATTGCAAAAAAAAAGAATAAAATATCTAGGGATAAACTTACCTAAGGAGAAAAAAGAACTGTACACAGAAAATTATAAGACACTGATGAAATAAATTAAAGATACCATAAACATATGGAGAGATATTCCATGTTTCTGGTTGGAAGATTCAGTATTATGAAAATGACTATGCTACCCAATGCAATCTACAGATTTAATGCAGTCTCTATCAAATCACCAATGGCATTTTTCACAAAACTAGAACAAAAAAAAATTCACAATTCATATGGAAACACCAAAGATCCAGAATAGCCAAGTCAGTCTTGAGAAAGCAGAATGGAACTAGAGGAATCAATTTTCTTTTATACTACAAAGCTACAATCATCAAGACAATATGGTATTAGCACAAAAACAGAAATATAGACCAATGGAACAAGATAAAAAGCTCAGAAATAAACCCACTCACTTGTGGGTACCTTATTTCTGACCAAGGAGATAAGAATATACAATGGGGCAAAGACACCCTCTTCAATAAATGGTGCTGGGAAAACTGGGCAGCTTCATGTAAAAGAATGAAATTAGAACATTAAACATACACAAAGATGAACTCAAAATGGATTAAAGACCTAAAATTATGACCAGAAACTATAAAGCTCTTAGAGGAAAACATAGGCAGAACACTTGATGCCACAGATCAAAGTAAGATCCTCTATGACCCACCTCCTAGAGTAATTGACATAAAAACAAAAGTAAACAAGTGGGGCCTGATTAAACTTAAAAGCTTTTGCACAGCAAAGGAAACTATAAGGAAGGTAAAAATACAACCCTCAGAGTGGGAGAACATAATAGCAAATGAAACAACTGACAAAGGATTATTTTCCAAAATATACAAGCAACACATACAACTCAATACCAGAAAAGCAAACAACCCAAACAAAAAGTGGGAAAAAGACCTAAACAGACATTTCTCCACAGAAGACATACAGATGGCTAACACATGAAAAGATGCTTGACATCAGTCATTATTAGAGAAATGCAAATTCAAAACTATGAGATATTACCTCATGCTGGTCAGAATGACCATCATCAAAAAGTCTACAAGTAATAAATGCTAGAGAGGGCGTGGAGAAAAGGGAACATTCTTGTATTGTTGTTGGTTATGTAAACTGATACAGCCACTATGGAAGATGGTATGGAGATTCCTTAAAAAAACTAGCTATAAAACTGCCATATGACCCAGCCATGCCACTTCTAGGCATATACCCTAAGGAAACCAAATTTAAAAAGACACATGTACCCCAGTGCTCATTGCAGTAGCAATTGTTCTTATAATAGCAAGAACATAGAAGCAACATAGATGCCCATCGACAGATGAATGGATAAAAAAGTTGTAGCACATATGAGCAATGCAATATTATTCAGCCATAAAAAGGAATGCATCTGAATCAATTCTAATGAGGTGGATGAACCAATAGCCTATTATACAGAGTGAAGTAAGTCAGAAAGAGAAATATCGTATACTAATGCATGTATATGGAATCTAGAAAGATGGCACTGAATAATTTATTTGCAGGGCAACAATGGTGAAACAGACATAGAGAATAGACTTATGGACACAGGGAGAGGGGAGGAGAGGTGAGATCTATGGAGAGAGTAACATGAAACTTAAATTACCATATGTAAACTAGATAGCCAATGGGAATCTGCTGTGTGTCTCAGGGAACTCAAACAGGGGCTCTGTATCAACATAGAGAGGGGGGCTGGGGAGGGAGATGGGAGGGAGGTTCAGGAGGGAGGGGACATATGTATACCTATGGCTGATTCATGTTGAGGTTTAATGAAAAAATGGCAAAATTCTGTAAGTCAATTATCCTTCAATTTAAAAAAAAATAAATAAATTTAAAATCAAAACAAAGAAATAATTTTAAAAAGCTTATTGGATATTTTATGCCTGTTTTATAGAAAAGAATTCTACAACCCAAAGAAAGCATTATATTTTTACTCTAAGTAAAAAACTAAAACATAAAAGCAATTAACAAATTGTTTATTAGAGTACATACATCTACCCCTTTTGCAAAAAAATATATATTTTAAATTGTAGTATAAGATACATGTTTACTTATGTATTGAAGTGCCTCTTGATGAAGGTGACAGAGAAAACTGAAAAAAGCTGGCTTAAAACTCAACATTCAATAAACTAATATGGCATCTAGTCCCATCACTTCATGGCAAATAAATGGGGAAAAGTGGAAACTGATAAACTTTATTTCTTGGGGTCCAAAATTACTGAAGATGGTGACTGCAGCATGAAATTAAGAGATGGCTTGTTTTCTTTTTTAATAAGTTAAAAACAAAACAACACAAAACAAACAAGTAAAAAGAAATGAAGCTCACTCATCTCCTAAGATAAAATTTAAATGCATGCCATTTAAATTGTTTAGTTTCTAAACAAACAAACATAAATAAATGGCACCAAGGATAAAAGCCATGCCTATATTTTCACTCTACATTAGAAAAAGTGAAATCTTCCCTTATTTGTGGTTTCTAAGACAAATATGGTTACCACATTTTTTGTTGTTGTTTTTACTTAGCTTATGCTAGGGTATATACAGTCTTTGTCAATCTCTTGCTAAGAAGTAACTCAAATGAAAAGCAGTGAAGCTCAAAAAATGTCCCAAATTGTCGCATAAAAAGAGATGAACTGCCATGACCATCCTTCAAGCAAAGACTTGACATTCTTTTCCAGGGAGCACCATCAAGCAGACAGCCTCCATCTGCATGTTGCTTCAGGATTTACCTCAAATGCCCTGTCATACCCTTGCAGATAGAACACATATCCTATGACTGAACAAGGTAGGTACAAAAGCAGATTCATTTCTTCTCAGTGTGGTATAATTCTTATGGAAAGTATTTCCTCCAAAATTTCTTACTGGTACAACTGAAGTTTTGTTATGGAATATCAGTTCAGTTTCTCAACTTGTCTAATTTACTTCTTTCTCTTTCCCTTCATAGACCGCATTTCCTAACAAATACCTGTCAACATAAAGTCTATCTCAGTGAGCGCTTTTGGAAAACTCCATATACAAATAATATAATGTAGATTTATTTTTTTCAAAATTGAAATGTAGCTGATTTGTAGTATTATACTAGTTTCACATGTACAGCATAGTGATTCAATATTTTTATACATCATTCTCCATTTGTAGCAATTACATCCTGTGCTATATATCATTGTTTTTTATTTATTTTACACATAGTAGTTTGTATCAGTTAATCCTATATCCATCCCTACCTCACCCCTTTTCCTTTCTTTCTCCTAACTGATAATCCTAGTTTGTTCTCTATATCTGTGAGTCAGTTTGCATTTTTTAATATGCATTCATTTATATTGTTTTTTGTTTTGTTTTTTCTTTTTTTTTTTTTTAGGTTCCACATAAAAGTGGTAGTATAGAGTATTTGTCTTTCTCTTGGTCTTATTTCACTATTTCGCACTCTCTAGGT